>PYUH01000120.1:5318536-5407727 GCA_016808085.1 Suaeda aralocaspica | reverse complement strand
TTTTTTTTTTTTTTTTCCAATTATAAAAATGTGTTTTGTTTTACTTCAAATAATAATTAGTGAATTGCAAATCGAAAGAGACTATTTAGGGAATGAAAACAAGTTGATGAAATTCTTGTACAGCTAATAAAAACGATTAGAAAGAGTGGGTGATGATGATTAAATGGATCAATTCATGCAAAAATAACAACCCCATCATTATTAAATTAATTAGTTTATTTTTTAAAGCCAAGAAAAATGGTGTACGTTGTGGTTGTCAATTTTGTATTGGACTTTTTATCCGATCCCCCAACAAGTCCATATCAGTCTAATTTAAAGCATGCCCACCGCCCTTAATCACACACTTGCTCTAACAAATTTTTGGGTTGCATTTACGTAATCACTCATCTGTTTCACTTCACTTCACCTATATTTCTTTCTCGACTAAATTAATATTGACGAATTACGCTTTGTTTAGATAGCAGGAAAGAAAGAAAAGGGAAAAACAATAAATTTTCCCTTCATTTCCTTTCTTGTTACTTCTATCAAAAATGCGTCAACTAGCTGAGATCGACTTTACAAGCGGTTTTTGCAACTAATCTCAATTCAATAGTGACACCGTCTCTGAAACTCTAACTAAACAAAGAACCCATCAAATTAGTCAAACATCCAAATAAATTCATCCCAATACTCCTTAAATTGAATCCTACGTACTACGACCAAATTTCTTTTTTGGAAATTGGAAGTGACCATATACTACTCCATTAAAATTATAGAATGATCCAATAAAATTAATTTAGGAGGATCAATTATGCATTTCTAATAATAATAATAATAATAATAATAATAATAATAATAATATAGTACTCCGTATAACATTTCTGCAGGTTGCCATGCATCCTAAAATTGAAATGTACAACCGAATAATGTACTACAGATATGGTGCATTAATAAATAAAATATGTCCTTTGCTAGACTACCAATCCAATCATATACATACCATGATCAATTGATCATTCGTGTGAGGATAAAGTTACAGACACACGTACGTGTATTTGGTGGTAACATATATAATAATAATACAAGATACATTATTATGCAACTTGAATTAATACTTGGTCGGTAACATATATAATAATTTATGACAGATTATAATATGAAGTATACAGGCTAAATAAATAAATACCTAGAAGCAGAGTTAGCAATGGTTTAGCCTGGCACGAGGGCCAATTCGATACCACACTAGTAAGGGCCTCTTTACTCCATTTTAAAATCCGTCCAGTTTAGTTCACCTCTTCTCTTATTTTGCTATTCATTAATCCTTCATAAAAAAACTTTCAGTTCAATTCAGTTCAACTCCAATCAGTTCAGTTCAGTTCAACTGAAATAAACAGGCCCTAAGGCTCAGCACAATCTACTGAATCTAGTACGCTATTGGTTTGGCACACAATGGGGATCTAGGATTTTTATTCTATGGGTTCAAAGTATATTTGCAATAAGATTTTATTTATGACTCCATACTTTTTTCACTATTTACACAATAGGATTTTAAATTTTTTTCATATTTAGGGTTCACCTGATCCCGGCGAACTTATAGTGGATCCGCCACTGTTACACGACACGAAAGACACGCCAATTGGCCATGAGACATGCATGAACTTTTTTTTTTTTAAAAAAAAAAATTTGTGCAAATCTAGCATGAGCATTAGCGAGCAGACCCGCATGTTGTTGGACCCATTTTTTACATAAATTTTGATACTGTTTTTAGGTTTTAATACAGTTTCTTATGGCATGACATAGACTAGTTCAGTACAAAATGTTATAAAGAACGAAAACTTCTAGTCATCAACTCGAAAATCCTTAGAAAACTCTTTAGAAACGTTTATAAAACTTAATTAATATATCAAAAATGTTTCCCATAGGATGAACTGAAACTTGATGTGATATTAAATGAAGCGTTTCGGAACTTTGTGAGTACTTACATACAAATGTAACCTAATTAATATCCCCAATACGAGTACCCAATCTATTATTGTCCCATGATCCAGCTCACGTGTCCTATTTTTCTTGGATTTCGAGGACAAAAAAAAAAGCTCGAAAAAAGTTACGGTATTTCTTGCTTTACCAATATCGTGTTATAAGCTTTCTAACTGATTTCAACTGTCTATGAGTTTTCCCTTGATTTGAGGATCAACATGTAAAATTTTAGGCCAATATATATTTTGACCCCGAAACACCAGAAAAGCATGACCTATAGCTTTCGTTTTAGGCTTTTGGAGGACCTTTTAGGGATTTGTTTCGTCTTCTCCCTAAATTTCACACACTTGCATGTGATAAGCTTGGGGAGTTGGGATTTGGGGTACGTAACCAATGATCGTTTTTTATCTCTAAAAACTTGTTGTGTTTTCTCTTTTAGCGATTCCCCTAAAAGGGCATACTTATCTTTTTCGTTATTGCCAATCCTTCTTATGACCTTTCGAACCCCGAAAAGTTATTAGATTGCTCTTTTATTACCTTGGAGATACCATGTAAAATTTTTGACATTTTTTTCTTCATAGCCTTCGTTTTCAGTTACCGATGGCCTATCCCGGGCTACGTCTTGATTGTTTTTTCTCTATAGTTCTCCCACTTGTTGTTGGTGACCCTAGGACGTCTCACACTCGATTTTAGCCTCTACAAACTTGTGAACTTCTCTCTTTAGACAATTTTCGAAAAAGGACACACTAGTCTTTTCGCGCTCCCAAAACTCGTCTTATGACCTTTCAAACCCTAAAAAGCTACTTCGAGGTCCTCTTTTGACGATAGATGGAAATTGTAAAATTTTCGACTATTTTTTGGGATCCCAAAACCCCCGAAAAGTGTGAACAACAACCTTTTATTTGTCACGTCACAAAAGGTTTTTCCGAGCTCTATCTTGTTTTCGCTTTGCCATTTTTTTTTACCACGTATAGTAGGTGCTAGCAAAACACCTTGATTTTAGCCTAAAAAAACTTTTATTCTCTTTTTAACGAATTTTCAAAATAAGGAAACAAATGTATAAATAATGCAAAGATCTCTTTTAAACTTGCCAAAGTGTGTAGTCCATCCTAATCCAAAAAACACTTAATATAAGCACTTTAATCATGTACTATGAGAATCTAATTTTTTTAATCTTTAGAGCTTTCTTTGTCAACTTAGTTGCAAACAAAACTATACCTTTTTTCTTTAAGATCACGAAATGAATATAGCAATATATTAAGTAGTATTTAAATTTATTATCAATTAAGCAAATTAAAATGTAAATTGACTTGTGTTCTTCTAATACAAACCCTAATTTATTGGGTTTCTTGTCCAATCTTATAAGTTATAACATGTCACGGCCGTTTTCACTCAATATAATAAACTACGTACATACATGTCCAATACTCCGTATTTTTTACGGAGTATATATATTATATTCACAAAAAATAAAGAAGGAATCATCAACATAAAAACATTTTGCTCTGGTTGACCTGTTCACAACTTGACACTGTGGTCATACTTTGGATGTAGTGTTATTTGATTGCCTGGAATTAGCTTAATCCAAGATTAGTTGAACCTAAACTTAGCTTAGATATAATTAGATATTCATTGTTCTATTATATATTATACATATACAATACAATTATAAATGTTCTTGTTGGTTGAAATGATCAAGCATGTCTGCATGTATTCTTATTAAATAGCTATTGATTAAAAATTAGAATTAAGGTGCAAACTATTTCAACATATAGATATATAGAATGAATATTGCATACACCCGGTTTACAATAACATTACTACACAACGACCAACTTGAATCAATTTTTTGGTAACTCTAAAGTCATTGAAATTTTATTGAATATTTTGAACAAATAACTTTTAGATATGACATGATAAAGTATATTAATTCATTAAAGTAAGTATGTGCATGATAACTTGAACTCAATAAAGTATAACTTGAGCTGATGTTATAGTAACTAGAGCGCAAAAAAGTGCAACTTTAAACTCGTTGTACACTAATTACTGTACACCGGGTGTATACAAAACATTGTCATATATATTGTAAAAATCTGTGTCTCTTTATACTAGAGAAAAGGGTAATACTTCGTGTCCACCTAAATTTAATAATTATCCTTGCTAATCCCTTTTCATATTTTAATTTAATGGGAGTATTTTCGATCATTATTGAATTTAAAAAGGCATTGTTAATAAATTAATTAAATTAGACAAGCTCATTAATGAATTCAATTTTTTTTTAACAAAAATTCATTAAATGAAAATCTTGCTGCAAAGAAAAATTACTTATTCACTTTACAATTTACGAATCGATGATAGTGAGAAGTAGTTCAAGTGGATAAACTTTTCCTTCCGGTTTTAGGAGATTATGGGATCGATTCTCACCTCCGCCCTTGTGGCACCCTAGCACCACAAAAAAAAAAAAAAACAATTTACGAATTGATTAAGGGTCTGTTTACTTCAGCTGAAAACAGTTGAACTAAATTGAACTGAGCCGAACTGAATTGAACTGATGAGCTGAACTGAAATTTTTTTACGAAGGATTAATGAGTAGCAACATAAGAGAAGAGCTGAACTCAACTTAACTGATTGGAGCTGAACTGAACTAAATTAAACTGATTTAAGCTGAAGTAAACAGGCTCTAAGTGATAAATATTATAAAGACATTTTTAGTTATTTGCTCAAAGATATCAAAAATTAAAGAATGAGAAGAACTAATTAAAGGAAATTTAAATTAAATAAAAATTAAACAAAAATTATTTATTCAAAAGATTTTAAACTAAAATTGTGTTGATTTATCAATATATTTGTGCAAACTTGAATTTAGTGCAATGAATTTCTTTTTTAATTAAGAAAATATCAATATCATTTTCAATCAATTTTAAAAATTTTCAGTATTGACACACTTGATAAACCAATTATGCCCAAAACTTAGATATTATATTTTCTATTATTACACAAGGTACTAACACATGATACACCAATTTTAACCTCTCATATATGTTTTTATGTGTGTAGGACTTTATAATTTGATTTAGTATTGGACACTAAATTTTGACAAAATAAAAAAAAAATCCACTACCAAATCAAAAAATGACAAAATTGTAAAAAAAAAATTCTAACTTCTTTATTTAATTTTCCGCAAATGTTTAATATTTAGGGTTTTACTAAATCTAAAAACACACGCTAAAATAACAGAAGTAATTGAATTACTACGTACTTTTTAACCGATAGTATTTAGTATGTACCATGTAGGAATAGGCTAATAGCCATTATGAAAAAACTTATCTGGAGATTAAGAACAAGTTCGTGGTGTGATGGAATATCACTGTCGTAAAGTTGAATTTGCCTCGTATACTCTAATAGTGTACAACAAAAGAGCAGTAAACAATGCCCAAGAATCATGTTTAGTATTTGAGAGGGAGAATAATTTCTGTGTTATTTTGTGTTTTTGTGTGAAGAAGGGGCAGATTATTTATAAGACCATTATTCAAGGTAAAACCGGAAGTAAAAAGCTAGAACGGTAATATAAGATTATGACCATAATGAAGGCGCTAATCATGGCAAGAATAAAGATTGCAACGGTTACAATATTGACAAGATATGTAACTGACATAAATAATCAAATGGGTTTTGACCAAAAAATTAGGCACGTGTATAAAATCCTTCGCCACACCCGCGCCGCTCGCCCTTGCCCTGTCCGGCCCAGCGTGTGCGGGCATGTGTGATCTCCAACTCCCTCCATTATAGGACTCTATTAAGTCCTTAAGGAAGGTAAGGGTATATAAACCAAGTAAGCAATTTTGTGTTTTATCAATGTAGGACAAGGAGAGAGAAAGAAAATGAGTTTTCTTTTAAAGCAAAACAAACAAAGTAAAGCATATTACTCCAACATACCATATACACAAAACTTAATAAACATCGTCTATCCATTCTTCAAAAATCGGTCTCCATAAGCGACACTAATAATCTGATTTCAAAATTTCAGAATCCTTACTAGATTTGAGTCTGAAAACTTAAGTTTTTGCTCATCACCCTTACTAAGTTACTGGTGCCCTCTAATTAGAGGTTGATCACATTTCACTTAAATTAGGTCCCCTTAGTCAAACATGAGAGGCCATGACCCACTGTTCAATAACTTAAAATCTTAAATTGACCACACAATTATGGATAATATAGTCAAAATTCCCAAAAATAAAATAAAATAAAATAAAGTAAAAAAGTTGAACGGCAATGATCACATTGATCAAACATCACTAGATAAAGACTTTCATAACATAAGATATAAATTAAATTACAATGTAGAGGCATTTAATTTAGACCAAGGAACAAGTCCATGGATGATTAAATTGCCATTTGCCACTTCTAAATTCTAATATCAACAAAATCAAAGATTGAAAAAGAAATCAAAGACAATGACCTTCATCCCCCACAATATTGAATGTTGATCTTTTATTCCTCATTGTCAATATGACTTGCATCGTTATCTTTTCGAATTTCGACTAGTTATATATATTTATTTATTTTTCTTGATTTTAATGATTAAACTAAGAAAATGACATTTTTTTTAATTATGTTTTAAGTTAATTTTATATCCCCTAAAAAAAATTAATTTTTGTATATACTCTATCTATTCCTTTTTAATTTGCCATAGATGGAATTGCGGGCATTACTATGTACTTTTGACTTTCCATGATTTTATATACATTAGAAATATAGTCATACGAGGAATTGTTTTTATTCACCACCATGTGTACGTTCTAAATATATAATATTGATTATTCATATCCACAACTTGAGGTAAAAACGATTGAAATCCAGTTTCAAAAATTGTGGTAAAATAAACGTAATAATTACATAAAAACAAAGAGGGTATATATATATATTGGTCTGCGACCTTAAAAAAAAAAGAATTTTATAATAAATAAGAATCACTTAAGTGTGTTGTTTTTCTCTTTCCAAAAAATAACTCGCTCTAAAAAATTTGAAAAAAAAGCAAACATGTCTTGTCACACTTTTCCACAACCACCTCTTTTCAATATATATTTGTGTTAGTTCAACCCTATATACTTGTATTATTCACTAGTGAACTGTCTCACATTGATAGAAGGAGAGAGTACAAACCACTTAATATTCTAGGAGTTAGACCCTACCATTTTAGGGCTATAATAAATTGAATTGAAGTGCTATAAAATGTGCAGAACTGATTAAAAATAATATAAAGTGATAGAAGCTCTGAAAATCTATAAACCAAACAAACTAAATCACATAGCTAACCAACTTCAACCCGGCCTGCATTTTTTGCGAGATTTGGGCACCCCTTTTCCCAGGCAGAATTCAGGTCCGACTCGCATGTTAGACCATTTTGTGCGGGATTTGACAATGCAATATAAGGAACGGCTAAAAAATCCAACTCCAAATTTACGGATTTTGGGCATAAGTTTTGGGCTCGATGCTAAGGCCAGCATGAACCCAACACACTAATTGAACTCTATTTTTTCCATTTGGCCTGACCTGACTCATGATCACTTCTATAAAACCCTAACTAAAATGAAAATAAGTGAAACGAATCAAAGCTTAGTGTCATCTTATGACCAAACCTCCCAAAGTTTACATGTTTGTGGTTATTTGGATCGAAAAAATGACAAGGAAAGAAAGGATGTTAGCTTCTATTATAAAGTTAACCTAAACCTTCCTTGTGATGAGGAGAATAAAAGAAGGTGGTTGTTGTTAAAGCTAACCACACAAAAGGGTTTAGCGTCAACTCCCATCAAGTGTTTAATTATTACGAAGTTTACTATTGTATTACTATTAACTAGAGATACAAGTGGGTAAAATAGTGTAACAACATATCCCTTAATAAAGCAAGTGTTGTAATAAGAAAAATAAATCAAACAAAGTTATTAAATTAGCTATTTGACTTATATTAAACAGCTATGCCATAATCTCTATATATATATATTTTTTATTTTTTCTGTTTCCCTTTTCAAGATAAAAGTATTAATTATTAAGGGAAAAAAAAAAAAGGGGACAAACAATTTACAATCAAAAAGTAGTCAATATTAATAGCAGTACGAAAATGAAAGAGAAATGGCCAAATATAATTATGCATGAGACCTTTCATGGACCATAATAATAATAATATTTCTATAAGGAGATATGTAGCTGAATCAGCTTATTGTCATTGAGGAGATGCATTTATGCACTGAATAGTGTTAAGTTTGCTTGTATGTTCTCTCAATCCTTTTCTACTTTGATGCTAATGTGGGGTCCTTCTGATGTTAAATTAGCATTAGTAGATTGAGACATATGTATACGAGTTGATGTATGATATCTCACCTAGGTTGCCCGGAGTCGGGAACGGGGTCGAAAACGAATACAGATATGGGGACTGAAAACGGCTATTCTGAAAAATTTTGTTAATGGGTACAGTAAATTATAATATGAAGAATCGGAATCGTCCCCAATGCGGGAACGAAACGGGTTCGGGGATGGCAGCCCATTAAAAGTACCCATGCTACATAGTATCTCACCATGGGTTACGATGACATGATTCATATGAATATTTCACAGTATCGTTACCAAAACACATGTATTCATTAAGGTTTGGATTCCAAGTATTTTACTCGTAGTTTCATGGATTTATTAACCAATTCAAGCAACTTCATTGTTTTATAATATTATACCCTGATGATTTAGTTGGAGATGTCACAATTTCATGGTGAACAAAAGTAATGTACTATAAAGAGTAAGAATGCAATTGAATGTAGTTGTGCGTTACTAATACGAAGTATGTTGAGTATATAATTAATTATATACCCAAAAATACAAAACTTATCACGTAGTAATCGGTATTATTTATTTCATTTTTGAAACATCAAATAACGCTTACTACGGAGTATTTAGGTCATTATTTATAAGAAATCCTATTATTTATTACAATATCTCACACATACATTCCTCTAAGAACTACAGATGAGAGACGTGACACCAAAAATTTCAAAGTCACAAAATATAGTCATGTGCAATATTTATTATGTTTTGAAAAGAAGTATATCCATAAATGTATTAAATTATTCAGACAAACACATTAAATGACATCAAAAGCGTATGGAAATTTCAACAAGGAAACAACTTTAAGTTGCTTAATCTGTTGATTGTATGGGAACACACAGTGTTTAAAATTTCTTCTCCTTTATGAAACAATTGACAATTTGGCAACTTTCATTTCTGTAATATCAGGACATAAATTTGTGAGTTGTGAACTGTTAGTACAAGATTTACTCCATCGATTAGTTCTAGTGTTGTCAAAAGATAAGGTAACACTCAAGTTAATAAGTTGTGTCAATAATAAATCGCGATCTTGATAGTAGAATCAATCCTAACCAACCCCAACAGGCCAACAATTTGATCTTTGTTAATTTTGTTAAGTAAAATCACTGGTATGGTCATCCGGGTCGGTTAGGATCGGGCCGGTCCCACTGCAATTTTAGCCATTTGACTTCATCGATCAATCTTGTGACCCATAATAGACTAATATTATGGAGTACATCATAAAGTTCTAAGTGAAAAGGATAATGTTCAATAAGCCAAGTACAAAATATAGATTAGCAAAAATACTTTGAGCTAAACTGAAACGACTTAACGTAGTCCACTTTTATTACCATTTAGCTCATTTCAAATCGAGAGGTTTTCAATTTATCACATTGATAAATTTAGCAAAGTATATCAAGCAAATATAAAGTTCATGAACAAGCAAAAATAATGGGGCACACACATGTCTTTCATGGCCCCCTTACATGTAACTCTTTTTCAGTGTAATAAATTTTGGTGAATTTATCAATGTGATAAATTTAGAATTTCCCTTTCAAATCAAATGAACAATTTTATTTTTTATTTTGTCTTTAATTGTACATGGCAAGGTACAACCGATCGTCCAATTGTATCATAAAAATTGTCGACATATTGAGACCGTGAGACTTTGGAAGTGGTGTTGTACGCTTGATTGGGTGCCTTGCTTGAATTGATTTGTTTCGCCTACTTAAGTATAGTATAATGGTGCCTTTTAGAACTCTTTGTAGTGGAGTGGGCTTTAGTTTGATGGGCATCAACCCACATATCCGCTCTGAGAACCCAAAATTGAGGCACAAGACTACAAGAAAAAAAAAATTGTTAATTGCCCCTTGTTGCAGCTAGGGGTGTGCAAGATTTTACGGTTCCGAATTTTCGGTCCGAAATTTTCTGATTTCGTTCCGAAAAATCGGAATTCCGATTAAGATTTTTGAAAACCGGAAAAACCGGATCGGATATCCGGTTTTTTAAACCGGAAACCGGGTCGGATACGGAATGGATTTTTAAAAAATCGGATTCCGGATTTTTAAGGAAAACAAAATCCGGAATTCCGGTTTTCCGGATTTTTCCGAATTTTTCCGGATTTCCGATCCGGTTTTTAAGGGTATATGTGTAAATTTTAGAGAAAATTCTAGTATATAATTCGGAACCGGATATCCGGTTTTCCGATCCGGTTTTTCCGGATATCCGAATTTCCGGAATTCCGTTTTTCCCGGAACGGATACGGAATCAATTTTGTTGGTTCCGAAAATCCGGATATCCGAATTTCCGGATCGGAAAATTTTCGATTTCCGGTTTTGCACACCCCTAGTTGCAGCAGCACTTACTTTCCAAAGTAACTACTGGCTTTAAATCTATAATTTGTTGTTTAGATTGTTAATTCCCATTAATTGTTTTGCTTCCCATAAAAATTAGGGCGTTGATTTATAAATCTCCACTTGATTGTTTCTCCTTAAATGCTTTGCTCAAATCACCCAGAAAATGTCTTTCTATCGAAATTCTCTAGATTCAACTTGTGAATAAATTTTATTAGCCCGGAATTTACTTTAGTGTATAAATTTCACACCCAAGAATTTTTAAAAATACATTTTGGATGTGAGACTCCTTCAAATGGGTAGGTTCTTCTATATTGATCAGAAGACTTTTTTGTGTGTGTGATTTGAACAATTAACGAGGAGAAACAATCAATTGGAGATTAATAAAGTAAATCATTTAAACGAGTTCATAAAAAAAAAAAAACATTTAAAGTGTTAGCGATAATACTAACTTCAAACTAGCAAAGCTCTTACCAAACCCAATGGACCTAAGTCACAAAATAGTTCTTTTTTTTTAAAACACCATATCCATATTTTTCAAGTAAAATTGTGGCAAGTAAAAGAAAAAGGTAAACCTACAAATTTCCTGAGTTCATTAGCTAGAAGCCTAGAACCCGTCACTGGCGTCATACCTATTTCCGATAGTAGTACTCGAGTCTCCATTGAAGAAGCTCCTAGTTTGAACTATTGAAGATATACCTATTTCTGGTAGGAGTACACGAGTCTCCATTGAAGAAGCTCCTAGTTTGAACTATTGAAGATATATCAGCTATATAGTGTACATCAAATGATAAAAATTTCCATTCCTTAGAACCTGATAGACTAAGGTTAGCCATCAATGGCCTTAATGCCTTATAATCAAGATATGTTCATGAATCATGACCAAATATGTTAATAATCAATGGCCTTGTAGCTTATACTCGAAGAAAAAACAACACAAAGGCGACTTAGAGAAGCATGTACATACATACAGCTACAGACAATTATAGCTTTATACATTTTTTTTCTAACTGTGGTCAAAAGTACAGCACATACAATATGTTTTTATGCAAAAAGGACCCAGGGAAAAAAATTATATATCAGATCACCTGGCCAAAAAGCGGCTGTGTAGTCTGAGGCTTATCGCTAGACAACGGATTACACTAAAGTCTAAACCAAAAGGCTAAGATAAGGTGGAAAAATCAGACACCAAGATTAATTTGCTTGGGAAGACTAATGTTTGAAGCCCATTCTTTGACAGGAATACCTTCACAAGGACTTAATCTGACAACAGACTCGGTCGTGAAGCAACACTTCTCTCGTGCTTCAGCAAAGCTACTATACAGAACATGTTCGAACCAATTATCAATAGCACTGTTATCTGAAGACCAGGCTGCTGCAAGGATTTGTACCATTGCTTCATGATCAACCTCGAATGATATTTTCTCCCCCTTATATGTATCCTCAAACTTTGAGCGCAACTTCCTAAGCAATTTATCTGCAAGAGCATCAAAATCAAAGGGCTTAAATTCCACATTCCCATCCACTAAGCCAGAGAAATCTTCCAACCAGGCTCTTCCATCACTGTCCATATCAAAAACCTCTTCTTCATCTTCCAATGGCAGATTCAAATCAAGAGAGTTTTTCAGGATTTTGTTGGCACGGTTAGCTTGCTCCAAGGTGTCACCAGTGATGTCGGAGATCTTTCTCTTATTTGGGGAATCTTGGTTTGAGGCACATTTCATGGGCAAAAGTGAAACAGTTGTCTCCTTGTTTCTACTAGCATCAGCCAGAACACTTCTGACTCCAAATTGCATCTGCCAGTTTTTGGCTTCCAAAATCTTTTCCTCCTGAAATTTGATAAATTCCTTCCTTGGAGAAAGACTTCTATTATCCTTTGTCACAGTAGAAGTTGTAACAAAAACAAAATTATTCATCCCAATTTCTCGGCCACGTGAATCCTGAAATTTGCCTGTCTGAATGGCACGGGACAATGTGTCCCGCACAACTAGATCTGCCTCATCTATGTTTTCCAGGAAGACAATAGAGTGAGGCTTCTTGCACAATTCCTGGGCTATATGATCAACAACAGTTAATCTGCCCATATTTGAGTCAGAGGCAAGCGATTTTTGACAAATGAAAAGTGAGTTAACCTTGCTAGTATTATCTTGCAAACTCAAATCAACAGAAACTAGGCGGTCTCTACTGCCAAACAATGCATCAGCTAGTGATTCGGCAATCCTCCGTTTTCCAATTTTATCGGGCCCAAGAAAACTTAGCCAAATGTTCCCTCTCATGTTTGAAGCACGTGGACGTCCATTTCCACTTTTACAACATGACACTATTTCAGTAATTCTACTGACTGCTTCGCCTTGCCATGAAACTGCCTCACTCAATTTTTTAAAAAGTGGCTTGTAATCACCAGATTCACCACGCTCCAAACCTATGAAAGATGATTGGGCGATTTGTACAGAAGCTTTTTTGTTCAGAATACCTTGATTAGTTGGAATGGAGTCTTGGAAGAAAGGCTTCTTGAGTTCACTTGTAGGTGCATAAATTGTTCCCAGGCCTAAATCAGTAGTGACAGTAACCACATTTGTTTGATTCGAAGGCAAGGTTGATTTGTCAACAGGAGATGTCCGGGAAGTCATGCGATCTTTCTCCATCGTCTGGCACTGTGACACTTCTATTAATGCAGGTTTTGGGAACTCACAGGTTGCAAGCTGTGGCTGAGGAGATACTTTCTGAGCCACAATCTGCAAGCCGGAACTAGAATTTGAGCAAGCTCTATCATTTAAAGAAGATTCCCCACTACTGCAGCTGCCACCTTGAATATTATCTGGCAAAAATGGGAAGCTCATAGGCTGAGGAACTTGCAACCTGGCCAAAGAAACTCCTGGAGCTACAAGCATGGAACTTTGATGAACTACTCGACAATGATCATCCCATTTTTTCTGCAGGTGCTTTATTTTATCATTTGATGCTGTTTTCACATCCTCGGCCTGCACTGAATGGAGGCGCAGGTTTATACAAAAACTTTTAACAATAAACTCACAATACAAAATACGCAGCAATATATTATGAACTTCTTCAACATCCTTTAATTGTGAAGATTGATGATGTAAGAGATGATATTATGCTCGAAAAGGAGTTACTCACCTGAGCAGTAACATCCCCTCCCTTGCTCGAGTCTGATTCTGACCTCTGCAACCAAGAAGGCAAAGTGGCAGAGTGCTGATCAGCAAGTGAAACAGA
This sequence comes from Suaeda aralocaspica, assembly GCA_016808085.1. NCBI lineage: Eukaryota > Viridiplantae > Streptophyta > Magnoliopsida > Caryophyllales > Amaranthaceae > Suaeda > Suaeda aralocaspica. The sequence continues at coordinate 5,393,832 of PYUH01000120.1, read as the reverse complement.
TGATCCTTCTCTCAGGATAGCACCGACCTCATGCTTGTACTTTTCGTTGCATGCATTACAACGAGTGAATGGGTGTTGCACAGCGGTCATCGGAGGGCTGTAGTCCGAAGGTGTTGGAAAGAAGCCACCAAAGGGAACGAAGGACCCCATCAAGCTGTAAGTATATCATGTATATGCGACTGTCAGATTAAATTGCAACAGGGTCAGAAGCTCAAATCTAAACACTTTTGATTACAAGTTCTTGTTCACAAAATAATTATATACAGAATTTGGGGTGTCATTCTTCAAACATTTACCTACAATAAGTTTGAAAGTTGAAACCTAGCTGTTTATGGATCAAGTCACAATCAGTAGATCACAAAAAGATACGGAACGGATAGGGTGATTGACTTTGATAACTTTGAAGGGCATCTATCATAGTCAAAAATCATTGTTCCATTCGATCTTTAACCAAAAAAATTACCAACATACCCCCTAAAATCGACCATTGTTACATTCCCTTCCGAACTCAGACGCATCGTCCCTCGAATGAAAGGCCAACAATAATACCTTCCACTCAAAGAACAACACCATATTTCATCACTTCCCCAATCTTCATCTATTTTTTATTAAGTAGATGACAATATGACATACTTCCACACCATATCTTTCATATAATAATAATAATAACATTTTCAAAAAAAACACAAGTGCCATAATTTTTCTGAACATTTGGAGTTTATATACATTTATATATTCAACTCAATTATCATCAACAACATGTGTCATTTTATAACACCCAAAATATGCGACATAAGACAATAAAAGCACAAAATCCATAGCAACTACTACAAACACATTTAAAACAACCACATGTTGTCATAATAATATAATAATCTTTATTTTTTTTTTTTATAAAAATAAAAATTAACTAACCTTGATTTAGGATTAAACCCATCAAAAGTTGATTTAATTGAAGTAATAGGAAGAGGATGAAGATCCCAATCTTTCTCAACAGAAGAAAATTTCCCAACAAAATTAGAGTAAGTTTCATAATTAACACTAAACCCAATTAACCAAATCTTAATCCCAAATACTTTAACCAAATCACTTAATTTGAAAACCACTTTTTTCACACTTTGTTCATTACTTTCATCATCAACAAATACCTTCAAATCACCTAAATTTACCACAACCCCAGGTGATGAATCCTCCACCGTTGATCCTATTTCCTTAATCTTTAAATCCAACCCTTGATTTTCACAATTCCCAACAACAAACTCCTTGATTTCATTCTCTATACAGATTAGCTTTACCCCATGGATTTTACCATTAAACCCTTCAAATTTTTGGTTAAAGATACAATCTTTAAACCTTGAGAGTGCATCTTTAGCACATACACCTACAAGTAGAGGATTTTTTTCCTTTTTTTTAACCATTACTTCACTTATCCTCTTACAGCTGTCATCACCACTTCCATTGTTGCTGCTGATAATAGAACTATTTCCACTAGTGGTATCCCCAAAATACCCCGGGAAATCCATTAAATTACAGAGGAACAAAGGAGGACACCTGGAGTTAGGAGTTGGGCCCCACCTTGGTGGGTGGAGAATAGCCATCTTAATCTCGGAGCTCCGAAAACCCGCTTCCCCAAACACCCGACTTACAATCGGATCATCCAAAATCGATAACACGAAATGCTTCAATTCTACTTTAATTGAAGAAATAGAAATATTTCCATTATTATTAACAACACTACTACTATTATTTATATTATTATTACTATTATTAACACTAATACTATTATTATTATTATTATTAGTACTATTAATGGTGGAATTAGTACTATTGCTGACGTGTAAGTGATTAAAATGATACATCTCAGGTTGACGGCGTTGATTAGCTTGAGACCGTTTGATGGCGGCCATAAGTGAGTTAGAGATAGGAGGGGCAAAATCGTCATTTTGGTGGTCAGTATGAGGGGTATTTTTGGAAGAAGGAAGACGGTCGAGGGAAACACCGACACAAAGTTCGAGAGCACGGAACTGTAGACGTGGAGAGTAGGCGGTGCTACGGCAACGTGTCAGTGAGTCACGGAGGAGAGAGAATGAAGGTGACAGTAAAGCTGAAACTGCGTGAAGCGACGTCGTTTGTGCGTGGTTTCGTCGTTTTGCTACTGTTACGGCGTCGTCTAACGCCCTTGTTGCTTCCTCTGTTAAACATTGTCTTGCCGTTGTTACCGCCGTCGGCATCACCTCCGGCGATTCTCCGGCGTCTTTCTCACCGCAATTTTAAATTAATTCTTTGGAAATTGTGTTTTTTTATTATTATTATGGAAATTTTGGAGGGAAAAGTGAGGATATTTTGTTTATGAGTGAGAAGAGGAATTGAAGAAGAAGGTGATATTTGAGTTGTAGAAGAAAATGAAATTAATTATTATAAAATAAAAAATAAAAAAAAAGGAAAGAGGGAAAAAGAAAAGAGAGAAGAGAAGGGGAAGTTTGGACCTTTGGAGTTGGCCAGTGAGAAAAAAAAAAAAAAAAAAAAAACGTTTGGTGAGTATTAGATCCTTTGTTACAGTGAAAAAAATTTTTTTTTTTTTTTTTTTGGGTGGTAATGTTTGGTTCCCTACCTTGCTTTTTGGGTGATGGAACATTTTTTTGGAGTTTTATTGAAATTTTTTAAAATTCTGTTTCTGGTTCATTTCCTGTGTTTCTGTTGGTTGACTTTTTTTTTATTATTATTTTATCTAAAAAGTCTTTTTTTTTTTTGGGTTTATTTTACCGAATATTTTCTTCATTTTTTTTAGTTGTAATAATCTGATATTTTATCTCTCGTAAAAATACTCAATTGTTGCAGCTAAAAGAACGCAAAGATAGTATTTTTTTTTTTTTTGTGCTTTGGGAGTTAATAGGACGAGTAATGAAATTTGATCTCAAGATTATTTGAAATCGGAAGAGAAAACTATAATCACTTGAACTACCCCTCAATGGTAAAAATTAAAAATAAAAAAAAAAGTATTTTATTTAGGATAATTGTTAACTACTTCAACAACTATGTTTATGGTGCTCAAATTGAATTAGGTATGTACATGACTTAGGAGTTAAGGCCTATTTACTTCAGCTTAAAATTCGTTCAGTTCAATTCAATTGAAGTAAGCAGACGTTAATTACATTATTATAAGTGTAATTTTGTCTTACATTCCCAAATTACTATTTATTTTAGAGATACATAGTGATCCATACATTTAAGCACTATGTATATAGTATTACCGTTTACACAGATTCCGTTTGTTTTTGATGGAAAATGATTTTTTTTATAAATAATTTCCAAAGGAAAACGAAATTGTAAAAGAAGTTTTTTTTTTGTTTTGGTTGAAAAAACTCATAGTGAAAAAACGAAATTGGAGGAGAAATTATGAGAAAAATAGATAGTAAGGAATTGAATAGAAAATGTGGCTTAACTTATTTATAAATACGTACTCAAATTTTGTGTACAAGAAAAATATAAAACCAATATATTTGAAAAGTACATATTGTGATGAATCAAACAAAATTTGTTATGATTATGTTTTTCTTCATTTATATAGAACCAAAGCGAGTTAGAGTACATAGATGAAAAGTATCATAAATCAGTAGCAACTTAAAAAAAAACTGAGGGAGTACGTATGAGTTTTTCAAATTGATTAATTCATCACTACAAAAAAAAAACAGTTATTTGCGACGGAATTCCGTCGGAAAATGCCCGTCGGAAATTTGGTTGTCGCAAAAACAAGAATTTGCGACGGAATTAGCGGCGGAATTTCGCCATTTTTCCGACTATTAAAGTTTTTGATTTGTGACGAAATTTCCGATGGACGTTAATCCGCCGGAAAATTCCGTCGCAAAACGAAACCGTCAAAATAAAAATAAAAAAAGGCGGTGAGGCAGCAATAGCCACCCCACCACCTCAACAAACCCACCCCAACACCATGCCCAGACCACAACCTTACCCACAACCACGCCCAGACCCGTCCCCCATCCAGACCCACTAACCCAGACCCACTAACCCCCACCCACCCTGACCCACAAACCCAGCCACCTACACCCACAAAACCCTCAGCCTAATGTATTGGCATATATGCAAGTCAAAGTGTATCAAACAATTAGGAACGGAGGGAGTATTAAATTTAAGATGTCAAAACTAGAGCATTATCATGTATTAATGTCAAATAAGGAGTATAGAGTATCTCAGTCCAGCATCGGATAATAAAAACGAATGATCTAAATTAAAAACAATGTCATTAGAATATGAATTACATAAAAAAATTCAAACTAGGACGTGTGAATATAATTTAGCATTATACAATAATGACCCGATATAATCTAACATTGAAAAATTGTAATAGGCTATTATTTTCTATAATTATAGATTATTAGTCAACATTAAATAAAGAATGAGAAAAGGACTCTTTAATTTGGAGTGGAGAGGTCTTTAAGCACTGTTGTAATTAAGGGAGGAGGGAGATGGTTACAACTTACAAGTCTCAAATCTTGTAAGTATTGGCTTTCATATGGGTTATGTGATTTAGTTTGTCTTTAAAAAAAGATTATGAATTATAATAATTTCATGACCAAAGGGGTAGGTGTTGGATAGACAAATTTTTATTTATTAATGTATACTTCAGGCCTATTTACTTTAGCTTAATTTCAGTTCAATTCAGCTCAATTCAGTTCAGTTTCAATCTGTTCATTTCAGTTCAATTCAACTCTTTTTTTTATTTTGCTAATTTATTTATTTTTAATATTATTTGTTCATAATACTCTCTTGTTTATACTTCATAAAACTTTTATTCATATTATCATTATTTTATACTTGGTTTTAGTTTGTTCATAATATTATTAGTGTGTTCATAATATATATTTAAAACATTAATATTTTTTTTGTTTCATATATAAATATATTTATTAGGTTATAAATTTTCATGAAAAAATATTATGAAACCACCATTTAGGAAATGAAACAAAAAAATAAGTAGATTATCATTCACATAAATATGAAAATACCTTTTAAGTGGATTAACATTCACAAAAAATATGAAACTAATACATATGAAAATGTATTACTGAATTTTGTTTCATAAAAAAAAATCACCAATAATGAAATATTTTATATCAAAACTATTTCTATGTAATTACTCCATAGTTAAAAAGTATTAATATTTATAGTTAAGAATCATCAATCCATAGTTAAATCATAATTAAAAATCATTAATCATAGTTAACCATAGTTAAAAAAATGAAAGTTAAATTTCAAAATCCATAAAAATCATAATTAAAAACCATTAGTAATAAAAAATCATTACTCGATTAATAATTCAAAGTTAAAAAATATCAATCCATACTAAAACCTTTCAGTTCAGCTCCAATCAGTTCAACTCAGTTCAGCTCAATTATTTTTAACAAATGTAAACAGACCCTTCATTTGTATAATAATTAGTGTAAAATAGATTTAAAGTTACAATCTTTTGTGTTTCAATTATTGAGTTCGAGTTACATTTTTTTGAGTTAGCTTAAAATCGATCAGTTCATGTTACTGGTTATTTAAAAAAAAAAAGAGAGAGAGAGAAAGAAATTCCTAATATATACCTATGAGATGCATAATTTTGTATCTAACAGGTCAATATGGTAAATATGGTCAATATATACAACTAAATGACTAATGGTAGACATAAACACTGTATCTTACATAAACAATTCGTGCCCCTCAAAGTTGTCTATATATACCATATTGACGTGGTAGATTGATGTGTCTAAATATATTTGTCCATAATTCCCTAATGATTTATGGACTACCCGAAAAGGCAATTTTAGTGCTAATAGTGTTTTTTCAGTGTTTTCAGTGTAGGAAACGATCAATTTTCGATTGATTTTACTACCTAATTTCAACACTTGAGAGATAAAGACGTTTGGAGGATGATTAGGGAAATTTTACAACTCATTGGAAAAAATTTGACCTTTTACATGACAAGTTGGAGAAATATTAGAAGTAAAAGTAAAAAATTAAGAAGTTTAAAACTGAAGATTTTGAACATTGTCCACCATTTTGGTCATATCTCATAATCTATAAATCAGATTGATCAGATTCTTATTGCATTGCAAAGTAGACTCAAAGTGATTTTCAACAATAAGTCATCCGTCCCGTGGAACATGTTGTATCAAAAGTTATAGCAATTTCAAAATGACCTAGCGAAAAGTAGCTAACGGCTTGAGTTGCGGGCGCATAGGCCAACATAGGTTTGTTCCATGCGGGCACAGGTTTGTCCAACCTATTTCTCATAGAGCATTCCATGATATATATGAGCGGATAAAACAAAATGCTTTTGTTCTATGAGGGCGCAGGTCCTCTAGAAAGTGGATTTTTGTTGGGTGATCGATTGTTGCGCGGATTTAATTAAAAAAAAAAAAAAGGCCAAAGGCTATATAGATGGATACTCAAATTATGAGGAATGACTTATGCTTTTTATTATTCACTTTTTCAGTTTTATAATTATGTTTTAGCCTAATTAAACACTTTCTCTCTCTAGGTTAGAATTAGGTAGTTTTAGGTTTTTGTATTGAGGATTCATACTTTCATCAATTCAATTCAAGTAACTTTTACATTCAAGTTTAGTTATTTCTTTTCGGTTTCTTTGTCAATTATTTATAATTCATGTTAATTAGTTTAATTAGTTCATGTTATTCAGTTTTTGTTTATTAAAAAATTTATAATTGTTTATTTAATTAATTATTGTTTTTATTTGTTTATGATCATAAATTTAACTTTGTTTATTGTTTTGTTTTTTTTATAATTATGAGTGAGTAATCTTTTTTCTAGGGTTTAGGGGATCCATGAACTTATTAATGGTGTAATTTAATATCAATCGATTAGTTCCTGTTTATTAATTAACTTCCTGTTATTGATTTTTATCGATTATTACAATTGAATTGTGACCAGATTTAAATGTTGTAAGTTTGGTAAATAACGAAATTGTGGTCGAGAGGTAAGATTACCACAATAAAACCACTAAATAATAGGCAGAACGAGTCCATGCGAGCAAGAGCTAGTAGAGGAGTTTTGAGGGAGTCTAAGTTCGAGAGAATTAATGTGAACTAGTTCAATGAACTTTATGGAATTAATTGGTTTGTATCTTATAAATTTGTTAATTGTTCATGGCCTGGTGAACCGATTGCCCTATATTTTAATTAATTACAGTAATTTCCTTTGTTAATTTCCGTCTTTAGCTTAATAATAGTTTAGTTTGCCCCAAATTCCCAACCAAGACCCTTTATAACAATTTAGGCTTTTTTGACTAACAAGAATTTAATAGCTTTCCTGAAGAATCGCTCCCTACTTCCATAGTTATGTTAGTTCGTGTTTTTTGGTTTATTTTGAAAGGTTGCGATAGCCTGCATCAAATTTTGGCACCGTTGCTGGGGAGTCAATTTTTAATTCTATTAGTCAGGTTTGAACTTTTATTTATTTATTTACTTATTTATTTATCTATTAATTAATTAATTAATTAATTTATAAAAGAACTACTTGAGGCTGATTCTCATATTTGTGTGAAGTTTTAGTTTTGTAGGTAATAGGTATGTAAAATTCTAAGCATCGTTCTTTGAGGAATTATTCCCAACCTAACTCTGCACAGGTACTGAATGGCTTTCCTATGCCACAAATTAAGGCTGAGAACTTCAAATTGAAGCAATATCTGGTGAATATGGTAGAACGAAATCAATTTGCAAGTACTACACTTGAAGACCCCAATCTTCACATATCGAATTTCCTATAGTACTGCAATACCATAAAACAAGCAGGTGTCACTCAAGACTACATCCAACAGATGATATTTCCATTCTCTTTAAAAGACAAAGCTCGACAATAGTTAAATAATCTCAATAGAACTAATGTCACTAGTTGGGAAGATTTAGCCCTTGCATTTTACATGAAGTATTATCCTCCAAAGAGAACTACAACCCTTAGAAGCAAAATTACAAATTTTAACCAAGAAACCGATGAGTCAAGTTCTCAATAAAACTCAAACTGGGACGAACAATTAACCAAGTAATCATAACTCTCTCTAGAATTAAACTAAGAAAGCAGTATAGGCAAGGAGGCATGGTCGTTTGGATGGGTTGGTTGTATAATGGTTGTTTGGTGGAATAAAAGCTTTGTGGAGGGGGATGGCATAGTGCGTGGAATCGAGGGAAGGGTAGGCGTGGGCTTGGTGGAGGGAGTTGACATTTTCTGGTGAATCAAGGCTAGGGAAAGCATGTTGGTGGTTGAAAACATGGTCGTGATGGATGGTGGGTGCAAATGTGGTGGTAGTTGTATGATGGGGTGCAAGAGAATGAGATTGACAAGGAAATGAGGTAAAAATGGGAGTGAAAGGGTATTTTAGGAGCTTAGTGTTGTATTTTAGGCATTGTTTACGAATTTTAGACAACATTTAATACTTCTTTGTCCTAAAATAGTTGCTACATATTGTTTTGGATCAAATTTTAATTTTATGCAAAAGAATAAAACATGTAGGGAACATTACTTTATAAAATAATTGGTTGAAAATGTGGAAATTAAATGACAAGAAGACAAACATAAGGTTAAATAGGAAGAAATTGGGTTGGAAAATGACAAAATAAAGACAAAGTTGAAGGAAACGTAGCAACTAAATTGTGACATTCATCTAAAGTAAGTTACAAGTAATTTGAGATAGAGAGAGTAGTTTGGAGACCAATTAATATATTAAATATGTATCGGTACAATAGATGAGTTACCATGAGTATTTAATCTAAGTGGCTAGGACTAAGCACAAATTGGATATCCGAAAAATATATAATTTGATACCAGCATCCAATTCGAAAACATTTCGGATTTTTTATATCCCAAAATTTTCAGATCGGATAACCAAATATTCAAAATCTTAAAAAATATTATACTTTTTTAATAAATTATAATTTTAAATTATTTTGTATATATAATTTAATAGTTTAGCCTAATTATTTAGGATACATATATCCGAAATAATTTCGAATATTAGATATCCGACATCGACCATTTTTTCGGATATCCGAAGTTTCTAGACATGATATCTCATTTGAGATCCGACATTCGACTATTTATATTAAAACCGAAATCTTTTGTTGTATCGGCTATCATAAAAGGTCAAATCAGATACGAATCTGATTTTCGAATTTTTAGATTTTCAGATAGTTTTGGTCAGCCTTATAGGTGACACTCCCAATGCTCTAAAAAAAACTTATTTTATACACTTCCTATGTTCTTTTTTTTTTTTTGTTTCTTGTTACATATTGACTTCTATTTTTTTTGTACACTTTGACCCTCTTTGGTTGTATACAAGTAAAAAATAAAACACATAATTATATGAGATTTTATTTGATTCGTAACATTTTGTACTTTCTAATTCACAATCTCATAATTTTTTCGTACACAAAATTTGATATATAAACTTTCGATATCATGTCTTAAGAACTTAAATAAAAAATATAGTAACTAAAATGAAATAAATTGAGCAGGGGCGGATCCACTATGGGTTTGTCGGGTTCCGGTGAACCTATAATAGATCTAAGAAAATATAAAATCATGTTGTATGGGCAATGAAAAAACATTAAATAAAATATTTTTGCGCATAGAGTTCAAACCCATAGGATAAAAATCCTGGATCGACCCTATAATAGAGTACATATACTCCATGTTAGATTGAATTTAGATAATTAACGGTGTGAGTAAAATGTAAATATCACTAGTTTTCAAATGACAAAGAATTATGGCAAAAACATGATGAAATAAAACGAGTACCCTAGGTTGGTGGGACGAGTAATGATGTTATTATTGAGTGTGAAGGGAAACAAAAAAAAAAAGAAAAAAGGAGAAAACGAATTAGGATCGGAGGAAAAGTAATGTAAAAGATGAGATGGGGGAGATGCGGTGTCCACTAGTTGTAAATAATAGGACGAAGTTGGGGCAAAGAAGGCACTGAAGTCAGTGTCAACCTTTTGGGCGTGAAAATGATATTCAAAACATCTCATTGGATTTGAGATAAAAAGCCATCCATTTCATAAATCATGATTTTGTAAAGACTAAAGTTTCTATTGCATGCTCTTAAGGGTACCACCTTGGGACCACTTTCCACTACTATTATCCTTTTTTTTTCCAATTTCTTCTTTTACCACCCCATGTTGTTCTTAAGATATTCGAATTTATTAGGGCCTGTTTACTTCAATTGAAAATAGTTGAACTGAATTAAATTGATAAGAGCTGAATTGAACTTGAAAGTTAAGGATTAATGAGTAGCAAAATAAAAGAAGAGCTGAGCTAAACTAAACTGATTTTAAGCTTAAGTAAACAAGCCCTTAGTGTCCGTCTTTTAAAAATTGCTACTATTATATCGGTAAGGTAAAATAGATGAGTATTTACCGAAGTTAATCAAAGTTGATACGGCTCACTTTTTTTTAGCGAGTTTTGGACAAGCTTTGTATAACTTGTATTGTTGTATTCATGTTTGAGCTGGAAATTTCGAAGCTTTTTTTGAACGATGAACAATTATTTAAAGTTGGCTCGAAAATAACGAAAAGTCCGCCGAGCATGTACTAAAATTGGGCCTAAATCTAGACCTGGCTTGACCAATGGGACTAATTTTGTGCATGCGTTAGGCCCGTCCGAAACTCAACCCAACCCATGATCACCTCTAGTATTTACCTTTTAATTAGCCCTATTATATTACAAGTACATTTGTTGTAAATATGTTAAATGTAACCGTGAGACTTAAACATTTTTTGTGGTTATATGAAATTTTCTTTATTGCATGACATGTACTTATTTGAATAGAAAAGAGAAAATACCATATAAACTATTGTACTCCATAATTTTTGTAGTTGTTAAACTGTGACTATTTACACTATTTACTCCTCCATTCAGATTATTTGCAACAATTAGATATTTTTCCTCTCAACTTTATATCAAATCGTTATAAATAATTAGAAACGGATTTAGTATTTGGGAACTTTGACTCACTTTGAATTTTTTATAAACAACATGAGAATTTGTTTGAGGTACTCTTGGATTTGGCATAATTCTCAAAGTGCCGATGTTGAATTTTATTTCAAAATTCTCAAAATATCGGTGTTGAATTTTAAGGGTATCTTCAAGAAATCAATGAACTTCAAATTTAATCCATAATAAAGATATTTTAAGCAATATGTCAAACTACAGGTAACATACTAACATATCTCGAATTCTCAAAATAAGAAAGGAATTTTGAGAATTAAGTTAAATTTGAGGGGCACATCAGCAAAAATCCCATATTATTTGAGATAAGATATCGGAGTATGTCCTAAAAATAGTGAAAAAAATATGCTGGGTAGCAAATTCAAAAATACAAAGGGAGCATTAGCAATTTAGCATAGATGACATTTTCAGGGCAACAAAATTTGGGCCCATTTGAGCATCTAGGTTTGTTAGTGGTATAATTCAAATGAGCAATGATTCATAGAACTATTGCAGTGACATTTTCATAATTAATGAACAAATTTTCAACAGCATTCTTTTTAAACAACTAAGGATCTGTTTACTTCAGTTTAAAATTAGTTCAGTTCAGCTCCGTTCAGTTCGGTCCGGTTCATTTCAGTTCAGCTCAGATCTTCTTTTATTTTGCCAATCATTAATCCTTAACAAAAACTTTTAGTTTAGTACAACTATTTTTAGTTAAAGTAAACATGCCCTAAAATTAGAATGAATTAACATGTAATTTCACAATTTTTAATTGTTGTTCCATACATTCAGAGTTAAGTGTTAAACACAAAAACAATGGTGCCTAATTTTAATTATTATATGGATATGATATGTGTTGAACACAAAAACTCATTGATAGAGTATAAAACCAATTTCTTGGCCTTAAGCAAAAGCTTAAGCTTATGGGATAGAGTATATAAACTATTCCTAGGCGTCAACCATTAGCTTAAGCTTTTGGTTGAGATGGTCCTCTATTTTGGTATCAGCGCCGACGTGACACAAAGGTCACGGGTTCGAATCTCATCCACCCCTCCTTTCTAAGTGGAATTATTCAGCGCAGGGTATGAGGGGGGCGTGATAGAGTATAAAACCAATTTCCGGGCCTTAACCATCAGTTTAAGCTTTTGGTTGAGATGGTCCTCTAATATGGTATCAGAGCCAACGCGACTCAAAGGTCACGGGTTCGAATCTCATCCACCCCTCCCTCCTAAATGGAATTATTAAGCGCAGGGTATGGGGGGGCCCATGCTGCATCCATACTTCAAGCCCAACGGGCTCTCGTGTGAGGGGGCGTGATAGAGTATATAAAATATTCCTGTGCCTCAACCATTAACTTAACCTTTTGATTGAAATGGTCCTCTAATACTCATTCATGGATACTTTTACTCAATTGAGACGTGATCTGGTGACTGACAAATTTTATCTGTTGTATGAAATCTTAAAATTGTTAGTGAATAATCATGAATACATGTATAATATAATAATCATATTTACCAATTATCCTTTATGTTGTTGAAAATTGGTATGTACTAACTTACGTAGAATTTTTAAAGAAATTGAATAGGGGAGCCAGAAATTTTGTTTTGTAATAACACTATTGGTGTATTTTCTTTCTTGTCTTCATTTCACATGAAACAAATTTAAAGATTTTATATTTTTATGGCCGTTTCATATGCAACATGAAAGGATATGCAACATGAAAGGATATGCAACATTTAGGCTTTAGTCAATCTAAGGGATAGATCAATTCATTACTTCAACCTGTTTAGTTGTAGGTTTATATGATCAAACAACGAACTAAAATATTTTTTAGTCATATGATACGAATATGATTTATGAATATATTGGGTCTACCTTAACAATCCCTTTGTAATTGGTATCACCGTATCATACAAAACCAATACGCTTTTGATTTAATTTCTTACATATCTTAAAAGTTTTTGTTGACAGAGTTATTGTTCAATTTTCGTTAATTTCTATATAAAATTCATACAAACATTGTTTACTTGGTTTATGCCAAATTGCCAATATTGTATTGCTGCACTGATACAAAGAACTGAGTATATAAATGTATGCGTTATTATTTTCAAGAGTGAGCAAATTGTTAATGTCCACTAAAATTAACTTGCGTATTACATTTTTTTTTTTTTTTGCTTTGGAATTAAAAGTTGTTCGATTTGACATGCTTTTTATCATTTTAATTTGCCTTATCTGTGACACGTCTTCTTCTCCAAAATCAACCTCAAGTAGTTTAACTAGTTTTCATGCCTCTTTAGTACGAGTAGTTTATAGAGGCATTAAATGCAATTTTAATTACAAATAGTTCATACAAATAATTTACAAATTTATAATATTACTGCATCCATGATTCCATGAATTCATGAACGGTAAGTGTTCTATACTCGATTAGTTTAATCATTAAAATTTTAATATCAACGATTATTAAGCGGACCAGGTTAAAACTCGACCCATTTAAAACATCAGTAAATCAAGAGCATAAAACCAAAATACCATATATACATCTTCCTAAAATCCGATAGTGTTTTCTAATAGCGATTGATTTTGTACTGCATATAAATAAATCTTCGGTCCCAAAGTATTTGGTAGAACTACTATGTAAGCCTTTACCAACTAATTAAAATCGAATGTTAACTGAATATTATACTCTCGTATTACGTATTATGTGTATGATCGACAATTCCATTTATGTGGCAAACATACAAAACAAGAGGAACCTTTAAAGTTGGTTTTAGACTTTTATTTAGTACGGTTTGATGATGTTTCTCGGGCATAAAGTACGATTACTAAATCCCAGGGCCCTTATGTGCAACGAATCTTATCTCCTTCAAGGGCTTTGAATTGATAGGATGGTCATTAATACTTTAATACTCCCATGTGTATAATAATTTCTCATTGGCTTTGTTTTAAATTATTTTGCAATAATTTGACATAAAGTATACTCTGTAAATATAAAATGTTTAATCTTTGTAATTATAGTATACACTTGTATGGACTATCATCAAACTACTTTGGAATTTAGTTTATTGAATTACGGAGAATATAGCTAGCAATTACAAAGCAGCAATATAGTCTAAACACCGAACATTTCAGCAATAAACAAAAAATGGGAGCTTATGTAAACACATATTAAGTAAATTACCACATCTCGTTCGACCCGAGATTGCTTCCTTCAAGCTTGAACTAGTTTAGTGAATAGTGGTTCTCCATAAAAAAACTAACACAAGCCTTAGTTCACCGATAAATGATTGTTTATGGCACATTATTATCCATTATAAATTTATTATCATGCCTTTATTATTATATCATAGAGTCATAGACTTAGGTCATGTTCTCGTCAACTTATTTTTGCTGATCTGAACTTATTTTTGCTGAACTGAATTTATTTTTTACTCATCTGAACTTATTTTTTGCTAAACTGAACCTATTTTTGCTGATCTGAACTTAAGCCCTGTTTTCCTCGTCTTATTTTTACTTATTTTCAGCAAAAATAAGTTCAGTTCAGCAAAAATAAGTTCAGATCAGCAAAAATAAGTTCAGTTCAGCAAAAATAAGTTCAGTTAAAAAAAAACAAAAATCTATATGCATTATGCAAATTAATTTGTACATGGATATTTATATGTGCACATCTTTTTAAATGAGAAATTATGGTATAAAAACAGTAGAATATAATTTTAAAAATATTTAGGTAGCATTTTCGAAGAGAATATGTATTGTATGGAAATAATATGTAAAAAAAATATTTACATATGATTTTATATTTTTGATGGAAAATATAAAATATATTATTTTATATGAAAATAAATATATGTTAATATAGATATATGATAATATATGGAAACTATATGATATTAAAAAGAAGATGATAAAATATTGTGCATTTCTTTGTCTATAAGATTCTTGAAATTTGAGGAAAAAAAATCAGATTATATATAATTTAGAGATTATAATAAATCAATTATTTTCACCTAAATAAAATTCAATTATAGTATATAATTGCCCTATAATTTTTAATTAGTATAAAACAAATTCATCAAATATAAGTTCAGATCAGCAAAAATAAGTTCAGTTCAACAAAAATAAGTTCAGATAAGCAAAAATAAGACGAGGAGAACAATGTCTTATTTTTGCTAAAAATAAGTGAATAAATCGAGGAAAACAGGACCTTAGTCAATTAGACTATAGTTAAATTCTTATGTTTTGCAAACTTACAAAAAAAAGTGTCAAAATCAATTTGGATTATACTTTAATCTTACACCAGGGAGCTACGGAGTAGGGCAAATAATAAGATTACAAGATCTAAAATTGTCCAATCCCTTATAAGGAGACATGGAGCATGAGCGCGTGGGGCACACTATCACATCAATGGGAAAGGACAACGATCCTTGTCACTCATAAAGCTGTAAGCAGAATTCAGAGATTTCAAGATCTTTTCTTCAACAGTTCAAGGTCCACGATACTAATCACCAACAAGTGCAAGACATTTTCCACGCGCCCACCAATCTTCGTCATCTACAGTTTCATCACTTATTTTTTTTAATTTATTATTTTGACAGTTAGACATTGTTTGGATAATAAGCTATAAGGGAAAGAAAAGAAAAGAAAGAAAAATAAGAAGGGGAGGCAGAAGAAAGGGAAGGAAAAAGTTGAACTTTATTTTTCCCCAAAATCTCTCATAAGAGGGATCAACGTTTACAAAGCCATAAAGGAGGGGAAATGAATCCCTTTCTTCCTCTCTATCTTTCCTCCGATCATTTGTACCAATAACAAGGAAAATTGTCTTCTTTCTTTTCTTTCCACTCCTTTTTCCTTTCATTTTCTTATATCCAAACAAAGAGTTAGGTAACTATCAATCCTTCTTTGCATCACTCAAATTAGGAGGTGATGCTATAATAGCTATCAATCCTTCTTTGCATCACCCGAATTTAACGACAATCTCTTTTGGTTGCTACTCATAAGGTTTGAGATACATAATAAAAAGAGGTTCATAAATAAAATAAGAAGAGGTTTGTATTAGTATATGTGACATTTTGAGTAGAGAATAATATTTAAATAAAAAAATACCAAAAAGGTCGTACAAATCTTTATGGGATTTGTTTATTGTTGATAGAAAGTTTGTTCATGATAGGTTTGTCTTTTTGATGATTTGGCAGTTGAATAAGCCTCTTACACGTTTGATTTACTATGAATGCTTTAATAATAATAAACTTGATCTTACATGTATTAAACTTATGGGAACTTGTTCATCTTAATTGGACGTGATTGACTTGATTAAGGCCCTATTTGTTGATTAGAATTTAGGGCTTAGAGTTTGCGGTTAAATGATTATTTTTTTGTCTAGATATATAATTTAATTGCTAATTTGAATAATTGTTGCGTAAAGGTTATAGACCTTAAAAATTGTAAACAAACCTCATGACAATGCAAAATCCTTATTGCTAAGAGCATGTTTAACCCTGTTTGAGCTTAAGTCTTAGCTATGGAACCCACGCGTCTTAAGGCAAAATTCATAAAATTTTCCTCACTAAAGTGCTTAAATTGAGTCTTGGTTACTTAAAAGATGACTCAAGACTCAACTTAAGACTCAAAAGATAGGGACTGTTGTTTTATGAATTATATTTTTTGTCTTTATGTACTATATTATTATTATTTATGTTTATTTACGGGGTATTTTTGTTTTATTTTCACCAATCTTAAAAGTAAATTATTAAATGTAGTTGAATTTTAAAGAGACAATAAGACAAAAAAAAATACAAAAATATTAAATAATAGTGAAAAGATGATGTGACATATAAAATACAAAATCAAGTTTTAAAACAATATCGGGTTAATCTTACCCTAATGCCATTCTAAGAGAATCGAGAACGAAATTTATATGTTTTTTGGCTTTGTAATTTCTCTGTTTTTGTTTTTTTTCTTGTGTTATGTCATAGTGTCTAGCTAGGTTGCACGGAGTCGGGACGGGGACGAAAACGAATACGGATACGGAGACTGAAAACGGCTAATCTAAAAAACATTGTTAATAGGTACGGCCAATTATAACATGAAAAATCTGAATCGTCCTCAATACAGAGACGAATCGGGTTCAGAAACGGCTACCTGTCAGAAGTACCCATGCTACATAGGTGTCTAGTGTCTATCCACCACCAATGATCTAAGGCTTTAATTGGTGAAGGGGGTACCTGACTTTTTGATAATGGCTTATGAGTGAACCTCACTTTCTGTGAAAAGTAGCACCTTTTTCTTGTTTTTATTTTTTTATTTTTTTATTTTTTTTATAATGATGATATTCAAAACTTTAGTTTGCTTGATTTGGAATTCTCTAACAAGACCTTATAGTCCACTCTATTTGGTCATCAAAGGCCAAAAAGACTGTATCTTCCACAATCTTAAGGACTAGAAGTTTAATAGTGTTCTTTTGTAGTTTTGTTGGCAGACCAAAGAAGAAATAGATTTTCACAAAAAAAAAAAAAGAAAAAAAAAAACAGGAAAAAGTAGACCAAACTTTGCCTTTGCTTCTTTTGAGTTTCCATAAAGATCCTAAGGATAGACTTTACTCTAGCTATTGGTTCATTAATTAGCATTTCTCTATTTAGAATTGAATGCATGTTTTATAGTTGACTAGTTGAGGTGTAGTGTAAAAGAATTTTGTTCGCAAAATTTAGGTATTGATTCATAAACTAAGACTTTAGAGTGACGGAAGGAATTCAAAACATTTTAATAGGAGTGACATACTCTCAAAAGATTTTAAAATAATTAATTAATTGCATTGTACTCTCAATCACTAACCTATTCAAATTGATAGGAGTGCCATGTTGTCATTAGTATATATGTATGTATAAAGTGTACAAAAAAATTTCAATATTTTCAAGTTGATTGCGCGGTGTGAAATTTTCTTTAGTAATGTTTTGCTAAAGGAATAAAAAAGGTTTTCCAAAATAAAATTGATGAGATTACTTGGATCATGAAATTTGACTCCGTCAAAGAATTTGTTGTACAGTATAAATATGCAACAAAACAAAAACCCTTTAAAACGATGAAAATATGTAAATGTAATAAGTTACTCTTTTCAATAATCGCATATTGTTCCCTCTTTGAATATTCGTCTCTACTAAGATGTGATGCCTTTTATCTTCTTACTTATCTTTCAAGGTAATAAAGATAATAATAGAGCAGTAAAAAAGGAAACTAGCAAAAACAAAATGGACGATTATGATGGAATTGTGAGAAGATAAGATGTCAATGGCAAATAATGGGGTATCAAATGGTGAACCTTTTGGAGGGCCAACACCTTTAGAATGATAGCGTGACACATTGCCATTTGCCAATATCTTTTTGGATATATATATTCCTTATGCACGAATATAAATTACATTCAACCTTCCACTAACTTTGTGAAAATAGTATCATGCACCTTTTTGCTAAGCCCTATCCCTTTCCAACATCATCACTACCAATTTATTATTTATGTTTTGAGAAATTTTAGGGTGATACAATAAATCTTATTTGAAAGTATTTAAAATTGTCTATATTAGAAAGGGTCAATTACCTGATAAATTTATATAGTGATTTCGAAACATGAACTAGAAAATTTAGTTTTATATAACAAGTAAATTGTTAGTAATGAAAAATGAGTGGATTTTTGTCGCCACTTGCCACTAAAAGGGTGAAATTTAGCACCAAGTGGGCAACCTACCAATTATCTAATAGATAGATGTAGTACTTTTTAATATATAAAAGCATGTTAACGCTTGGATGAAGAATCTATATTACAAAAGGTCAGCAAAAGATAAACAATTTTCATCACATGTAAACACAATTATGACCAAAATTTAACATTCTCCTTTTAATGAAGCGAAAAATCTAAAAACCTCTTATATGGTCAATTAGTCTCATAAATATATTCATATAAGATTTAATGGATGCTTAGACATTCAAAGAATCCTTATCATATCTTTGGTTTGCTTTTAAAGCTACATTTACATTCACACATGAAACAAAATCAAATCTCAATAGGATTTTCTTTTGTATTTCTCACTATTAGGAAACAGAAAAACAATAAAATAAAGGTGTTTTGATTTGTAAGCTGAAAGCTATTGATCACAACATGTAATCTTTAATATTTAGCACTTTTTTTTAAAAAACTTTGAACATAGAATAAAACAACTCACAAATGCCGCTAATTAGCATGCTTATGCTCACTTTTTCATTCCCACTAAATTGGCAAATTCCCTCCTTAGTATTTCCACTTATAAGTTATAACACAATCTTTTGTGTTAAAAAAATGGTTGCTTTTCAATTCTTCCAATGGTTTTAACATAGCATAACATTGGATTTTATTGGCTTTTTATGATTTGCCTTATTTTTCACGATTTGTTGTTGTCTATGACTAGTGGTACAACCTAATCATGGTTATTTAGGTAAAGCTTTTAATAAGAGATTAAATCTAGCAATTGGTTATTCTACAAACAGTTTTTATACCTATATATTTTTTTCTTCAATACTTTTGCTTGTTGACATTGTTATGGCATTCATGTATTTCAATAAAGTGTAACACAGAATAGATTTATGGACATATTCAAAGCTGAAAGCATGATGCCACAAGAATACAAGAGGTCATTGGCAATAAGTCAATAACCTAGTTCAATAAGAACACGATTCATCTAGATTATACATACCTTATTATGCTTATTTTTCTACGTATAGCGTGTATAACTTTTGACATATTTAAAGGGCAACTTGAAAGTGATATGTTACTGACTACGAACTCTGCCCGTTGACCCGTATTGCCAAAATTTCTTATATCGAATTTAACGTTTACCTAGCAAGTGATACCTTACATTACCAACATAATGTAAAACATTGCCACCCATCACCATAATACTTCCTCTGCTCCATATAACTCACGATGTTACATTTTGGTGTGCATTTTAAAAAGGAGATCTAAAAGCATAAACAAGAGAATTTAGTTAGCGAAATGATTTTTACACCATGTTATTACAGAAACATTGCCACCCATCACCATAATACTTCTTTCGCTCCATATTACTCACGACTTAACCTTTTGGTGCGCATTTTAAGAAAGAAATTTGAAAGCATAAACAAGCCAATTTAATTACCGAAATAATTTTTACACTGATAATTTGTAGGTTACCTCTTGTATGTGTAAAAATTATTTTGATTATTTGCTCGTATAATTTAAATCCTCAAATCTTTTCCTTAAAATGCATCTTGAATTGCAATGTTGCGACTAATTGGGAGAAATACTTCATAATATTCATGTCATACACTCTCAGTTTTAAATTTTTTTTCCTAAGAACTATGAATTAATTCAGTCCAAAACCTTGTTTATGATCAAAATTTATGCGCATTATTCAGGAAGGTAGTTGGAAAAATGAAAACCTAACGTAATTATATATTTCATAAAACAACTAAACATTTAATTTGTACTTTGTACTACCTAATACATTCAAGTGATTCATTATTAAGTGATTTATTGAAATCTATCTTCCAATGTCACCTACTCACCTTATTATCTTAGACTAGATTCTAATAGATTGGAGATTTGAAGTTAAATTGAATTTAATAAATACCTAATTAAACATCAAAATTAATTGAACCAAATATCACTTTAAAATGGTGTTGTTTCATGTATCCAAACATTTATTATCCCAAATAATTTGGTACCAAACGTAATGGGCTGTTGGGCTAAATCTAATTGGGCCAGCCCATGAGAAAATCATTTTTCATGTGGACCCACTTGTAAAATTGTCTAAAACCCTACACTAAAACCTTTACCGAAAACGTCGTCGTTTCATCAATTTCATTGTCAATGCTGTTCTTCAGTTACTAACGAAACAAAGAGAAGATTCTTCGTTTGCTGCTAACTCTCGTAAGTGATTTTAATCTTCATTTTTCATTTTTCTTTTTTAATGATTTAATTGAAAATTAAAATCTTCAATTGTTCGTCATTTTTAGGTTAATTGATCTAATTTGTTTCTTATAACCTAATTTTTAAAATTTTTGATTGAAATTTAACAGCATTTTAATTTCTAGGTTTTGTTCGTTTATTCAATTTAATTGAATAATTTTTCATCAATTTGAATTTCAGGAAGTTAAAATGACGATTCTTAGGGTTGCAATTCGATCAGTAAGTAATGGATTGAATCATCATCGATTTAATCGATGTATGATTGTCAGAAGCCTTTCTACTGATTCAAATTCTGGTAAATTTTATTCCTTTATTTATTTGTTTATTTTTATTTTTTATTTTGATGATAAGTTTGAATATGTAATAATTATTTTGAGCTGTAATAATAAATATTTATAATATATTGTTTTAGTGTTTTTGTTCAATTATAATCCTTTCTTCTTTTTGTTGAGTACTTGGAAATTTGATGTGTTTTATGGGGGATTAAATTGAATTCACAGTTTATAATGATGTTAAATTAGTTTGATTTGTGCTTAGAAAGAGATGAGTAGTGAGATTAGATTTGTAAATGAGATGTTGTTGCAAGTTTTGGCATTGGATTTTTAGTGGACTAGATAGTTTGGTTGTGACTCGGTCGAATTTCGGAGTCCATTGTGGTAGTATTTATTATTTGTAGTGTGTGGAGGTTGCAGTTTGGATTTGTAAGAGTGACGACGAAGTAATGGTGTTTCATGTTAGTGAAAGAATATGTCCGGCACGCTGTTGTTATGTTATTATAGTGTGCATCATGTGGCAAGACTGTTGATGTTAGTAGCTTTGGTGTTGAGCTATTGTTCACTAGGAGTTTTACTATATGTTCGAGTTGCATAGTTTTAAGCTGTAAAAATGGCATTTAAGAAACCCTGCATTCCATGGTGTAATGATTTTGGGTGCGCTGAATTTTGGTAGGCCATGGAAATGATATGAATGAGAATGCTAATGCACCTGCTGAGCCCCTTGGTGACTTTGAGAGACGTATCTTTGGTGGCATGGATGGTGGCAGTCCCAATGCTTTTTACCGGAAGCTTGACAGAATTGAGAAAGCTCGTTATGGACGAGACATGGGCTCTGATAGTGGACTAGGTCTGTTGGGAGATGATCTTAGTCACAGTTCTTTGGTAGATGGGATGGACTGGAGATTGAAGGAGGCAGCTAAATATTTTGAGTTTAACCCAGAGGAGATCTCCCAAGAAGATTATACCTTTAGAACAGACATGAATTTCAAGCCTGGCACGACATATTCACCTGAGGTATGTAGCTAAATACTTGAGACCTTTGACATGTAGTGTCAATGTTGTAGTTAAGGTGTAAAGCAACCTGCTGATTGTTAAATTGTTCGTGTGTTCAATCTTTGAGTTGTGATGTCTTAATCTTAGTTAATGTGTCATGCAATCTTTCTAACATGTGAGTTTCTTGCAACTTTGCTAATTTATCCTAGTTTCCGTCCCGCATCTCTTCTGCAAAATTTTGATTTTTGATCACCAGCTTTGTACTTCGGATTTTCATGGATGTTCAGCTGTACTTAGTCCTGTGTCGTTTGTAGTTCCACGTTGGGAACCTGTTCTAAATACTTGACGTTTGAGGCAATTTTTATAATACAACCAGTTTTACCTTGCTAAGTACAACCAAAGGTAAAAAATTGTTCATTTTACTTGAAATGAGCTGAAAATTAGCTTCAAATCAAATGTACAAATAGTCTTTGTTTGTACCATGTACGTCCTCGACATTTGGCGCCCTATGTGGGCACGAATGCTTGAAATTTTTAGTTAGAGCATGTACACTTGTTATGATGTGGCTGAGACTGACATTTTTATAAGACTTCGTGCACACAAAATCACATTAAAATGCTCCCCTCAGTGATTTTGCATTGCCTGATTGAAAAAGTTTTACAAATTAATATGTTGTGTGCTTTGAATAAGTGAATATATAACTTTGTCATTGGTAGCTGATATATATTTTCATTCTGTTAAAATCCTTCACAACTGCAGGATCTCAATCTTAAGAAACCAGGGGTATGGAAACCGAGCAAACGTGCTGAGTTCCAAGTAACTACAGAGGAAGTTCTTAAGAAAGCAGATTTCCGTGTAAGCATGTGATCATGATCTTCAATGATTTTCTTTTGTTAAGTGGTGACTATTTACAGAGTAGTATATATCGCTGCTGAAAAGTGAAAACTTTGCCTTAAATCGTTATAGGATGGACGGTGGAACTGTTGGTGGGTTTCAATTTTATTTTTTTTTTGGATAAGGAAAAAACCCGATTAGCAACTTCACTAAAGCCAACCAAGAGCATCCTTACAGTCTTATAGATGATAAAGGAAAAAGAATGGTCAGAACTCACAAGGGGTGGACCAAACGGTTTAACTAGAAAACGAATGATCCTTAGGAGCTTAGAAATCCATTGCTTGATTAGCTTATCTAAAAACATGATTAATTTGACATTAAATAAAACGTCGAATATCAATTTCCGAATACTTGATCAAACTAGAAAATTCCCTAGGAATTTGCCAAATTTTCCAGAGTTGGTGAATTTCATGTCTCAGACAAATGTTTATGTCTCCATTGTGCAGAATGTGAAATTC
Source organism: Suaeda aralocaspica (assembly GCA_016808085.1). Taxonomy (NCBI): domain Eukaryota; kingdom Viridiplantae; phylum Streptophyta; class Magnoliopsida; order Caryophyllales; family Amaranthaceae; genus Suaeda; species Suaeda aralocaspica. The sequence continues at coordinate 5,370,238 of PYUH01000120.1, read as the reverse complement.
CTTGCCAACTTTTTGACAGAAGCTGGAATAATCATCAAGAGGAGCAAGGTAAAATATTGTCCCTATCTTGGGCTGAAGTTCTATCTTTTTTCTCTGTAATGTGAATTATGAATACTAATATCTTCTCTATTGCAAAGACTGGAATTAGTGCAAAAGCCCAGAGGAAAGTCGCAAGGGAGATCAAGATAGCCCGAGCTTTTGGATTGTTACCTTTTACAACCATGGGGACAAAACAATTCGTGGTTGGGCATACGATGGAGGATCTTGATGCGGACTTTCTGTTGGACAGGTTTGAGAGCCCAGCTGTTGCTGATGATATTCAAGATCCTGTTGCATAGTAGCAGAACTTAAGTGATGACTGTCAATAGTTATTGTTCTCCAAGTACATCCAATCTGCAAGCTGGTGGTGTATAAATTCTTTACATTCAGGCAAGCAAGGGAAATTTGCCTCTTTTAATACTCCATACTTTTGCAGTAAATTCTAGCAGTAGAATGAATTTGTTAGCAATCATCTATTGGTCTGCTGTCTCAAGCTTATTTTACCCATTGTAGCTTCATAGTAAGCGATGCTGATTCTACTGCCATAACAGTGCATCCCTACTTGCTTTTCTGTTTGATTTCTCCTTTATGGATTGCTAGTTGTGGTTCTAAATCATTTTGTAGATTTTCTTATATTTTTTTTTATGATAATGAAGACGAAGTGCCTTTGTTACACAGAATCAGCAATACTAATAATTTCTTCTGCACATTGCCCTTTGTAGTAGATGAGATCTTCATTTGGCTTTTGGTTCTTTGTGTCACTGCTCTACATGTTGTACTGCTTCTAATCTTCAATCTCAATGAAATCAGATGTATTTTTCATTCTGTACTTCTTGATGCTAAGATCCTGAATTCATATCCTCTGAAAGCAACAGTTACTGATTCTATTAGCAGAAAAGAAATGCTCTCACAAAAGTATGTAATCTGTACATCTTATTATTGTTTACTGAAATTTTGACTTGGCTATTTTTAAATGTTGTGTAATTGTTACTAAGCATTGAGGATTTGAGATTTCATCTCTTCTGTATAATATGTTTCTCTCCAAATACAATTTAAAGACGATGCATATTATAGTATTTTCTAGCTTCACCACTGATTATATTATAGGTTTTAGTCAAAGTCTTACGTTGAGTGCCTTATTTGGTTAGCTGTTTGTTATGCTTCCAATGTAGTTCCCTGTTTCTTTCTTATAAAAAATTGAATGATGAGGACCATATCTAGGCACGACTTAGTGGTAAAGGTAGCTTTGTTATGATCTAATGTTCGTGCAGGCCAGTATAAACTATGTCTTCCACAAATATGTAGGACTTTGTCATATTATGTACAGCTATCCAGTGTTAATATTTTTACTTTTCGGGCACACTCTCTATGATTGTTTATTGAAGGTTGATTGATGCTAATTGTTTGGTTCAAATTGATTCCGCAAACACCCATTACCATACTAATCCCTATCAGAGAACAAAAGGATATCATAAATCGAAATTTTAACAAATTGCTTTCTTGTATTCCTCTGCGTGTTTGGAGTTTTTTCTCCTATGGGGCTGCACTCATCTCTTTCATTTTCTATGTTGATCATCAGATCTATCTTTTGCTACTTCCTTCCATGCCTACAATTTTATTTCCCATAGAGCCCTTTTCCATGAAGAAGAAAACTAGCTATGTCTTTTCCATAAGAAACATGTCAACTCTTTATTGTTCTTTGACCTTCCTTTTCCTTCTTAATTTTGCCAAAGTCAGCGGCCTTGGCTCTTCCTCCACTATCTCTGTAGGGTATGGTTCTAACACCACTGTGTGTGGCATACTCGCAGGAAAATCTTTCCAGGGGATCCAATGTTATCAACAGGGTAAAATCTTTTCTGTCCTGCCAAACATATCCTATGAAGCCATTTCTGGCGGGCAGGATTTCTTCTGTGGTCTTAATTCTGGTGGTTCTTCTCTTTTTTGTTGGGACACTAGGATTTCCAATACCAGTTTCCGAGTCAAGAAAATTTACCATAACACCCTCTTCCCGCTGACTGATCTAACTGTGGGACACAATCAAGTTTGTGCTGTGCAGGCCAGAACAGGTCATGTCTTATGCTGGGAAAGAGAAGCAAGATTCTCTATTTTCTCTCCTACTTTACCCCCTGAGGGTGATTCTGCTTTCGTGACCATCACGTCAGGTGATGGTTTTTCGTGTGGAATAGTGAAAGACGAGAGGAATGTTTTGTGTTGGGGTGAGAGTGGCATTGGGGACTTTATTGAGAAAGAATTTGGTAGTCTGTCGATGTTGACCTTAGTTGCCGGGAAGTCTCATGTTTGTGGTATTGCCTTTTCTGGTGCATTAATCTGTAAAGGCAACAATGATACAGGTCAACTAAAACTGCCTGCAGAAGAGCCGTTTCATTTTTTCGAGCTTGCTCTTAGTGGGACCTACTCCTGTGCCCTGCGAAGGAGCAATGGCTCGGTCATCTGCTGGGGGGATGGAGGAAATACATTACTTATTGTCGACGAGAAGATTCAGAAGCTCTCATTTTTGTCAATTGTTGCTGGTAAAGATATAATATGTGGTCTGAGAACTGATGACTTTACCTTGGAGTGCTGGGGACCTGGCTGGTCTGATGAATTTAATAATTCACTTCCGTTTTCGAGGGTGATTCCTGGTAAATGTGTACAGGAATCATGTGAACTTTGTGGTGTGTTTCCAGGTTCAGAGTCACTATGTAGTGATGGTACAAATGTATGTAGCTCATGTGTGATAGAGCTTCCACTTTCACTGAGGCCTAGAATGAATCTAGTTACATCAAACAGTGCTGCACCTGTTCCATCACCAATGGCGGCTTCACCATCTTTTCCGATCGCCTCATTACCACCACTAGATAAGGAAAAATATAGGCCTCTTTGGGCATATCAGATATTTGGGGTTCTTGGTATTTTGTCAGGAATAGCTGCCCTTCTTTATTTTATATACCTAAGAAGATCATACTCTACAAAAGGTGAAGAGGTTGAGGATGTTGTGAAGGATAAGGAGCTTGATTCAATTGGAGACAGCAATACTGGTGATTCTGCTTTAGTAGAAAGTAATGCTTCAAGTGCTCCTCAATCAAGATCATCGTCAATCACACAGGTTAGTTCCATGACCTTGGGGCATGCGAGAAGCTTGGACTACTCGACAAAGCATGTGGAGAAGGCAGAGGCGTTCACCCTTTTTGAGCTTGCTGCTGCTACAAAGAACTTCTCGTTAGAGAACAGGATTGGGAGAGGTAGTTTTGGGACTGTGTATAAAGGCAAACTGTCGAATGGTTGTGAAGTTGCGATTAAGAGGGAAGAAATCTGCACAAAAATGGAGAGAGAGAAGGCTTTTGAGGCAGAACTGGCTCTTTTAACTCGACTCCACCACAAGCATTTGGTGGGTCTAGTCGGGTTTTGTGAAGAGCAAAATGAGAGGCTTTTGGTTTACGAGTATATAAGCAACGGAGCGCTGCATGATCATTTGCATAGCAAGAGCAACGCTCAGAAGAGTAAAACCCCCTTGAATTTGTGGAGAATGAGAATCAAAATTGCTTTGGATGCTGCAAGAGGGATCGAGTACCTTCATAACTATGCGGTTCCACCTATCATTCATCGGGATATTAAGAGTTCAAACATTCTTCTTGATGCCAATTGGGTTGGGAGGGTTTCTGACTTTGGCTTGTCACTGAAGGGTCCTGAGAATCATGAAGGGAGCATGTCGATCAAAGCAGTTGGGACAGTTGGGTATATCGATCCAGAATACTATGTTCTAAAAGTTTTGACTACTAAGAGTGATGTGTATGGTTTTGGGGTGGTTTTATTGGAGCTCTTGACAGGTAAAAAAGCCATGTTCAAGGAGGGTGAAGAGCGTGGGCCTACTGGGGTGGTGGAGTATGCTGGTCCCTTTGTTGTGGCAGGGGAAGTGTGGAAGGTGTTGGATAAGCGTGTAGAGATGCCAGTAATGAACGAGTCTGAGGCCATTGAGCTACTGGCTTATACCGCAATGATGTGTGTAAACTTGGAAGGGAAAGAGAGGCCAACAATGTCGGATGTAGTTTCGAACTTGGAAAGGGCCCTAACGCTTTGTAAGGGCGGCTCTGGTACCTCCTCTCCCAACTTCAAATCTTTTGGTTGATATTTGTGCCTCTCACAGCATATACATTGTCTATGGTTAACCTTATAATATCTACCACCTTTAGGTTGATTTTGTTTCCCATTTCTATTTTTAAAATTTGATTAGTGCTTTGCCTTCCTAGTTAACTGATTAGTGTATATGAAGGTATGTTAGTGGAGTTTGATTATTGAAATAGTGGAGTTTGGTTAATTTAAGGATACTTTCGCTAGAGTGTGATTTGTTTGTACATCTGATTTTTTCTGAGATAAGTGGAGTTTGTTAGTTTGATGATAAATTAATGGAACTAGCTGTTACATACTTGCATGAACATCTTGTGGAGTTATTATTACAAAACACTATTCATTATTTACTTGTCATTTTAGGAATTGCGTTAACTTTTACCAGATAATCTAAAACAATACTCGCATATGTGGGCTTAATTTCGGACACATATAATGAATCAAATATCAGAGTATCAGACCAAGCCTAGTTTAAGAATTTTATAATAACTTAGAAGATTCTAGAATAGTTTAGAATGTTAGGTAGGAAATTGCTCATATATATATATATATATAGTGCCAAGGAGAGTAGGGGGGATGTGTGAATTTGGAGTGAAAACTTTTTAACTGTTGTGAGCTAAACTCACTAATGGAGAGTTGTAGGCTAAACCTACTTTAGAGAATCATGGCCTTAAGCCATTTATCTTTGTAGTCTTTCATTCAAATTAATCAATCTTTTATTTTACTTTTCTAACATTAGTAGTTCTAAATTTCTGTTGGTAGTAATCTGAGATTTCAGTATTATCGTCCATTTACTGTTTAATTAGTCAGTCCGGGTCAGTTCATCACAACATAGTACTTTTTAAACATGTTTTTCTGTGACAAGATAGCCTTCCCACCCCTTCTATTGATGAATTCCATGAAATTCAGAGATTTAAAGTGCCACACCACCACCAACAAAACCTTAGTCCCCAAAAGATATAGTCGCATAAACTTTAAAAATCCAATGCCTAGAATGGTCAATAGAAATAAATACTACATTGTTAGAGCCTAGAGGGAAGACAGAATGTTTTGAGCCAATCTTAGAGGGAAGCCAATCATAAGTTATGTGTTATTGCTTTGTATTAAAAAATGCTGAACTTTGTAGATATAAATGAACAAATTTTCAAACAACTAGAACGTCTGTTAATGAAACAAATAAATCTTCTTGTAAATGCTCCAGTACGCGGTAATGCTGTCAGTCAAGCTCAAAGCGCATAAGCAATCTTGCAGAGTTGTAAACATTTCCCTCCCTGTCATACAATGGAACAGACCTAATTCCCCTTTTGAGTTGGCATACCGGCAAGCAAGTTTGCCCTGCGAAGTCATGAGTCCTGTCTACATCAAACTCTCTGACCTCGATCATCAGCATAGCTAAGCTGGGAACAGTTAGGGGAAACTCAAACTCCTGATCCCAGAACGGGATCAACTGATTTGAGGCTGGTATAGTTTTTTCTCGTGCTTCGTCTTCTGGAACTCCTACGATTTCAACCTGGGGAATAAAGGTTTTAGAAGAGTAATCAATTTTTGTCACGTTATTGTAAAACATAAAAATTGAACTTTAGTTAGGATTTACTGCTGCAAAGAAATCTGGGTGTGAAGTCTTATCGAATTGTTTGCTGTCGAAGTCCAAATGCCACCCGGTACCCAAATATACTTTCACCTGTAGTCAGCCGAAAGAAGGAATAAAGTCAGACTCTAGATATATTTGGCTAACAGTCGTTTGCTATTAACTTCTTTGACCGGCTGTTTAGATGGACTTAGATATGGCGAAATCTTAATTTAGATATTTCTTTTAAACTGAAGATGAGCATACCTTTAAAATTCTTTTAACTGGATGCCATGCTCGAGGATCAAAAATCTCTGTTGGATTCAGCAAGGTATTTGGTTTTTTAACATAACCGGTAGGTTTAATAGTACCATCAGCACCTTGTGCTCTGAACAGCCCTTGCATGATGTAAAGGTGCTTGCTGCTATGCTGTTGCAGAGGAGCTTTAAGATTTAGATTGACAAAATGGACGCAGATATGCAGAGATGGACTAACATGAACATAAGATGCATGGCTAGTTTCATGTTAAAGTTCTCTGATGCATTTATTAATTTTTTTTAAACGCGAATAAACCTGCATATTGAACGCAGCCATCTGAATCCCGAGTGTCCAGCAGCTGAGAGGGTCATAGTTGTTAGCCATAGCATGAGGATGGTCCTTGGGTTTAACTAACAGTATATTATCCTGGGTAAATCTGAAAGAAATTGTGACTTAAAATTTAGAATTTTTGAAGTGCATGACATAAATGTTTAGGTCATAGTTGTAATGACAGTTGTGTTCCGTAGACCTGACAATTTCGCTACTCGTAGAGTCGTCGAGATTGTTTTCTGTCATCCTCAAAATCGTAGGTTTGCCAGGAGTAAGACTTGGCTGATTTTGAAATTCACTTTCTAGCTCCTCGACGAAACCAGCAACATATTTTTCTTCTTCTGCTACTTCCTGTTGAGTTGTTTTTATGATTGAACTAGTTGAGAATACTTTTGCAAAAAGTTATAAAACTATGTTGTTGAACCTTAAAAGATGATAATTGATTACATTTTTATCGCTAAATGTTGGTTCTTGTTGTGTCCGATGTCTTTTTAAAATTATAAACTTCCTCTTCAAAGAGCATAGAAGCAACTGATTAAAAGCTGGCTCTCGCGAGCACAAGTTCTCTTCTCCAAATGCTTTGTATATCAACTGCATGCAAAATTAAGGTTACTTTGTTGTCTGAGTTGCATTTTATTATTACCAATGTTAAAAAAAGATAGCGTATTCAAGATGATTTTAACGAATTCTGCTTTTGTTTCTTTTCCTCGACATTATAACTCTACGTACCTTCTTAAGATTTTTCCGAAGATTCGAAGCATCTTGAGGTGATAAAGACTCAAAATGCTCCTCTAGGATAATTATGACAGGGTAGTCAGAAGTGTAAAATGCTTTTTCATTAATAACCTCCAAACAATCTCTGAGTGTGAGAATATCACGTGACTGACCTTCCGTTCTCCTGTCATATACTTAATGAACAATAAGCGAGGGTAAAACTGAATAATGAATGCAATACTCAAGCTATAACTATCTTACTTACCTTGGATGATGAACATGATGAACATGAATCGTAGTTTTATCTGAGCTTGGAAACAAATCTAATTCAATAACCTTGACACCATTCTTCAAAGCCTTTTTGATCGCTTTGGTGCTGTTACGTGAATTTTCATGCTCTCTTTTACCTGACGTGTTACTTTGATGTCGGCTTTTAGATTTTTGTTTGAAGTATGAACGTTGGCTTGTGTACACGAAATAATGCGCGAATTTTTCCCTCTCTTTAAGCTCCTACAGTTGCAAATTGCAATCTCTTATTTAGATACTAGAGGAATAATAAATTAATTAAAACTGGTTAATTTAGTAGATAAAAATATGTACCTTGTGAATTAAAGGAGGATTGAATTTCTTGTTGAGAAGAAATTGAAGGAAGCCATTGCTGCTGAGACCATGTCTGCTGCAATTTCTGATACCCTTGAAGTTTCTTGATGCAATTATTTTTTGTGCAGTCGCTTTTGCAGTACTCTCATCCACTCCTTGATCAGCAGTGAGAAAATCTATCAGCTTACATTCCGGCATTATGCCACTATCTGAGAAATTATCAAACAAATTTTTGACATCTCTAGGAATTTTTTCCAACTTTGTCTTCTTAAGCCAGCGCCTGCATAGGAACTGCAATTTCCCGGATACCTCTGGCTCTGACTCGTACCCTGGCATGATGACTTACTTTCTATAAGGTAAAGAATAGACAGGAAAATGAGTAATATTGGCAAATTTATTTGTGCAGGATCGCAGGTAAAAAAAGGCAGGAACTTCTTATTGTATAGGTTATGTAAAGGTTATAAAGACTTGAAAGGAGGGTTTAGGAATGTGAAATGTGTTTCATGCATGCAGCTGTGAACTTCACCGTAGCTTCTTAAAGTGAGATTATATTCAATTCGTAACTGTCAAAAATACATGTCATTTTTAGATTCTAGAGCATGGCTACAGAAATGGAACTAACTCGATATGTGGTTGCTTAATGTCTCCTTAAGGTTGTCCCCCACATAAGAAGTGAGCACAAATAAAAGAATTAGCATGTATGAAATATGTAAAAGAAAACTTTACTTTATACATTCCTTCATAGTGTATATATAATATAAGCATATGAAATGCAGCTTTATCAGCAATCTCTTCTAACTTTGGTCACTGTTAATTTTGCTTGGAACCTTTTCTTTGTGTTGTTGCTGTTTAGCATACAATCATGCTACTTTCTTTCCGATGCTTCATTAGAATGGGTAGCTCTGTAAATGAGTGGTTTTACGAAGAAAAGGAATGTTATTAGCAATAGGGTCATTATTGCTGAATAAGATTCTCATAATCATACAACCGAGTACATATCCTGATATCCACCTGCAGGAATTCTTTTCAGGAACCAGCCTTTTGGTTTGGAGAAGTCCTGATATGCGCGGAGTCCCTATGTTACATGGGATCTTCATTTTAACTCAAGTATCCGTATCAGGTTCTCGACAATCTGAGATTGACACGTGGGTATGGACAATTTGATAGTTCGTTTTGGCCAAAATAATGAAAAGTTTTCACAAAATAGTCTAGCTGTAGTCCTTGTGTGTTGACACTTGACAGTTGACACTAGTACTTGATTCCAGGTAACTTAGTTGGCACCAAACAATGCTTTTTCACACAAAATAGCCTTACAATGCCATGTGTCATTTCGTCTGATTGTTAAGAGTATGTCAGATATAAAGATGGTGGGTAATTTTGTTGTATGTTTCATTCACATAACACATCTTGGGGAAAAATTCTAGTACACATTGTGATCCTTATCTCAACAATGGAGAGAAAGGCGGTACATACTGTACAAGTTAGCTTCATTCATAGAATCTGAAACCACATTAGAAGTTTTACATACTTGTACTTCTCTCCTTTCTTGTTATACAATGGAACTGCTCGGATGCCACTCCGGAGGTCTGAGACAGGCAAGCAAGTTTGCCCGCCAAAGTCATGCCTTCGACTCATGTTATAATCACGAACTTCAATTCTCAAGATGGCTAGTTCAGGAACTGTTAATGGGAACTCAAATTCTTGGTTCCACAGTGGGACCCACTGATCTCCGATAGGCTTCGTCTTCACCTTCTTCTTGTCAGCTGGGACTCCCAACATCTGAAGCTACACCCACAAAAGAAACAGGTATATCTCAAAACAATCCATTCTGCCAAAATTGTCAGTATTACATTGCTTCCTGATTGTTTGAAGTATCAGCTAACCTTAGTGAAGAAATCTGGTGGTGAAAATTGGTTGAAATGTGTGTGATTGAATTCCAAATGCCATCCGTCTCCCATGAATATTTTAACCTGTTTATTAGAGTTGATACAGATACTAAATCGTTGTGTATCCTTGTGGAAAAAAATGCAGGTGTTTGTTTAGACTAAAAATACTAGATGAAACAGCTAACCTTTAAAGTTTTTCTGACTTGCCCTCTTATGCTGGGATCAAAGACGTCGTTATTTGCACCGACCTTTAAGAGGATATCTGGCTTTTTCACATAGCCACAGCCGCCGTTTGCTCTAAACATTCCTTGCATCATCCATAAGTATTTACCATATCCCTTTCAGAGTGAAAACAGCAGAAATGAATGTAAGACAGAATCATCTGATATTCTGATCCTTAGTTCTTCCTGCATACTTAATGCAGCAGTTTGAAACTGCCAAAACAGTGAAGGCGAGTGAAAATAGAGATATAAACCTGCATATTAAAAGCAACCATTTGAGCTCCGTGTGTCCAGCTAATGAAAGGATCGTAGTTTGAAGATAAAATCCGTGTCCCCTTTGGGTATACTCTAAGCAGGTTTCTCTGCGTAAATCTGAAGCAAAAACATTTTCAGAAAACAAAGTAAAGACCATTTCATGGTTTAACATCTGTGTTTGGAGACTTTAAAACTGTCGTAGGAGAAAAATGATACTGCTAAAACATATCTATAACATGCTTTCCTTGCACAAGGACGCAGTACATGTCACTATGTCAGAGAAGAGTTTATTGTGGCTCACCGGATGATATCAGTTGCACGAGTTTTTACAGCGTTTTCCAGCTTCTGTTCTTTCAGACTCAAGCGTGCAACACTTTTAGAATCACTCTTAAGTAAGTTTCCTAGACCACCTTTCCGCTTCACAGCATGTATGGAAATCAAGTTCCTATATTCAGGAAATGCAGCTTCTTCTTCCTCCTCCTCTTCGTCTTCAATTCCATTTTGCTGTCACAGTGATTAATTATCTTAAAACAGTTAGGGGAAATACAAGTTAGGAATTACAATGGGGATCTAAAAAAGGCAACGCTGACCTGAATTGGTACATCTTTGATCCTATGTCTTGATTCTTCATTATCTCCCAGATAAGGCGTTGAAATATCAGAAGAATCTTTGATCTTTTCCTCATTAGTTTCGTCTTCTTTAAGATTGTCGTGGGATTCTTTTGGTGGTTTAGTGGATATCAGAATCCTTCTTTTTAAAGATTCTGGTGAAGGGAATTCGAGCAAATCCGTTCCTGGAAAGAGCATATTTCCAAATGTTCTAGTGACCATCTGCATCAAAATAACAGTCCATATTTAACATAAGATCAACACAGTTGCTAATAAAACATTATAAACAGTTAACAGTTACTCTAAATGTGCCAACTTTCCTGAGCAACTTTAGCCTGAAGCAAAGAGTCTAAATGGTCTTCAAATGTAATAATAACAGGATAATCCGAAGCATAAAAGGCGTTTTCCTTGATTGCTTCCAAACACTTTATAAGTTCCACAGGAGGAGTCATTGTCCTGTGAGTTTCAACAAAGTTTAAATGCACCAGGAAATAGCTAATAGCACGAGCTCATAATTATTCAAGTCATCCAATTAAATTTTCCTGTTATACTCATATATCCTAGAGTATTTCTTCTGTGTTCAATGGAATTTACGGAATGAGTAGGATGACTACTAAATTTGGCTCAATACCATGTAATACTAGCATTTACCAAAAATGTAATTACATAAAGGCTAGTATATGACTAACGTCCTGAATTGAATACGAAGCTATATAGACATACCCTCCATGGTAGACATCAACATCATTTTTTTTCGAGTTTGGCCACAAATCGAGCTCAATGACCCTGACACAGCTTCTTAAGGCCTTAATGATTGGCTCTATGCTGCTTGCGCTACTGAGCTGATTTCCCGTCAAGTAGGAATTGTGGCCTGTATACAGGAAGTAATGGGACAGTGGTGCTGTCATGTCATGGTGTACCTGAAAATATCCCACAAATTTAAAAGATATTTAAGAAAAAAAAAAAAAACTCAAATTTAGCTAAGCAAAGTGAGCATGAAAAACTCTATTACAGATTAATCTGTCAAAGCAAAAAGTTACCCCAAGAGTTGCAACAGGAGGATTTAAGTCCCCGAAAAGATATCTGAAGAAGGCTTCAAGGTGAAGGCCCTTCCTTTGGAAGACATGATGATGTTTAAGACTATTAAAAATGGCATGAGCATAATCAAGTGTACCCTTTTCTTCTCCTTGAAAATCTGCCAAAAACTTATGCAGCATATTGAAAGTCATTAATCCGTTGTCTGAGTACTCGTTGAACAAGTTCACGATATCCTGTGGGGGCTCAGCCATTCTGAGCTTGAACATGCGCCGGTAGCAGAAACAAAACATGTATGCCTGTTTCGACATTTTTGCCTGATGGTTTCTTGATTGAAATTCCATTGTTTCTTGGTTATTTGATCCAAGAAGTTGCCTAGTTTTCATGTACTAAAGGGTAACTTATTAAGAGATTATCTGGTTTTTATTTTCGAAAAAGAAGCGTTGCTGATATGCTGGAGGAACGCTTTAAAGCTCTGTAGTTTTAATACTAATATACTAATACTACTAAGCACACAACTTTTTTATTTTATTGTGGAATTTTCCTTTACACAAAGCAAGAATAAATTCTCATTTAGTTTCCACTTCTTCACGTATTGATTATAAGTATCAGTCATTCACGTTCTTTTTCAGACTATAAACTATAAAGAACCACTAGTCCACTACAACGAAAATTTGCATTTATTTTGATATTTAGGCCTCTTTTTTTCGTGGTCCGTTAATAGATTAATCAATCCTGCCTTTTATATAGCCAAAAGAAACAAGCCAAGTATTTCATATTTGCATAAGTTTATATAATATCTACATATATAAATATATTTATAGAATCTTGGAAAGAAATGAAAGATGATGTTGATTCCACGACATTGAGTTCACTTTTGTTGTTTGCATGGACTAGGGTCTAGGGGACAGTGGCCTAAGCCATTTAGCCAACTTCGCAAGCTACTTGAGTTCGGTTAGAATATTATAGGTCCGACTCGCTTTATGGCCTTGTGGGTTAGTTATGCTGGTGTAAAGATTTCATCCATTTCCTATTAACACCTAAGTTACTATGCCCGAATGGCTGTAAGTTGTAACAGGTGTATGGTACAACCAAGGTTATTTCTTTACTCATGACATGAGCTTGTACGTTGTATCTTTTCCAACAGAAAAATTATGGGTGTACGAAGTAATATATATTCATAGTGGCTGCACTGCATGCCTGCAGTTCTTTTTTTACCAGTTTTAATTACACAGCTTACATATAAGGAAATCGGCTACACTGATTTGCTTCAGTTGAAATCTGAAATCGCACAAGAAGTTTGACATGCTCATACTTTACACCCTTTTTGTTATACAAAGGAACGGCTCGAATGCCATGTCTTAACTCTGAGATTGGCAAGCATGTCTGGCCTCCGAACCCATGCCTTCGGTCTACATCATGTTCACAAACTTCTAGTCTAAGGAGAGCAAGTTCAGGAACTGTTAAGCGGAATTCAAACTCATGGTTCCACATTGGAACCCACTGATTTTCGATAGGCAATGTTGTTTCCTTCTTTATGTCTGCTGGAACCCCCAAAATTTCAACCTACAGAGATCAAAGAACACCGAAAAATGAGTAATAATCAACCAAGTACAACCCAACCATTACAAACAACTACTTGTACATAAAACAGTCATTTGAGTACCGCGATGAAACATACAACCTCCGACCCTTGGGGTTGGGGTTGGGGTTGGGGTTGGGGTGGGGAGCGATGCAGTCCACGTAAATCTATTAGTTTACCTTGGTAAAGAAATCTGGAGGAGAAAATGGGTCGAAATGAGTTCGATGAAAATCCAAATGCCATCCATACCCCATATACAATTTTACCTGTGAAAAAAAAAAAAAAATGAAGATCACTAAGTTTATTGTATAGGGTCTCAGTTTCAATATACAATGTTAGATGTAACACCTTTAAAATTTTCTTGACTATTCCTTTTATGTTGGGATCAAATTCTTCATCACTAAGCATGAAATCAGGCTTTTTCACGTAACCGCAACACCCATTGGCTCTAAACATCCCTTGCATGATCCAGAGGTGTTTTCCATAACCCTGTCAAAACCAAGTAATTAGACAGAATCATCATCTTTTATCGACGTTTTTTTTATTAGAAAAAAAATAAAAAAATAAGTAATTTCCCTAGTCAAACCTGCATATTGAATGCAACCATCTGAGCTCCATGTGTCCAAGCAATCAAAGGATTGTAATTCGAAGACATTATACGTGTCCCTTTCGGATAAACCCTGAGTAGGTTCTTCTGAGTAAACCTGGCGGCCGAGGTTGGGTTAGTGGCTCGTACCATATATTTGTTTCTGAACTAAAATCAGTATCAATTGTGTTTACTAATTACCTGACCAGGTCAGGTGCATGTTTTTTTGCAACATCTTTTAATTTCTCCTCGCTAATACTCAGCCGAGCAACTTTTCCAGAATCATCTTTCAACAATGTTTTTATTTTCAGTCCCTTTTTCCACTTCATAGCATGAATTGCAATCAATTGCTTATACACAGGTGTCGCGGTGTCCTCATCGTATTCTTCCTCAGTATTATCCTGTTAGTGTATTTAATGTTAGAAAAAAAATGTTAAAAGAAGCGTCAAGCCAAGAACATCTAACATTATGGAGTTCGAAGTTTGTGGCTGTCATCAAGATCATAAACCTTTATTGGTATTTCGATTTCCTTATAATCTCCGGATTCAATGTCTGTAGTATTCTTCTGTTCATGATATTGTTCTTGTTCCTTGAAACCATCAAGGGATTCTTTTGGTGGTTTTGTTGATATCAGAATTTTTCCCTTCAATTCTTCAGGGGAAGGATATTGTGATCTGTCTTTTTCGAGACACAGCTTATCTCCAAATGTCTCCTTGACCATCTGAATTTAAGGAAAAAGAAAGATGTTAATGTTATTAATTACATGTTATTCTAACTATAACTATCAAAAGTTTCTTAAGCAACTCTCCTCGGCCACTTTAGCTTGAAGGGGAGGGGTCAAGTGATCTTCGAAAGTAAGGATGACAGGGTAATCCGAGGCACAGAAAGCATTTTCCCTGATTGCTTCCAAACATTGTAGAAATTTCACTGATGAAGTTATTGTCCTGTAAGTCAGAAACTTAACAATTATTATGATAATCACACGTACACATATAGCACAAACATATAGAAATAATGTGATTTATGGCTTGCTCACAAAACTATTGTAATAACTTACCTTCCATGTCGAACTATGATATCACTATGTTTGTTATTTGGCCACAAATCTAGTTCTATGACCTTTACACTGTTTTTTAAGGCCTTAACAATCGGATCAATGCTGCTCGTGCTGCTAAGCTGATTCCCGGTCAGGTAGGAATTGTGGCCTGTGTGTAGGAAGTAATGAGACAGCGGCTTTTTCATGTCATGGTGTACCTAGAGTATCCCAATACAGAATCATAAGTTAATTATACTTTAGTTTATTCATTAATTATATCCAGCATAATGTGTTCCATAATTAAACTAACTTAATTATACTATCATTGATCATGCACTTAATAAAACTAACATAGAGCTTAATAATATAGAAAAGAAAACTCTTTATAAAACCGCATTATACCCCAAGAGGAGCAAGAGGAGGATTCAAGTTCCCACAAAGATAACTGAAGAAAGCATTGAGGTTAAGAGTACTCCTTTGGAAGATGTTAAGATGCTTAAGACTATTGAAAATATTTTGAGCATTTTCATCAGTGCAACTTTCTCCTTGGATATCTTTCAAAAACTTTCGCAGATCTTCGACTGTCATCACTCCATACTTAGAATAATTTTTGAACAAATCCACAATATCTTGTGGAGGTTCTGCCAGTTTCAGTTGGAACATACGTCGACAACAGAAACAGAACTTGAATGCTTGCTCAGACAATCTTCTTTGTTCACCTTTTCCTGAAAAAAATCGTTTGAATTCTTCCATTTTTGTATGTTATTCAGATTTGTGTTTGTTTTGTCATATGATACAAAGTAATATAAATATAAAATGTAAAGGAAGTGAAAAAGATAACTTGCTAATGAATTAAATATTGTTCTTTGAAGTTGCCTCTTGCCAAAGTGAGAATATATGCTTAAGGTAACTCTTTATTATACTGGATCATTCTTTTTTAGTACCATCGGTACATGTTCACTGATGATACATACTTATGCCAAAATCTTTTCCACACGTAATAAAACCTCAAAAACACCCATTTATGCACAAACAATTCGAAAATAAATCTAATTTACATGAACGTGAATTGCATCAGAAGCTTGACTGAAGGATATTTCTCTCCTTTATAATCATAAAGAGGGACTGCATGAATCCCAGGCTTTAAATCACAGACAGGCAGACAAGTTTGGCCTCCGAAATCATCCTTATCGGTCTGATCATATTCAAGAACTTCAACCCTCAGTAAAGCTAGTTCAGGCATTCTTAACGGAAAACTAAACTCTTCGTTCCAAGAAGGTCTCCAATGATCTGCTATCACCTTTGTTTTCTTCTTCAGAACATCTTCGGGAGTGCCTGCTATGCCCACCTGTCATTTAACCATCGAGCATTACTCGAAAATTTATCAGTAAGCTGTAAGCTGAAGTACAGGCTTGTAAAGTGGTTTATTAGTTTACAGTCTGGCTAACCTTAACATAGAAATCTGGTGGTGAAAAGTTGTCAAAATGATTTTGTTTGAAATCATCGCGCCATCCATCTCCTAGGTATATTTTCACCTAAGAAATCAAAATTTACAGTAAATGATCTGTTTTATATCTTGGGTGTAGTCATTTTGAAGAGGAAAAAGATTTTCGTGTTTAAAATTAAGTCACCTGTAATGTTATCTTGATTGATAAATCTGCCTTCGGATCAAAAGCTTGGTTCTCAGGACCCAATTTCATGAGAAAATCAGGCTTTAATACATATCCACACCCACCATTGGCTCTAAACAATCCTTGCATCAACCAAAGTGGTTTCCCATGGCCCTGTAAAATGTACTTCATTATTCTACTGTGAACTTAACAGCTTAATTATCAGAAATAAGTACTTGTTATTTGCTAATTGCTTGATGTGCAATAATATTGCCACAAAGCAAATAGCCATTTCGGGTGATTCATACAAATTTAATTACATGACAAGGTGACGCGAATTCATTCTCAAATTACACACGAGTATACTGTTTAGAATACCCAACCTGCATATTAAACGCGACCATTTGAGCTCCATGCATCCAACCTAGAAGAGGATCATAGTTGGAAGAGTTGAACCGCGTAACCTTAGGGAATATTCTCATGATATTTTTCTGGGTGTACCTAGAAATAGATAACATATACTTCAAATTCGTACAGATTCTTTAGGAGAAGATACTATTAATTAGAAAACCATAACTACTATAAGAACCAGTAGCCCCAAGTCAAAGTAATTATTTCTCCAAGTTAGACAAGGGCAGGAGGACTAGTTTAGCTCAACTTGTCCTAGCCTGGTTATCACATAGCACAACATGGGCTTGGATTAAGTATCAAAATCAGGACCATTCATGGACCAGCCCTCGGAAAGCCTAGCTAGCTCGTTAAATAAGCTGGCCTTTTCTTAAGAAATGATCGCTGGGGTTACTAGGCACTTAGGCAGCTAGGGCTACATGTACCGGTGCATTTTGCCTAGCTCGGTCTCGGATCAAACCCACTAGCCACCTCAACTCCGAGTTATACTAATGGTAGATATAGATGAAAAATCCGAGGAAAATAAGAAAATAATCGGAGGTACCTAACAATATCGGGGCCATATGAAGTGGTTGCCTTAGCAAGAAGTTGCTCACTCCAACTTAGACGGCTTACTTTAGTAGGATCAACCTTAAGAGACTCCTTAATTTCACCCCTTTTGATACCAGGAATTGTTATAAGTTTCTTATACTCAGCTGGATTTTCATGCAATGAAATATCATCACAGTTATCTTCAGCTTGTTCATTAATGTTTTCTTGCTCGATTTTTTCGTTGCTCGTCTGTAACAACATAATGCATCAAAAGTCAGCTACAAATCACTAATTCAATCATTAAAAATATAATGATGATTTTTTAAATGGGGAAATTAAATTGCTTAAGATATCACCTTTTGTTCTTCAACAGAAGGTTTCTCCTTTGGTGATTTATCTCCCTTGTTTATGGAAGTTTGAACTTCAAGATACTCTTTAGGAGGTTTTGTTGAGATGATCACCTTATACTTCAATTCTTCGGGCGAAGGGAAGGCCTCCGAAAACTCTGATTCAGGGTAGAAGAGCATGTCCCCGAAAACTTGAGTGATCAACTTTGAGAAAACATATCACAAAGTCAACAAGACATGATGAATAAAACAAGGCTCATACTAGAGTCAAACTATGTGTAGCTAATACATACTTGAGCTACTTTGGCTTGAAGAGTTGGATTAAGGTGATCTTCAAGAGTCAAAATCACAGGATAAGGAGATGCACAAAATGCATATTTTTTGATGGATTTCAAGCATTTAATGAGTTCCACTGGAGTTGTCAAGGTCCTATAACACATAATAAATCGAAAATCTTAGTGACAATTCCAATATCAATAGTTGGAGTACGGAAATCATCTTCTGAAAAATATATATCGCCCCTAAAGGGTACAAAATCAGCAAAACATGTAGTGGGATATCAATAGTTGGAGTACGGAAATCATCTAATATCGACCCTAAAAGGTACAGAATCAGCAAACATGTAGTGCGATGCGACAGTGATAATGAAAATGATTATGATCGCATACTTTCCATGCAAAACATGAACATCTTCTTTGTTGGGAGTTGGCCAAAGATCAAGCTCTATAACTCTTACACCTTTTTGCAACGCTTCGATAATAGGAACATCACTGCAATCACTACTGAGTTGATTGCCAGTTAAGTATGAATTATGACCAGTGTATATGAAATAATGTGATAATGGTCTTGTCATATCTTGATGAACCTTCAATATTCATAATTAACAAAAGTCAAAACCCCAAATTTAAGTCAAATAAAACAAAAATATAATGATGTTAAAAATTTCATTAAAGTATAAAACAAGTAATAGTTTGTAATAAAAGATGATGAATTAACTGAGTTAATGGTGTATGAACCTCTGGGTTAATAGGGGGATTAAGATCAACTGAGAAAAGGTAGGTGAAAAATTCATCAAGACTAATTGACTTTCTAGCAGTAACATTGAAAATAGGCATGTGAGGGTGTTTTCTCTTTGATTTGATCTCCTCTACAATCTTCTCTGCCTCGCCTTGTGTCGCGGTGGCCTCGCCTTGCACCCCCATAATGAACTGGTGGAGTTGTGGCGCGGTCATGTGGGGTCCACATTCGGCGTATTTGTTGAAGAATTGTTTGATCTCCTCTGGTGGTTGTAGCTCTGCCTTTGCATATTTCCTAGTAATGCACCCACATAAAATGTAACTCTCCATATTTCCTAGTAATATGTTTTGGTTGAGTAGTAATACTCAAATGATGAGATCCCCTGTTTTACTCTGTTTAAATAGCAGGACAGAAGAGAGGATTTGTAGTTTGTACTTTGAATTTCCACATAAGCTGGACTCTCTGTTTTCCTCTTTATTTAAATAGTGTGTACGTAGATAGATAGTTAAATAGTACTTACCATAAAAATTGAATTTCACTTGTTTTTTTTTTGGCCTCACCTCAAACTTCTTTACATGTTTTTTTCTTTTTTTTTTTTCTCCTTCAAAAAATATATTTTTTTGTTAAAAAAGAGATACGAACCAATGATATCTTGGCCTAGTGGTTAAGATTGAGGGTCTGTGTACAATAGGTCACAAGTTTGAATCCCCCTCTCCTATTTGTAATTTGTATTGCCCTCGTGACTCCTTTGCACCAAAAAAAAAAAAAGAGATACGAAGTATGATGTTACATCAATAGGGTGCAAATAGGCCAATGAGGATTATCGGAGAATTAACATTTTAAATGAGATTATATAAAAGAAAAGTTTGGCTTGACATGATTTAAAAGGGATTATTATGGATTCATT
The DNA here is from genome assembly GCA_016808085.1 of Suaeda aralocaspica. Lineage (NCBI taxonomy): Eukaryota > Viridiplantae > Streptophyta > Magnoliopsida > Caryophyllales > Amaranthaceae > Suaeda > Suaeda aralocaspica. The sequence goes on along the minus strand of PYUH01000120.1, from coordinate 5,350,576 downwards.
AGATCTAAATCATTATTTATATCCCATGGCTTCTCCGTGGCATTTGAAGGCGTCTGAGCAATATATCAATCACCTATTCTTAGGGCATGTTTACTTCAGCTGAAAATAATTGAACTGAATTGATTGGAGCCGAACTGAAAGTTTTTTATGAAAGATTAATGAGTAGCAAAATAAAAGAAGAGCTGAATTGAACTAAACTGATTTTAAGTTGAAGTAAACAGGCCCTGAGTCTGGTCTATTCGTGAGCGGTTCGAGCTTCGTTTGGTCAAAGCTCAGGTCGTTGTGGCTCGATTTGAGTTCAAGCTCGGATCGAAAACTTAACAAGCCAAGTTGAGCTATGTTAAGCTCGGCTTAAAAAACTTGTGAACAAGCTCGATTATTGTGTTATATTAGAAAATTAGACAATAATCGAGAAAACCAAGAACAATATCTAGCATAACTCGTTGGTGAACAATTCATTAAGGCTCGGTCAACAACTAGTCCAAGCTTTGCTCAATCTAAGCTCAGCTCGACAATTTTCGAGTGCGGTTCGAGCTCGAAAAAACTTGGACAAACATGAGTTGAGCGCTTGAGCATAACAAAGCTCGGTCTCGGCTCGACCGATAATCACCCCTAAATTGAACCACACAAATTCTTTTGCGGAGTAATAAATTGCCCAATGGCTATATGTACCCACTAGGTACTTTATCTAACATTAAATCACTAATAGAATACATAAAATATACGAAATATTATATATGGTGTACATGATTCCATATCACCGCTATTCCCCCGCTATTTTCTCTTTTAACTAGGTGTGGATAAATTATCCAATGCATAAGCTAATATTTTCTGGACCCTCATAAATATATAATAGATGATAAGAAAGTCAGTTACTTCGTATTAAAATCAAATTTTTAATTGAAATAATAAAAACCAACCTCACTATTTCTTTTTTTTTTTTTTTGTTTTTTTGGACCGAACATCTACACAAAATCCAAGTGTAAATGTGTAATAGATAATACGGATTACGGAGTATGAAAGTATGGGAGTAAAGTCAGCACTGCATATATTGCAAGACTTGAGAAGATTTCTTCATTTTCATACATGATTGCAGCTTGCAACATGTCGTCTCCATGAGTTTACATTATACATAGGTTAGATAATTACGTAGTAGATAGGATACTATAATAATAATAATAATAATAATAATAATAATAATAATAATAATAATAATAATAATAATAATAATAATAATAATAAAGCATATAACTTTATAAGTTGTACTTAGATTAGCATGTTAGTTTTTAATGTAATTACTATCTACGGTCCAGAAAATATGCAATAAATGAATTTTTTATTTCTCATAAAAATTACCTGTTTGTTACGTATTCCTTATACTGGAGGTAGTATGAGCTAAAATGACACATATTATGCAAGATGCATTAATCGGTAATTGAATTGATTGATTAAAATAGCAATTACTGTTATTCAATAGTCATAGCTCACATGAATGAGCACGTGTAAATACCATGCAATTAGTAGTTAAATTGTAAGACAAAACATGTAGTCACTTAGTTTTTTTTTTTTTTTTTACTTGCCAGATTTCCTTTAAATGGAAGTTTCTATTTACTTGCTACATTACTATTTTAAGTATATGGTTTCTACATGATAATTGTTATTCTATCACTGTTTTGTATTTTTATTTATCTTTATTCCTACTTACACACCACGAAACTATTGATTTTTGTATTATTTAAGCGTGTGGTCTTACAATGAAAATGACATGCTTAAAACTTTGATCTAACTTGCTATGCAACAAGTAAAAGCAACAGAACTAGTACCATCTGATGATCAACCCTCCCACATCATGCATGGCCGAGCAAATACCCCGTGGTGTTCGACCAACCATCCGTAATACAAAAATTTAAATAAAACGATTTATATAACAAAAATATAAATAGTTAAACAAAAGAAGATAAATAGCTAGTTAAATAGATTAACACATTCGTAATTTAAAAAAAAAATCGATTACAATACATAAAGTAAGTAGGTCTCACAAAAGACTTCCTTATGCACTATGCCATCTACAATAAATAAACATGGGTCCACTAATTAGTTTGAAAAGATATCTAAAGTCGTACATCATACATTCATACATTCATACATTCATACGTCCAACATCCATGTTACAAATTCATAATAGTGCAAAAAATGTGCAAATTATGGTCACTCTCAAGATAATGATAGTCACTAGAGACTAGCTACAACCACAACCCACACGTTCTGCCCAAAACAAACAAATAAATAAAGTAAAATAAATAAATAAATAAATAAACTAAGAGCCACAAAAAATACACAATGTATACGGTATACCTATAATTACAGGTAGTGTTGTGATCATAGTATCCATCCAATTAGTAATCCTTTCCTCCCATCCTGAATATTGTTCCAATTTGCTAAACACTGAGGGCCTGTTTACTTCAGCTTAAAATTCGTTCAGTTCAGTTCATCCCCGTTCAGTTTAGCTCTTTCCTTATTTTGCTATTCATCAATCTTTCATAAAAAACTTTCAGTTCAGGTCAGCTCCAATCAGTTCATGCAGTTCAGTTCAGTTCGGTTATTTTCAGTTGAAGTAAACAGGCTTTGATCTCATGCTAATTATAGGTTTCTCATAGTAAGATTTCTCATAAACCTGTTTTATTATTATCTTTTATTACATTGGAATTACATCATATCATAATAGAATTCTATAACAAAACTACTTTTACTTTGATCTAATGTAACTCTATTATAAATCATGCGCTTGACCGTCAGAATATAAGAATTTCCCGCTAATTAATCCTTCTAACCTCACAAGTTATACATTGGTAACAAGTGGTGCTTTGTTGTCATACTTAGGCTTCCCTCCATTAAAAATAATAATGTTGCAACAAAGCTTAAGCACGAATGCATGACTTATGTGATTTGGAAAGCAGATTAATCCACCAATGTAACTCTAGTCAATGAGCATATCTTATATAGTTTTGTGCATAATAATTCAATTTAGTTTAATTCATTCCATTTAGATTCGATTCAACTATATTTCAATTCAAAATAACAAGACTTAACTCCTAAATAAACGAAAGTTAACGCAAAGTGATCTTCCAGACAATTTAGAAAATAGATTGATTAAAGGATCAGAATCAAATCAAATAATAGTTAAGAGTAGACAATAAAATATTCTATTTTCCCATGAAAGATAAGTAAAAAAAAAAAAAAAATGTAGGCATTCTTTATTATTATACTATATTCGTTTTACATTATTCATAATAATTTGACATAAAATAGAGGGGAAAAATGTCTCATCGTTGTAAATATGTGAAACAGAGGTAATAATATAAAAAACCCAAGGCAAAACTTGTGTGGTTATCCATAAATAATGGCATGACTCTCAAAATCCAAGGCATAACCCTAACAACTGATCACTTAAGTTGTGGAGTATGTCAATTAAATGCATGCATGATGTAGTAAAGAGTACTTCTTATAAGCAAAGAAAATAAAATAAATAAATAAATAAATACTTTAATTTAATGTCCATGTGTCGGATCAAGAGAGGCTAAGATCGAAGGTGTAACCTTCAACAATTAGGCATTTAGGCTGTCTTAATTAGTGTATTATTTTTTGTTATCTATCGACCGTAATCAAAGATAAGCCAATAATACAAGGACAATTGTTTGTTAATGCGTAGACCATGTTGGTGTTCCTGAATTTGTGCGCATTGACGAGCATTAAATTAATGACAGCTGCACATTTTTTGTTTAGAGGTGAAAATCCTGCTAAACTACCAACTAAATTATTCTATTACTTGTAGTACTAGCAAGTTAGTAACCAACTAACCAATTTGTTTTTATGGGTTTTTGTGGGACTACATTCTTCCCTTTTGACCATATATGATAGATCATCGATTAATCCATTATCACATAATATATGATTAATAAGTCTCCGATAAGACGGTTTTACCGTAAGTTTATCGACTATTTGTGGGTTTTCATTAGCTATTAGGTTTATTGATTTAATTAATATTTTTATTTGTCTAACAACTTAATGATCTTACCAAATAAGACCGTCTTATATAAGTTTTTGAAATATATAATGTTTAAATAAAGTGGATTTTAAGACATACTACCTCCGTTTTTTTTGTTGCAACATTTCAAAAGTTGCATTATTCATCTTTTAAGCTTTGATTTAATTTTATGATCAATGTATAAAGAGTAATATCAATATGAATCTCGTTTGATTCGTCTTAGTGTGCACTTTATTAATATATAATTTTTATAATTTATACAAATATATAATTAGAGTTATAAATTATTGAAAATGTGCCTCGACAAGTGTGAAAATTGAATTGTTGCAACTAAAAAAATGGAGGGAGTAAGGGCCTGTTTACTTCAGCTTCAAATCCGTTCAGTTCAGGTCAGCTGTTTTCAGTTGAAGTAAACATACCCTAATTTTGTTAAAGAAAAGTTGTTAAACGATGAGGTCCCTCTTAACCTTTTTCTCCCTTTTTCCATGATGGCCTGGATATAGGTCTACTGTCTACAATTAGTGGAAAATGCTAATGGGGCATTACAATTTGTTAGGTTAATTATTCATAATCGAGTTGATTAAAAGATATAATGATCCTAATTTAGATCCTTTTATTATTACTATGAGTAAAAAACTTTAAAAAAAAAAAAAAAAAAAAACAATCGTCAACAACGGGGTACAGCTAAGGTCGGTCCTAACTCCTAAGGTACGGCAACCGGCAGGTGGGGCGATTACCCTATAAAGTTTTATGATTTCGCCAGCCTGAACGGATTGAATATCCGATCCAAAATTTTAGAAAATCAATATTTGTATTTAATATTTTCGGATATTCGTATTTGGTATCTGATAATTTTCGGAACGGATATTCCGGATATCCAATTTCTAATTTTGCTTTCGCAAAATAAAACATAGATATTTGCAACACAAGAATACGGAAAGACAATATAAGTACCAAATAAAAGAAATAATATGTTAAATCTTGTCTATTAGCAGTCGCACAGAATAATAGGAATGACCAATCTTTTTGGTAGATTCAAAACATAAAAGTTGATATATAGATATTCGTTATCAAAAAATGTCGGACATCCGATTCAATATCTGAAATTTCGGATATTCAGATATCCAAAAAGGCCAAAAGTGATATTTGAATATGTATTTGATATCCACTTTTCGGATCGGATATCCTAAAAATCAGATCAAATACGGATCGAATTTTCGGATTTTCAGATCTTCAAATACTTTTGCTCAGCCCTAAGTGGAAAAATATCTACCCCGTACATTTGTTATTCTATAGTCCTCTTAAGATTGTAAGAAACAAGTACTTACTAAGGGCCTGTTTACTTCAGCTTAAAATCAGTTTAGTTCAGCTCAATTCAGTTCAGTTCAGCTCTTCTTTTATTTTGCTACTCATTAGTCCTTCATAAAAAACTTTCAATTCAATTCAGTTCAGTTCAGGGCCTGTTTACTTCAGCCGAAAACAACCGAACTGAACTGAAAGTTTTTTTTTATGAAGGATTAATGAATAGCAAAATAAGAGAAGAGTTGAACTGAACTGAGTTGAACTAAACTAAACTGAACGGATTTTAAGCTGAAGTAAACAAGCCCTAAGTTTCTAGTTATGAATCTAAATATCATTGACTACACATTCTGAAATACATTAACAAATTTGAACACTAGAATAAGAAGTTGTTCATGGTACAGCTGCTTAATAAAAGATTAATTTAGTTTTGCACAACCATCTTTGTACTAGGTGATTTTTATGCAAATTTTGCTAAAAATAAATGTAGAAGTAGCTAGCTGTAACGAACATGTAAATGTAACATAATTGACCACCAGCCAATAATTAATACGGAGTACTCCGTATTATTTCTTGCTCAACTAACTCATGTACAAAATATCCTAGATTCCCAGTAGTTGAATTCTACTTCCCCCGTATTCTTTTAATTGATATGTTTGGAATCTTGACACTATTTATAAAATTAAGAAATCTTTTAAATTACTTCGATATATAAAATATAATATAATCAAGAGATATTCAAAATCAAAGAAGTGCATTGACATGTAAGCAGGTTAAAACGTAATAAAACCAAGGGAGCCGTAGGTGGTTGAGGGTGAGGTTTTATTGGTTATATATGTTATATTGGTGTTTGTATCTAGGATGAGGTGTTCTGTCATATGTAATACAGTAGGTTATCAGTATCTAATATACACCATTCATTCATATCCTTCTTAATCATTGGTTAATCAGGGGTTTCTTTCACTTAATTAATTTTAATTTCAACTGATAATGGTAAGACTTTATTTTTATATTACATATGAACCAGCACACGTTATCCTTTAACAGAAGAAACTGATTTGGACACACTAATTAATTATAAATTTATAAGTGAGAGTAACCTAGTCACTCTACCTTTTTACTTGATTATGGACTTATGGTGTAAGAGGTATGACTAATAAGTAAAAAACCTTATCTGAAAATAGAACAATGCTGTGGTGTAATGACAGAATGGAATATCGCTGTCCCAAAGTCAAATTTGTTTAACACTCGTATTATTCATATATATGGATTCTCGTAATCCATCCTAGGGTTCTTCACTTCAATGATGCATTGCAATGGAGTGAATTGATTGCTTGTAGGAACAACGCCTAGAATGTATTTAGATTTAATTTGTTGTGTGACTGTTTGAGAAATTAAGATTGGCAATGTTAGTGTTTTTCTGTATTCTAAATTAGCAAGGAAAACCAATATTTACAGGCCCAAAATTGAAAAGACAAAATAGAAGGCAATGAGCAAAACGAAAATAAATAAATCATGGTCAGCCCCTCAACTTAAAAAAGCCAAGTGTTTAACTGTCTTTTTTCGTTAATAAGGGACATTCACATGGAATATTTCAAAAGTTACAACAAATTTATCAACACATTTATCACACGTGTTAATTTGTTATTCATTTAAGTTGGTCTAGAGGGTTACTTATTAAAGATCAAAAGTCAAGAGTCTGACTATAATTATACCACGTTAAATATGAGCCGAGCCCATACCCATTATATATCATGAGATTAGAGAGTACACCTCACTAAACTTTGGAAATACACCTTAGAATCATAGGGCAATAAAAGGGATTAGCCTCTTTAGCTTTGTCTCCTTTAATTTTATTAAATTGAGACACTTACATATGTTGTTTATTATGAGGATAATCATATCAATTTCAATAATACCCCGCATGTGAAGTCCCTTGTAGTTAAAATAAGTATGATGTTTCATATGGGGTAGAACAGATTTATAGTATGTTCTCTTGATGCAGGCTATCGCACACCTCTCACAAATAAACCGAACAACACTAACTAATATAGTTAGGGAAGTAGGGATCGAATCCACAGGGAAATTATTAAATTCTATTAGTTCTAAAAAGTAAAAGCTGCGTAATGGGCCTTGGTTGATTTTCTTAACTAAAAGACTAATATTTACGGAAGATAACAGAAATTACGAATTTAAACTCAAATTATAAAAATCTAGGGCAATCGGTTCACCATGAACGATCAACAATCCATAAAATAAAAATCAATTAATTCACTAACGTTCATTAAACTAAGGCACACAAATTCTCTCGAACTTAGATTCCCTCAAAACTCCTTTACTAACTCGCGCTCGCATAAACTCATTTTGCCTATTATTCAGTGGTCTTATTGTGGTAATCTTACCTCTCGGCCTCAATTTCGACAATTACCAAACTTACAACTAAATTTGGCCATAATTTAACTTCAATCAATAGAAATCAATAATAAGAATTTAATTACTAACCAAGAATTAATCAATTAATATATTAAACTAGCTCATTAACGATTTCATAGATCCTCTAAATCCTAGAAAAAGGACTACTCACACATAATATTCAAAACTAGAAAAATAATTATAAAGAAATTCATATTCATAGACATAAATCACAACAATTAACAAATTACTAATTAAGAATCAATTAAATCTAAAACTAATCAACATAAATAATCAACAAACAAAACTAAGAAGCAAAACTAAAATAATAAAACTGGAAAGAAAAGAGAAAGGGAAAGAAATTACCAAAGATAATTAACCTTGAATTGAATTGATTGAAAGTGTTTAAAATACTAATCTAATCTAATCTAGACTGAAAAAGTAATTAAAGAGCAATTAAGGTTCTAATTAGGGTTAATAATCTCAAAGTAGTGAAAAAGAGATCCCCGTCCTAGGAATAATCGTGCCTATTTATACAAATAATGGGCTTCAAATTATAACACAACCGCACAAGAAACGCGAGTTGGAAAGCTCGCAAAATAAACGGCTTCAAATAATGTAGCAAAATGCCCAAAATCGGGCCTCTTGAGCCCGCAGCCACAAAAACTGGGTTGTTCTTTGGCTTGCGTCTACATTTTCGGACGGCAACTCCCAGAATTTCAGGGTTATTTTGCTACATGACGTTCCACGAAGCGTGATACCTACCGTTGGAAAGCTCTTTGAGTCTACTTTCCAATGCAACACATGCAAATCAGATCAATCCGATATATAGATTGTGAGGTATGATAAAAAAATATTCACTTTTAAACTTCTTAATTCTTCACTTTTACTTCTAACATTTCTCCAACTTGTCATGTGAGATATCAAAATTGTTCCAATGAGTAGGAAAATGTCTCTAATCATTCTCCAAATGCTCATAACTCATAAGTGATCTTTATCTCTCAAGTGTCGAAATTAGGTGGCGGAAATCAAATGAAAAACGTCTTTTTCCTACAGAACTCTATAGAACCACATGAAACACTAAAAGAACACTATTAGCATGGAGGCTCAAATGAGCCCGGTTAGTCCATAAAACATTAGGGAATTAGGTAGAAAAAATAATATAAATATTAGATGCATCACCTCTTCATGAGATTAAAATAGATTGGGTTGACTTAGGATTTTTTTTGTTATTTACTTATTTATTTATTTATTTATTGCTTGGAAGCCACAAAAGCTAAATGTGAGAACTGGCTTCAAGATCTCAAGGAAACGGGAAGGGAATTTTTGACCGATTAAGTTATCCCTCACGATTTGTTACAAAAAATTTTCACATATAGTCCATATATGATTCTACACAAACAAAAATGTGAAATGTGTACAATTGTTATATGTAGCATTTTAGCGTAACACACTATTATATGTAACAAAACTAGTTAACTTTCCTTTTTAATTGTAAGAGTTTGGTCAATAAAAAAAATAATTACTTTCAAACAATAAAATCAATTACTCCATAGAATAGATTGAAGGGAGAGATTGAATTAAAATAGATTAAAAATAATTATAATGGATCGAAAAAAAATAAGAATTAATTAGAGTGAATTAAATTGGATAACTATAAATTAAATTGAATTAAAATACTCCTATATAATGGGCATTATAATTTATAATCCACCAAAAAGAACACACCTTATCAAACCTTTTAGTTTGGAAAATCTTATGATCTACTACTGTTTGAGATATTGATTGATGTGGATAAGCCCGTTATCAGTAGTAACGGCAAGCCCAGTGTGATGGGTTCAATTATGGATCGAACGAACATGATTGGCCAGTCACTTAAGACAGATTACTTTGTGTTCTTTTATGCATCATTAGCCAATCGTTACTCATTAGGGCATTATTATTATTACTCCGTAATTTATTATGGTGGGTTTAAGCAGCTTGAGGTTGACTTAGGCCAATTTCCAATCCTCCTAATCTCCAAGAAAATCAATCTTACAAAAAGTGAGATTGAATGTACCCGATGAAGAAGACACAAAGTGTACATTGATAGCGTATGTAAACCCTTTTTGAGTCTCAACAACTTTGGTTGAGTTAGTCCTTTAATATGATATCAGCGTCAACATGACTTAAGATTGAATCTTATTCACCAATTATTTAAGTGGAATGAATAGAGGAAATGGTTATTAGCTAATAAAAAGAAACAAATTATCACCTTTCATTCAATGTGGACATATATTGGTGATCGATTTTATACACTATTTCTTTTAATGAGCTATAAGTATAGGGAAAAAGAAATCTATAAGCAAAATGTTACTCTTTTATTTACATAAAGGAAATGAACTTTATACTCGAAAGTTTCCCAAAAAAACTAAGTGGAGCATCTAAATGAAACATATATAGGGGTGCTTTAATTTCATGTTTCATACTCCGTACAACATTCTAATTTCGTAAAGACTAGCAATTTTTCACTTTTCTTCAATGTTTTCCAAAAAAAAAAAGGTATGAGTATATAAGTTTATAATATGTACATGTATGTATAATTGCAAATGGTTGATTAAACACAAAATGAAACACAACTAGCTAAAAACATCATATAAATTGAAACCGCATTAGAAGTTTGACAGAGTTGAATTTCTCCCCCTTTTTAGTGTACAAAGGAACAGCATGAATTCCAGGCCTTAATTCACAAACAGGCAAACATGTTTGACCACCAAAATCATCCTTTTTGTCTTTGTCATGTTCATACACTTCTACTCTTAACAATGCTATTTCTGGGACTGTTAATGCAAATGTAAACTCTTCGTTCCATATAGGTATCCATTCATCATCCTTCACCTCTGTCATTTGCATTGTCTCGTCTCCAGGAACTCCACCTATTCCAACCTGCCATTCATTCATCGATTGATCGATCATTTGTAAAACCGAATAATTATTACATATGTTTACGACTACTAGTCTACTACTACATATCTCTAGTAGCAACTGTTATGTATTGGACATATACGTACCTTGACATAAAAATCTGGTGGTGAATATTTGTCGAAATGAGTTTTTTTGAAGTCCATTCTCCAACCATCTCCCATGTATATTTTAACCTATATTCATTATCCAAACTTTGTAACTTAGGTTCGTTGACTGAATATATGAAGCATTATTGTAGATCAATAATCTATATATATATATATATAAGCATTATGATTAAATAAGAATTAAACTTAGTAATGATTTTTACCTTCAACTTTGTTTTCACAGGCATCGATTTCAAATCAAAGATATGATCACCATCAATTAAGAAATTTGGTTTTTTGACATAACCACACCCTCCATTAGCTCGAAACATCCCGTGCATTTGCCAAAGTGATCTACCGTAGCCCTGTGAGTAGATCCAACACAAACTTAAAATTAGTACGTACCATAAATGGTTAGTAATAATGTTAGTTGTTTAATCAATTGTGTCTACTTAATTGACTATATGTGAGGTGGCCTGGTTAATTAACCTGCATGTTAAACGCAACCATTTGAGCTCCATGCATCCAACCAACAAATGGATTATAGTTTGAAGAGTTGAAACGAGTACCCTTAGGATAAATTCTTAGGATATTCTTTTGCGTAAACCTGGATCAACCAAATCGAAACAAAACAAAGCTATGTCATTAAATCATGGACTTGAAAAACACCGTGCTTAACCAGTGTTCTCTTCTGCTTACAACCAGTGTTCTCTTCTACTTACAACACTGTCATCGAATATTTAAAACCAAGTTTACATAGTGATTTTATGATAGACTTCTAGCTAGTTGATTAGTTGAAGAGAATAGGGGTTGCGACATGGATAGGAAAAATCTAGTAACTACACACTCATGTTACCTTACAACATCCGATCCATCAGAAGCTACAACTTCCTCGAGTTTTTGTTCACTCAAACTAACACGTACAGCTTTATCAGGATCAATCGTAGCCACCTCCTTCCATTTACCTTTTCTTTGGGGGATAGCAATCAAAGAGCTATACGCGGATGGCTCAAAGGGCTGTGAGTTATCATTATGATCATTTCTGTTTATATCATTTTGTTCATCTTCACTTTCAAACCCATCAGTCTGCAAAATCCACACAAATTGAATTTATCATGTCAATTACCTGGAACATATATATACAATTCATAATGTACATGCTATGAATGATCGCCTAATTTTTGAACACAGTACCTTATGCTGAGATGGATGTTCAAGTTCAATAACATCCTTTCCTTTGTCCGAAGAATTATTACTGCTAATACTAGTATTATGTACATGGCTTTCTTCTTGAAGGCACTCTTCTGGTGGCTTTGTCGAAATAAGTATCCTATGCTTCAATTTTTCTGGAGAAGGGAAATCTTCAATGTTCTCGGAGTCAGGGCTATATAACAAATCTCCAAATGTTTGTGTAATCATCTGATGACATCGAAATGAAAAGGAGTGAGTGTGTGACACTACAGCAAAATAGTGGAACAACAAGTTCAAGAAAGGCTCAAGGATGTAGTAGAAGAAAATGCATGTACCTGAGCTGCTATGGCTTGAAGTCTTGGTTTTAGGTGATCTTCAAGTGTTATGATAACAGGATACTCGGAGTTCACAAAAGCGTGATCTCTAATTGCTTGAAGACATATTTGAAGATCCACCGGAGTTGTAAAAGTTCTGTAATACAATATACGAAACATGCAATCAGAGAAGTGAACGAGCCTTCGTACTATAAAGATTACAGCTAGTAGACGCGTAAACATAGCCACCTACATTAGGCAATGTGATTAAATGTTCTTATTAGGAGGGCCGCCAATTCCACATCCTATCTATAGTGAAACTGATGCTTTGGCATACAAGTTTCAATAGATATAACCTAAACTTAATGTATTTCATTACGTACCCATTAACATGATATTATGAATTTTCACAAATTTAACATTATGTATAGGGAAAGGAAAAAAAACCTGCCATGAAGAACATTGATAGCATCTTTGTTAGATTTAGAGGACCACAAATCGAGCTCAATAACTCGAACACCTTGCCTCAAGGCCGTTATAATCATTTTATCACTACTATCGCCAATTAGCTGGTTCCCGGTCAGGTAAGAATTATGGCCGGTATATATGAAGTAATGTGACAATGAAGCATTCATATCTTGATGAATCTACACGTACATACAACATTTCCAAAGTTCAGTTCCAAATTATATGTAATTTTAAGCAAATTAAATTAAGCAATACTTTGCACTTAAGTATATATCTAAGCTAAGAAATGTGCACGCAATCAATTAGAAACTNAAAAATCTGGTGGTGAATATTTGTCGAAATGAGTTTTTTTGAAGTCCATTCTCCAACCATCTCCCATGTATATTTTAACCTATATTCATTATCCAAACTTTGTAACTTAGGTTCGTTGACTGAATATATGAAGCATTATTGTAGATCAATAATCTATATATATATATATATAAGCATTATGATTAAATAAGAATTAAACTTAGTAATGATTTTTACCTTCAACTTTGTTTTCACAGGCATCGATTTCAAATCAAAGATATGATCACCATCAATTAAGAAATTTGGTTTTTTGACATAACCACACCCTCCATTAGCTCGAAACATCCCGTGCATTTGCCAAAGTGATCTACCGTAGCCCTGTGAGTAGATCCAACACAAACTTAAAATTAGTACGTACCATAAATGGTTAGTAATAATGTTAGTTGTTTAATCAATTGTGTCTACTTAATTGACTATATGTGAGGTGGCCTGGTTAATTAACCTGCATGTTAAACGCAACCATTTGAGCTCCATGCATCCAACCAACAAATGGATTATAGTTTGAAGAGTTGAAACGAGTACCCTTAGGATAAATTCTTAGGATATTCTTTTGCGTAAACCTGGATCAACCAAATCGAAACAAAACAAAGCTATGTCATTAAATCATGGACTTGAAAAACACCGTGCTTAACCAGTGTTCTCTTCTGCTTACAACCAGTGTTCTCTTCTACTTACAACACTGTCATCGAATATTTAAAACCAAGTTTACATAGTGATTTTATGATAGACTTCTAGCTAGTTGATTAGTTGAAGAGAATAGGGGTTGCGACATGGATAGGAAAAATCTAGTAACTACACACTCATGTTACCTTACAACATCCGATCCATCAGAAGCTACAACTTCCTCGAGTTTTTGTTCACTCAAACTAACACGTACAGCTTTATCAGGATCAATCGTAGCCACCTCCTTCCATTTACCTTTTCTTTGGGGGATAGCAATCAAAGAGCTATACGCGGATGGCTCAAAGGGCTGTGAGTTATCATTATGATCATTTCTGTTTATATCATTTTGTTCATCTTCACTTTCAAACCCATCAGTCTGCAAAATCCACACAAATTGAATTTATCATGTCAATTACCTGGAACATATATATACAATTCATAATGTACATGCTATGAATGATCGCCTAATTTTTGAACACAGTACCTTATGCTGAGATGGATGTTCAAGTTCAATAACATCCTTTCCTTTGTCCGAAGAATTATTACTGCTAATACTAGTATTATGTACATGGCTTTCTTCTTGAAGGCACTCTTCTGGTGGCTTTGTCGAAATAAGTATCCTATGCTTCAATTTTTCTGGAGAAGGGAAATCTTCAATGTTCTCGGAGTCAGGGCTATATAACAAATCTCCAAATGTTTGTGTAATCATCTGATGACATCGAAATGAAAAGGAGTGAGTGTGTGACACTACAGCAAAATAGTGGAACAACAAGTTCAAGAAAGGCTCAAGGATGTAGTAGAAGAAAATGCATGTACCTGAGCTGCTATGGCTTGAAGTCTTGGTTTTAGGTGATCTTCAAGTGTTATGATAACAGGATACTCGGAGTTCACAAAAGCGTGATCTCTAATTGCTTGAAGACATATTTGAAGATCCACCGGAGTTGTAAAAGTTCTGTAATACAATATACGAAACATGCAATCAGAGAAGTGAACGAGCCTTCGTACTATAAAGATTACAGCTAGTAGACGCGTAAACATAGCCACCTACATTAGGCAATGTGATTAAATGTTCTTATTAGGAGGGCCGCCAATTCCACATCCTATCTATAGTGAAACTGATGCTTTGGCATACAAGTTTCAATAGATATAACCTAAACTTAATGTATTTCATTACGTACCCATTAACATGATATTATGAATTTTCACAAATTTAACATTATGTATAGGGAAAGGAAAAAAAACCTGCCATGAAGAACATTGATAGCATCTTTGTTAGATTTAGAGGACCACAAATCGAGCTCAATAACTCGAACACCTTGCCTCAAGGCCGTTATAATCATTTTATCACTACTATCGCCAATTAGCTGGTTCCCGGTCAGGTAAGAATTATGGCCGGTATATATGAAGTAATGTGACAATGAAGCATTCATATCTTGATGAATCTACACGTACATACAACATTTCCAAAGTTCAGTTCCAAATTATATGTAATTTTAAGCAAATTAAATTAAGCAATACTTTGCACTTAAGTATATATCTAAGCTAAGAAATGTGCACGCAATCAATTAGAAACTAATTAAACATTTGTTTCACAATCTATTCAATTCCTATACACACTCATTTTGTTATTAAAAAAAAAAAAAAAACACCTAATATTGAAGAAGCGATTTCTTAAGTTGTTCTTTAGTTCATAGTATAGTAATATGTCTCAACATAATTACAAATTATAACATAATTTGGTTGTTTTTTAGTTTGTCACTTGCATAGTGTCCAATCTATGACCCACATAATCAAAAGTGTAAAAAAAAGAAAAAAAAAGCCATCTTACTTCCACAATTATTGAAAAGAAAAAAAAAGAACGGTGTCACATTACTAGCCAATTATTATCCACATATAATGCAAGCACATATTCCCCTTTTGAATTCTCCATTTTTAGCTCAATTCGACGAGTCAATTTTCGATATACAACCAGTTGTGCATCGAGTATGGTACAACTAACTCTATATTTTGGCTCATGTACTTGTACATTTTGTGCACATGAACAAAAAATTTTAACTCCTAGTAATTTAATAGCTCAACAAAGATCTAAACATATCAAAATTAAATTGCATTATAATATCTATTTTTTTAATGGTAAATTTTAGTTTAATAAAGACAATAGTAGAGTTGTACTATAATAAAGCCAAAGACTAAGATTACAATATACTCTAATTCACATCACCTGCTTCCATAATATAATCAATATTGAAAATAATTAAATAATAAAAAAAAAAATTCAAATTAACATACCTGGGGTTTGAAAGGAGGATTAAGGTCAACAGAGAAAAGATAGTAGAAGAAATCATCAAGTGTTAAAGAATTTCTTGTATACTTAGCAATGGGATGTCTATGATACAATACTCCTTCGACTATCTTTTCAGCATCGGCGATCGTCGTATCACGACTCTCCTGCACTTCCTGGAGGAAGCGCAGGAGCTGGTCCGAGGCCATATAGGCCCCACCAACTGAATATTTTTTGAAATATTCGCGTACATCACAAGGCGGTTCGAGCTCAATGAGTCCGAACCGCCTTGTGAAGCAGCAACATACTCGGTAGCTCCCCATTTGGTTTTAGTTTTGTGTGTGTGTTTTTTGGGGGTTGAGTAGAATGGGCCAATGAGAGTTGTAAAAGAGATGGAAGGAAAGAGGAAATGTGTATAAGAAGAAAAGCAAATAAAATTTTGGAGTTTAATGATGTGTGTTTTTATTTATATAGGTGTGCTTATTGTAAAAGTTACATTAGTCAAATGTTTCAAGTTAGATCTGTATGTATGAAAAGGTGATGTTGCCTGGAAAAATCAGTGGAGTATCCCCGCCGTATTTATTTAATCTGGTGAAACGTGATGAAACAGCATAATAGATGATTACATTATGGTCCTTTTTTTTTTTATTAGCTTGCATAAGTCGTGAGAGATACATGTGCGATACCGGTTGGGTTGGGTTCGGTTGGGTTAGATCCGTCGAGTCAATGCGTGTTACAATTTGAAACGTAGAAACACGTCAATTATATTGTGGGTTAATGTGCTTGAATCGTACTTAATTTTAAATGACTACCTAGCAAGTATCATTTCAAAATATGGTAAAATAATTAAATTTAGTTTAGGCATACAAATTAGACACAACAGACATTTTTTGAGTTAGATGTTAGGTTTATCAATTGAAAAATATGAAACAACACGAGATATTGTTAGAGGGTCGGACCGTAATAAAT
Source organism: Suaeda aralocaspica (assembly GCA_016808085.1). Lineage (NCBI taxonomy): Eukaryota > Viridiplantae > Streptophyta > Magnoliopsida > Caryophyllales > Amaranthaceae > Suaeda > Suaeda aralocaspica. Next base: position 5,333,533 of record PYUH01000120.1, on the reverse strand, counting down.
TATCTTATCCAATCCACATGGTTCGTAGCCTTCTTACTATAGAATACACAACATAACTTTGTGGTAATTAAGTAGCCTAATTTATAAAGGGGTACATTCACTAAATCAAACAAAGGACAAATTAAATAAAAAGGGAAATAGGGGAGCAAAGACCTTTGTTATAATTAAGTTTATGATTTTCATAGCCATTATTGTTCTTTTATGGAGATTTTGACCAATTTACGATTGTATACTGCTAGTTGTAAGTATTTATGTATTATCAATCTTAACTAAATATATCGAGAATTTAATACAAAATAAGTACTCTCTTCGTTCTTTAAAATCTGTTACACTTAGAATCTTTTTATGAGAAATAAACAATTAAAAAGTAACAAAGTCAAGGAAATGGAAAGATATATCTTAACAAAGGTTACTCTTTTACACAAAACCAAGTTTGTGTAGCCTTTGTTATCTTGTGTCTAAGAAAATGAAAAATAAATACGAGTACTACGTAAATAATTGAACAAACCGATAAATAGTGATGAAAACAAGATTCCTTACAAAACATAAGAAGACCAATGTTTATTGTACTTTTTATTGCAATAAACAAATAGCTTGAGGCAGTTGGAGCTAAACTATATCAAACAAATGGGAAGTGGGAACATTAGTTGTATGATTTTATCAGAATCACAATCAGCAATTCACCATTCAACGCGGAACAAGAACTACCTGAGTATGACTTATATATGGAGTAGAATACCAGCATGGTCATCGGCTTGGGTTACAACCCGTTGAGTTAATTGATTTGTCTTTGATCAGAACTGAAATTACTTGAAATGAAAGTAATTTTGTGATCTGAAAATGATTTGAGCGGAAAGTGACCGAAACCATATTATTGACCGATAAATCAATGGATTAAACAGAATTGAACCTGAACTGAAAAGGACTCAAGCTGAAATTAACTTGTACAAAACCTGAAAAAAGGACGACTAAATTGAATTGAACTGAATATTAAGCAACATGTTTGATCTTTTGACTTAATCCAACCAGAACTGAACTGATATGACCCAAAACTCAATCTTATGTAAAAATAAAATTTTATTTTACCGCGTAATAATTTGTAACTTAATAATTTCCTTTTAAAATTAATTAACGTGACACGTTATATTGCATATTGGAATCAATGTAAACTTAAACATGGAAGCTTTCAAATACATTAATTAAATAATAATTTGTATGTGTCAACTACGCCAAAATCAGTTGGAAACACGATTAATATGAAGTGATATAGTATTCTACCTAATTATATCTTAAAAGTTCAAATATTTATCACATATGAAGTATTAAGACATAGTATTCAAGCTAAAATATATCTTAAAAATTCATCGATATTTATCACATAATTTTTAACTTTCACTCAAAGAGACAAAATTAAAGTCCCCACTAGAATCCAAAGAGCCCAACGATGACCGAAAAAGACCATAACATATTCCTAAGTTTCTTTTACTTGACCCATTTTAGATTGAATTGAAGTTGATTTGACCATAATGGTCCGAGTTTGAACTGGATTGTTCTCGAATTAATAGTAAACTATTTTGACTTGCTCCTGCCAGAACTGAATTAGATTGAACCAAACGGATAAAAAGGCCGAAATTAAACTGAATTGAAATGTCCCGAACCTAATTGGCTCAACCCTAACCTGCACCGTCAACCCGATTTGACACCCCTAAATATGAATACTAGTTTGGAGTTTGGATTCCTACTATTTGTTTTCCCTTATTTTTTTTTTTTCATCCAATTTAATTTGTAAAAAGTTGCACTAACAATAATGTAGTCAACTATACTCATTTTCTCTAATCTCATATCTTACAGAGTATCTTTAGATGATCTCGTTTAAGTATTGTATTCTTTAAACAATTCAATATGAGCTATAACTTATCAAAACAAATATTGTGAATGATGATTATGTTGCACACGTAATTTATTTATAAGACTAAACCATGGAATTAAGCCAAATTATGGCTAATTTTTCATTTTATTTAAGTGTTCATAAAATTATAAGAACAGGTGATAAGAAATAGCCAATCAATTTATACCTCACTTTCTAGATTTTTATACATGTAACGATCAATTAAACAAATTATATTGAGCAGTTGTGAAGAGTACAATAAAAAAATAATGAGAAAGACTGACAGTTGATATAATTTACAAAAAGTCTGTTATGAATTATTTGCATTAAATAAGATATTCAGAGAAAATAAAAGGATAAAATAAGACGTCAACACGACCAAGTCGACCGTAGTCGTTTAAGAAGCAATGCATTAGCATCCTATCAAAGTGGAGAGTGAGGACGAAAATCATCCAAGGTAGCAACAGGTTGGATGTGAATATGCATGAATTTTCTTAATTACGACTTTATGTTTACTGTCCATAGGTTAGTCGTTACTTGCTTAGCTGTCTTAGCTACTTAGTGTACCTTGTTGCAAATATTTATCAAATTCAAATACTTTTTTCCGTTGTTTTTTACTTGCTACATATATATAAAAAGAAGTTTTTTATTATTTGCTACATTGTGCACGTCCCATGGTTTATTTACCACATTATCCTTCATTTTATTGAAATTACATTATTTAATCACCTTTACCCCTTTCAAGCACCTCAAATTGCCCACTTAACCTTTCCTAAAAATTATATATATGATCCCATGATGATGTTGATGTTTCTAAATTGTCGTGTTATCTTGCTCCATAGCAAGTAAATAACAACAGCGGTAGTAATTCAATCCAAAACTTAACAATAATATGACACTTTTTCATTTGATAATGACATCAATCTAATCGGCCCTCTACTTACTATTCAAGTTTGGGTTCCTTGAATTATCAGAGCACACTTACATAGTTACATGAGGCTAGAATGAATGTAAGAGAATCTTGATCCAATAATCCCCGATCAAGAGATGGAGTGGTGGTTTGTGGCTCTATCCAAAACCGCAAGCACTAATTACGCCTTTCACCTAAATGAAAATGATAAGGTTAATCAGCTAAACTAGTGATTAAACACTATAGTTAATTCCACCATTGTGTTCATGACCTCTAATTGTGATAGATAACTCAATTAGTTAGAACTTCTCTCTCAATTCCAAAGATTCAAAAACCGATTCTCATTAAGGGCTCTCCAATTTCCTTTCATTATTAAGTGAATTATACTTGAATCAACATTTTTGAACTACTACGTACTTACGTAGATATAAAAATGTATGCTTAAACACGTATTAGTTCAATCAATTCATTGCATCATTTACATGTTGCATGACTTAAACCACAATAGGTACTAATAAGCCCAACAAATAAACAATGAGGCCCAACTTTGAAGAGTCCACAACCTTTGTTTGTCTTACTAAAATCTGCAAATATTTTGGGCTAGTCCAATTAGAGACCCAACACTCAGCCATATAACCATTAGCTATTAGCCAACCAAAATTCAATATGGCCACAAAACCACAAATCCAGATTGTCAAACAAGATTTTACAAAACCCACAATCAATAACCCAAAGGCAATATCAGATACAGTAGCAAAGTGCAACTACTGATACAAACACAATAATATTTGGGTAACCACCGGTGACAGTACTGATCCACAGGCCACCAAACCAGTACACTGTCTAAACTCTAATAGACCAGTGAAGACATGAGCAACGAAGCCACCCTCTACGTCTACCTCTACTCAGACAACTGAACTCATCAACACTCATAATACAGGTTGACAGAAAATGTTCAGGTATATGCCTAAATAGATACGGAGAAACAAAGAATAGATATGTCTTTGATGATATTCATTTGAATTCTATTTTTCTAAGGGTGGACGGATGGTGTCTAGTTTGTATGATAGTATTGAATTGCGAAGCAAGCAAAGCCTCTAATAATCAACCAGTGAGATTACACAGAATTAACACCAAACTTCAGCAACCAAAGAAATGATCAGCAAAAAGTAACGTAGAAAGCCAGTAAGCTCCTTTTGAGGATGTTTCAATTTACATACATGTATCTCAGACAGAAAGTTATGGTATAATACTTGCTTGAGGAGTTAAGAGAACCTTCATATTCAACTAAATAAAAAAAAAGACAAATGCATGAATACTCACCACAGAAACTAGTGGCGCTACATAGTGTAAAACAAAAATCCAAAATGTGGATGGCAAATTGCAGCACTACCCACCAAGGCCACCACATAAAACAAACACATACAAAGTATATGCAACACATACAGAGTATATGCATCACTCAAAATATCCCTTGCTCAGATCAAGTCGCATCAAAAGGGTCAGAAATTGTAGCCACATAAAGGCGAGAAATTTCGTTCATCATCCATAAACCATCCTATCTGAGCAGTGGGCAGACTGAATTGAAACAACCTCTAAAAACGACGATTCTAGTTCATCGGTAAATATATTGTGAACAAAAAAACCCACAGTTCATAGCCTTCTCAGATAAGTATCAACTCAAATTGAATCAAATTTCAGTTTGAATCAATTCACAACTTTAGAAACATATAACCATTCTTATGATAAAAGATGCAACAATGCAACATGCATAACATAATCAACAAAAACAATAGTACGTCAAATAAGAACACCAAAGGTTAAAAATTATCACAGGATATGTGGAATGAGCACACGAACAATACGACATTTTTAAGTAACAGATTTTATAGAAGAAGACAACGTCGACAAAGTACTCAATTTCTGATCCAATTACAAGAGCCTGCCAATCATCCACAAATGATTTCAGTACTTCAACATGACCAGTTTTTAAGAGCCAACTATAAACTATGTATGGATGCATATTACAGTTAAGAAACTCACAAAAGCATTCAACTCCTATAAACATTCAACTTCATTTCTATAAGCGAAACCAAACATTCAACTCCTATAAACATAATCAACTGCTATAGTAAATTAAATGCTTGATTAAAGACAAAGTAAAGAACCAAGCTTCCAATATTTAATCAGAGAAAAGAATCCATTTCATAGAAAATGATTCAAGAACATCATAGAAGTATGTTTTATGCTTTCCAACATTTATCTTTTATAGCTTATCCTTTTTTTTTTTTTTTTTATCCCAAACTTCCTATAGGAAATCAAAATTCGAAAACAACATACCCTACAAAACTACAAACATAAGAACATAACACCCTAATCCCAAATTCATTATCCGCACATTTATTTTCCAGATTTTCACTCTGATCGATTAGCATACCTCTCAACCTTCTCATCATTCAAATTAATTCCAACCATAGCCTCTCCCAACCCGCAACTAACCTCGGCCAACATATCTGGATCACTATAATGAGTCACAGCCTGAACAATAGCTCTTGCCCTCCTGGCCGGGTCACCACTCTTGAACACACCAGAACCGACAAACACCCCGTCACAACCCAACTGCATCATCAACGCTGCATCAGCAGGTGTCGCAACTCCTCCAGCTGCAAATTGCACTACAGGTAGCCTCCCTAGCTGCTTCGTCTGCATCACTAAATCATACGGCGCAGCTAGCTTCTTGGCAAAAGTAAACACCTCATCATCATCCATGTTTCGCAACACCCTTATATCACCCATCACTGACCTCACATGTCGCACCGCCTCAATGACATTCCCAGTACCTAATCATACCATAATTTCACAAATTATTATCTCAAAATTACACCAACTCATAATTTCATAGTCAGAAGACGTAATTCCATTCATTTCGACTCCGAAATATCCAAAACAAATCAAACAAAATCCCACAATAACATTACACTCGTATTTAAATGTCAATTACTACCTCCGTTTCAAATAAAAAGTAACAAATCAAACAATCACACATTTTTTCTATCTCCTTTTATGTCAAATACTGCATTTTATTGAAATATGACACTAATAATAATTTCCACTACTTTGACACACATTTTAAAAAAGACATTTGAAACCAATCAATCAAAATAAGTTTAACATCGATAACAGCCACAATACTCTAATAAAATACGTGCCAAAATGAAACGTTGCGACTAATAAGGAGCTAATGGGTAGGTAAATACAAATACCTGCTTCGCCCTTGGTGCGAATCATGGCAGCACCTTCGCGAATACGGCGAAGAGCCTCACCAAGGTTCCTACAACCGCAAACAAAAGGGATCTGAAAATTATGCTTATTAATATGATTCTCTTCATCAGCAAGAGTAAGAACCTCAGATTCATCAACATAGTCAACACCAATTGCTTCCAATATTTGGGCCTCAACAAAATGCCCAATTCGGGCCTTTGCCATTACAGGAATAGTTACAGCCCGTTTAATATCCTTAATCAGTTGCGGGTCAGACATTCGGGCCACACCGCCTTGAGCCCGAATATCAGCAGGAACGCGCTCAAGAGCCATTACAGCACACGCGCCTGCTTCTTCAGCGATACGGGCTTGGTCAGCGTTAACGACGTCCATGATGACCCCACCACGGAGCATTTGGGCCAGGCCCACTTTGACGGAAAAGGGGGAGGTTTTGTTTGTGGAGGTTTCGGTTATTGTGCCATTACCGTAAAGGGTTACGACGCCGCTTCCTGACATTTTAAGAGAGAGAAAATCGAAGAAGAACCCTAGAAATTAATTAAGGAAGAAAGGAAAGAGGGAACTTTGGATGAAGAGGAGAGAGAGAGAGAGTGGGGGAGAAGTGGTGAAGGGGAATTTATGGATGGGATTTTTAACAGAGAGGGGGAAAATTTGAGAGGAGATGGGGTGGTGGCTATCTTTGTCGATTTGTTATCTGATTTTTATTTATACAAATGACGGGATGTTAACAAGTGTTCCGAAAACGTTTGTTGTCATGGATTAATTAAAATCGGAGATTTTAATTATATTTGTGCAATATTTGGAGGTTATTTTTTTTTATTTTTTTTTTTTTTACAAAATGAGTCTTAAAAGTGGGATGCGATTCGACTTTGGATTATTTTAGAATGGTAGGTAAGTTATAGGCTACAACTTGAGGCTCATCCTCATTTTGATGATTATATTGAATCTTATGTTTAATAAATATGAATCAAGTATACTAATCATATATATATATATATATAAAGTTTCACAGTTTAGATAAATAAGACAATCTTATTAATAATAACTATAAGACCATCTTAAGTTTTGGACAAAACTAGATATCTGATAATTTTTTTTTTAAATTTGCCCCGATTCTCGATTAACTTTTCTTATTCCAATCTCAAATGGGAAGATTAATTAAATTGGGAGGTTCCGTATGTAAGTTGCCTCTAAATATTTTTGTTAATATTGATGGTGAAATGAGTTACAACTTCCAAAAGTGAGGATAGCATTTGATTTTTGGATCATCTAAAATCGGAAAGAAAGTTCTAGCCAATAAATTGATGCTCATCATCATTCTTATACAATATATTAGATCTTATTTTTTAATAAATATGAATCAAATATATTCCGATGATAAATAAAAAGTTTCACACTTTGGTAAAATAAGACAATCTTATTAGTTAAGAACTACAAGACCATCTTATGGTTTGGACAAAATTGAATATCAAATAAATTTTTCCCAAAAAGAAAGCTTCAAAATATTGTGATCCAGCTTTTAATATTTTTTTTGGGTTTTAGGGAGTCAAAAAGGATGGGTATGACAATCAATCCCAAAATTTGTTGAAACTGGAAGAACAATTTTAACTAATTAAGTTATTTCTCACTCTTATTACCATTTACAAAAACTTATATGATCTTATTTGGTAAAACCACTAATACCTAGTTCAAAAAAATATATTAATCAAAATAATTATCACAATAGTTAAAAAAATCTATACATAGTCGAGGCCTTTACCGTCAGGCGATCTTATGGGAGAGCTACATTTTTTTAACTATAGTATTTTTTTCAATTTAATTAACATATTTTTGTATAACTATTTAGTGGTCTTATCAAATAAAACTGTCTTATAACGTTTTTGTACTAAGTTTATAATTTCACAAATTTATAAGCAACGCTTGTTTTTTTATTTTTATTTTTCTTATTATTTATTTTTTTTTTTTTGATTTTTTGTACTCATACATATACTTGGATTGAACAAACGTAAAGTTATGATTGCATATGTTCTTTCTGGTTTCTCAAATAAACAAGAGCATATTTATATTTAGAGTTGTTCTATTATATTTTAGATTTGACTGATATAGGCTTCGAGCTGAGTTGATTGACCTAGGTTTAGGAAACCTCTCATGAAGCTATGTAGTTTCTTTTCTACCAATTCAAATTTAATTAATTAGTACTTGTTTGATTATCTTCAATCTCCTTAAGAATTCACAAATCCCATAATTTGTTGGTGATATTAGTTGTTTGGTTGTCTTTAATAACTCAAATATAGGAATTGTAAAATCCTTGGAAATTCAAAATACCTACAAAATGAGATAATTAAAATATTCAACCCCTAGTCATTGGAAATTCCTATTCCTACATGACAAGCAAACAAGTTAGGATTCAAAATAATAATTTTCCGTGAATTTTATATGCATGCAAATTCAATTTTCATGCAAACCAAACCAACACTTAAGTTAGAAGTCTTTGAACAACGCTCTTACGATTGATCAAAAGATAATTGCTTAATAGTAACAAGGGTGATATTAGATCCTCCAAGTTTACGTCAGTGCTTTCCTCAAAAAATCAGATGGTTATGAATAGAAAAATCACACTTCACAAGGGTGGGTTGGTGAGTTAGTGGTACTTGACTACCAATTAAAAATGCAAAAATGAGATTATTTAATTATTGCCAATACATTTGTGGACTAAATTTTCCATTTTAAAATAAAAATTGATACAATGAAAAAAAAAAAAAAAAAAAAAAAAAAAAGCCGCTCATTTGCCATATCTTCCAACCTCCACACACACAAATAGAGGGTGTTTTTTTGTTATTTAATTAAAGCACACCATTAACTTTTTGTGATATGATACCAAAAAAAAAAAGAAAAAAAAAATGAAATATAATATTTGAGACTCAAAATTTGACTCGTCGTCATCTCTTAAAAAGATACTTAAGTATAACCTTTAACACCACAAGAATAAAAAGAAAGAAAATGATAATTATTAGATAAAAACAAGAAGATTTGTCAATATTTTCTAACAAGTTGATGCTACAAAGGTGCTCTACTTGGTCACTTTGAAACCACTTCTCCATTATTTTCTATTTTTACGTGCTGAAATGGTACAAATGTTGTCATTAGCAATTTGACTATATGAGGGTTTAATTAATATAGGGTTTTCATATATCATTTGTTGAGATATCGGCATATGAGATCGGCTCACATATATAGGGGACTTTTTATTGCTAATGTAAAATATTTTCAGGTGTATATCCTCTAATTCTCTCCTCTTAATTAATTAACAAGTGTCCTGTAAGACCGTCTTATTAAATGTTACTAGATTGTTTGTCCGGGTGTTGCCCTAGATATTACTTTTTTTTTTTCCCACTTCATATGTATATACTAATTTATTTTTTTATTTGGTTGTAAAAAAATGGTCTAACCACTAATCTACAAAATAAATGAAAAGAATATATAATGATACATGGACATTAAAAGATGGTAAATGTATAATTTTTATTTGTAAGAGAGCAAAAGTTTAGATATAGCTCAAAACATTATTTGTTTCGTTTAGTGATCAACATAGCACACTGATATGACATATATATTTTGTAAAGTTTCATGTGACATNTATATATATATATATATATATTATGCCGGGTATTAGTTATTCTTTTTAAAGTCTACAACTAAAACAATATATATAAAAAAAATGGTTACGAGACATGAAAAAAATTTGGTTGAGTTGGTAATTTAGTTGGTTAGCATAAAAGAGGTCTTGTGTTCAATCATCGTGTCATTATATTTTTAGGTACATTATATGATTTGTTGCATACGTTGCGGCTTTAAATTAATATTTATATAAAATGTTAATATTGAATTTTTTTGAGAAAGTTTTCTGTGTGGCTGGCCACACACTCAATTGACGGTGTGGTCATGCTCAATAAATAATTAGGTAGTCATTACAATTAATAACAATTAGCTTCTATTTCTTTGCTTTATTTTTCAACACCAATAATTCTCATCAAATTACAACTGGAGAGAGAAAATAATAACAATAAACTTTTTTTCAAATGTACATATTACAAAATTTACAACTCTAAAAAATAAAATAAAAATATCAAAATTCATGTTTTTTAATTCTCTACAAACAGAGACTCATATTGGTATAGTTTAATAATACTAAATTTTTAACGATATTCAAAATATTGAGTTGGAGTTACTAACTTATGTTTTTGGGGTTACTGTCTACTAACCGTTAGATTTTGGGCTACTGATATATGTGTTTGGGGTTACTGATATATATGTTTAGGGATACTAATTTATGTTTTGGGGCTACTGTTGAAACTATGAGAAAGATGAATATTATTGATATTGAATAACTTACCTTTTTACATAAGTAGGGTCTAAGCCCTTTATATAGGCATAAGGAAAACTATCCTAACTAAAGATAATAGTTCACAATACATCAATATTTGTGGCTAATTCTAATCTTCTATCTTAGTAAACTTTATCTTTTGTTATGGCAACAATATATTGAGAATATATCTCCAATAGTTACCAACTACATGATTTGAGGTTAATTACTGATTTATGCACTTAGGGTCAATAACTAACTAGTAAATTTGGGGTTACTAAGTGCTAGATTTGAAGTCACCAATTTTTGTGCTTGGAGTTACTAAATTGGGGTTTTGGAGTTACTAGATTTGCGGTTACTAATACTATTATTATTATTATTAATTTTTTTTTTTTGTGGAGTTACTAACTAATGGATTTGGGATTAATGAGTTGTGTGTGTTTTTGGTTATTAACTTATATTTTTAAGGTTACTAACTTATTTTTGGGGTTACTAACTTATGTGTTTGAGGTTACTAACTAGAGAATTTGGGGTTACTAAGTGCTAAATTTGGGGTTACTAATTTATGCATTTGGGGTTACTAATTGGAGAGTTTGGGATTACCAACCCCATACACATAAATTAGTAACCCAAATTCAATGACTATGTAGTTAGTAACTCTAAAAAATCAACTAATTAGTAATCAAATTATTTTATGAACACACAGTATTATACTTAAACACTAATACCTATATTTCACGAAAGTAACTTATAATATTTACAATAAGCAACAAATTTTTAAAAGGCAACTGATTAAAAAAAGCTAATCGGTTCAGTAAATTGCTTTAAGTTACACTACTATAGTTTCTAGTTAATAAATCAATGAGTATTAATGCAAATCAAACATTAAATACATGGGATAAAGACAAAAAAAGAAGAAAATTGTAAAAAAAAATATTAAAAATAAATAAATAAATCAAAAATTTAGTAGTGTAGAACAAAAATATTGTGAAATAATAAAGGTGAAGAAGTGAAATAATTTGAAAAGAGTGTTGGGAAATAAACTAAAATGAATTATAAAAAAAAACAAAAAAAAACTTAAACTAATGATAATTGGGCTCAAACTAAAAGGCAAAGTTATATGAGCCTGCCACACCATAAAGAACACCATCACGGCAGGCGAGCAGACCACATATAAGAGTTAACCAATTTTTTTAGAGTTATAAAGAAAAATAATTTTTTTATTTTGTTGAGGAATATGAAATAAATAAATAATAATATATAATTATTAATAATAATAAGACAGAGTAATAATTATACTCGCTATCCTAGATTCATATACTTTGAATTATATAATTCATTGTTATTTTTAAAATAAAAATAAACTACAAATCTTAGTTTGAACAATTATCAAGATATAAAATATTTATTTTACTTCACGTTTGCTTTTTTTTTTCTTTTCTTTTTATTAGAGAGAATGCTAACTTTTATTTATGCATAACAAAAAAAACATGGTTTATCGGAAAGTTTGGATCCTTAAAAAAAATAGAATAAAAGAGCTTGTTTATTTTATTTGATACACCATGAATTAACCTTTTTTCCCCTCATTTTAGAGGATGAACGAGACCGCTAGTTTTCCTTTCGATTCTCTAGATTTAATTTATTTAAAGGGGAGGAAAATGGTCCCTTCTCATTCCCTCCCTTTCTCTCATTCCAATAGACATTCAAATATAGTTAATCATCCATCCTTTTATCCCTCTCGATTTCTCTCTATCCAAACATGGAGTAAATTAAAGGACTTTCTGCATAATCCACTCGATGGCAACGAACGGCTCGGTTTTCAATTGGATTCTCTAGGATCTGACTTCGACTTTAACTCCGATTGTAGTCGTATTTTTCAAACGGAGTCAGATGCGATTTTTTTGTGGCAGAGTTGGATCAGATTTTTTCCTCTCGGAGCAAAGCGGAGGCAATCGGAGTCGAAGCAGAGCGAGTGTCATCTCTAGTAATAAGTTGATAACTATTTAGTAGCGGTCATATATGTTTATAATTAATTACATTAACAGATAAATTCTATTGGTGTAGTATGAATAAAATGATACTAATAAAATAAATGATAATTATATTCATACCTAATAGCGAGATAGAAGTCGGAGTCAGTTTTGGATATCCGGCAAAGTCGGATTAATTGTCGAAAAACTCGAATTATTTTTAGCATCCATCTCTGACTTAGACTCAGAGTCAAATTTTTTTAGTGGAATCAAAACCGGATTATTTTAAGGCGGATTCTAGAACATATTTTATCCTCGGATCGAAGCCAAGTAGGATCGAATTCGGTCCGAACTACCATCCCTACTCCCAAGACTACCTTAAATTTCTTCCGCGAGTGCTTTACAATTAATCTTCGCACCAATTCATTGATTTAGATATCCAACTTAGTCCATCGCTTGAGTTGGCTTGGCCATTAGGTGGGCGATCAAATTGATCTTCTTAGTGATAGGCGGATAGCTGCTTGAAAAAGAAAGGAGGAGAGGGCAAAAGGCTAACCTTCTCTTCCTTACTACAACTCACACAAAGGGTTTGCTCATTTTCCTTTCCTTTCCCTTCTCTTCTTAGTTCTTTCTCTTCATTTCTTTCCATCCCAATAAAGGGACTTAAAAGAACAACAATTATTTACTACTGTGTACTTTGTAGCTTTCAATCTTTCACTCTTTTAAACAATATATGACATTACTCACTTGTGTTTATCACTTACAATAATACATATCATAACACCAAATTGAACTTATTGTTGATAGATCAATTACGTAGTACGAGTAATAAACATCAAATTTGTCTAAAGTTAGGTTTGTTAATTAGGATGAATATTGAGTACAACAAGCAATACAGGTGATGTTTTCAACACTGCACTTTTTTTTTCCTAACTATTTATTAAGACGGTGGATATAATGGAGTGCGGAAGTTGCCACTTACTCACAGATGAGTTCTCCAAAATGTATACTCAAATGTTTTAGCAGTGCAATATGACAACCCTATCAGTAATTTTCTATCAGTTCAAAATTTTGAATAATCAATAAATGCATAGATTCATATGAGAAGATGTAAACTTGTTTAATAGCTGAACATATTTTCTAAAAACAAAGCACCTGAATCTGCATGCTGTAGTCTTCTTCGTAGCGAATTTTGAAGGATGGCGAAGACTTTTTTAGGTTCGGTCACAAGCATTTGTCATACATAATCAGGGACAAAGTTTCTTCTATGAGCACCCTTTCCTAATAACTAACAACGAGCTACATTCTCGATCAGTCCAAAGCTATGCTAACATAAACAATCGTCTTCTACTCGATCTTCTCTTTCTGTTTGCCTTACAGAATAGTGGATAGGGAAAAATAAAATATAATGGTTGGGCCAAACTGAGACAAAGGGCAAATGTAGCATATACTAGAATATATATGACTGTACTCTAAGGTTAAAGGTCCGTCATTGAAGCAGGATGGCAAAGAGAAAGAGATCGAATACATAGAATCTGTGCAACATTTTTATGTACTGTTAGAGGCATCAACGGGCATCATTTGAGATCGAGAAGAATAATATACTGGCTATCCTATAGTAACCGCGTTAACAGCAGCTGCCTTGAAATTCTGAGAAGGGCCTAAAATGGTGCAGCTCTAGTGGTCTTCATGTTTATATCATGACTCCCTTCATCATTTTATCCTTCAGCCTTTTCCACCTCTTCAGGATCCTGCCATCAGCATTAGGGAGGGCACATGGTGGCATGGATGATAATGACGTAGCTGACTGTTCGAGAAACTGCCTTTGTTTTGGCTCTGCAAAGCAAAGCAAAGATTCAATACAGACTTCATGGGCCGTTGAAGGTGGGATCGGTTTGAAGTCTTGTAACTTTGAATATTCTGCGATAAGATGAAACATGTAATCGTATACACGGTCCATGTTCAAAGTATCCATGAAATCTTGGCCAGCTTTCCCCAGAGCCGCAGCCTGCTTTCATCAGCAATAAATTACCTCTTGAAGTTACTGATTCTAAGACTAGGAGCAAATTGATTGTGCTAATTGAGAAAAATAAAAGGGGAGCAAAAAAAATGTATTACCTCGGCAGGATGTGAATTACCCCAATCTACAGCATTCTTTATGTTTGGGCATAGATTAGTACGGGGAACTGGCCAGTAATTTTTCATTGGTAGAAGCCCACGGGTAAAGAAATCTTCATACTGAGGGGATATTAGAAGCGTAAGAGAGCCACATGAAAGTATATATTTAAGACTCACTGACCAGGCATACCCTTCAGCATAAATCTTATACCTGAAATCTTAAACAAACATAAAGTTAGTAAACATCCAAAAGTCTTAACCCCAGTATAGACTATGGATCCGCGTCATTGGAACTAAGTCACTTTCCTTGTCCTTGATCAGAATCTACCTAACCAAATCAAACTGAGGAGCCCTTTACTCCTTCATTTTCTAGGGTGAAAAGAACACATTGACAAGGAATTTATTAGTGAGGAACATGAACATGGCAATTGACTAAGGGTTGATCAGAAAAAAAAAAAAAAAAAAAAAA
>PYUH01000120.1:5308171-5318521 GCA_016808085.1 Suaeda aralocaspica | reverse complement strand
GAAAAAAAAAAAAAAAAAAAAAAAAAAAAAGGGTATCCTGCATGCAAATTTGGTGCAACACCTATGAACAGGAAGGGGAAGTCCAGTAAGATTTTACAGCTACTTAATTGCTTGCTTAAATTTTGCGAACAATGATAACATTTTAGGTGATTAAGGTGATACAATTGAATCCTGTCAACAGTTGTTACTTGAGACTTTTTATAATTAAGCAAACACCTATTTCTTGCACCAATAATCCAATATAGTCACATATTATAATGACATGTACTAAAGAAGATAGATCAGCATATTTGTCAGCTAGGAATGATTTCAAAGATGGAATTTAGAGAAATATAGATATAGATTAGCTTGCCTATGATTGCATTGATTAGATAATTTAGACTTCTGGTACCCGCCTCTTGCTTCTTCTCCCCAGTCCTGAATTTAGAATGAGAAGGATCGGATTAGCACCAAAAATTCCCATGTCATTAACCAGGGAATAATCTATCATTGACTCGTATCTTGTTCAATGTAGGACATGATGATATTCCCACCTGACGAAGAATTTGTGCTCTCCATTGCTTGGTATTGTTACAATTTATTAAATCTGAGCGAAGTGGAGAGCCAACGTCAGGATTCCCTTTCCAGTAGGCATAAGGCCATTTCTTTGGCCAACTTCTTGAACGAGAACCTCTTTTTATATCTCTGAACTCTGTATCCCAGGGTCCTAAGTTCACCTCAGGCCTGCCAAGAAATATGCAATAACAAAAATTTAGATACAATGTAGTAGAGTCTTGCCTTGCTCACAAACAGATATGACTTTGCATCCTATTAGCAGCGTTCTAGTCAGATATGCTGTCAATCTATACATAAAAAAGGAAACAAAGATAGAAGTCCACACTTCCTCAAAGGCAACTTAGGCTAGTCAGCAAGTCTAGCAGAGGATTTACAAGACTTTTTTTTTTTTTTTTTTTTTTTTCTTTTTTCAATCTAGAAAAGTATCTCAGCTACTTTAACAATGACAAGTAGCCGAAGTAAGAGATCAATGATGTATCATAAGCTCATGGAAATTACAGTGAAATTGTATATCATAAAGCTTATTGGAAGAAAGACGAGCACTTTAGAAATGCCGCACTTAAATTTCCTAAGAAAGAGTTGTGATTATATTATAGTTATCTGGTAGGCTCTCAAACTTGTTCCACTCGATCAAATCCATGCAACTAATACATGTTATAAACTTTCCATCTGACCAAAAGGGGAATACTCACATCTAGTAACCCTTGATGAGCTAATAGAAACAAGACCTGCAAAGAAAAAGTCAATAACCAAAGAACTGTCCCATTAAGCTAAAATAAAAATCAATTAATTGCAGGAGGGGAAGATAAAACTTGAGAAAATCTAAACCGCTAACATCCATGTAATGCCTTAATTTCAAACAACTATTTCATAACATCTATATACTCCATCCTAGATTCCTAGATCAATTTGAATACGTATCAGGGAACTTAGTTCTAAAAGAAAAAATAAGAGTTGTGGTTGCATTGTCAACCTTTATTTTGATCAAAGAATGAATATTGCATACGCCCGGTGTACAGTAAAGTTACTGTACAACGACCAATTTGAACTAATTTTTCGGTAACTAGAATAAAATTATCAATAAGTTAAAATCATTGAAATTCAATTGAATATTTTTAACAAATAATTTTTATATATGGCATAATAAGCTATAATTATTTAATAAAGTTTGGTTTTTTAGCATTAGAAGGTAAGAAAGTGCATGGTAACTGGAACTCAAAAAAAAAGTGTAATTTGAACTCAACAAAATATAAGTTGAGCTGATTTTATAATTTCTGGAATGCAAAAAAAAGTGTAACTTCAAACCCATTGTACACCAAGTAGTGTATATAAAACTTTGGCTTGAGGAAAAGGGAGATGTGATGAGCAATAGTGAGAACGTGAGGTATAATTTGTGCTTAAAGTATAAATAGCCCATGATTTAAATAAAGGATAAGCGTTCGAACTAATCTAGAGCCAAAAAGAAGGCCAAATCCCACATGAAGCATGTGCATCTTACAAAAAAAAAAACAAGAAATGACAAATAACTCCACAATGTTGTAATCATATATTCAAAATGTTGCCTATAAAAATTGTAACGAACATATATAACTTACCAACCCCAGAAAGACCAGTCAGGAAATGGGATGTCAAAATGTTCGGCAGTGGTGCAGTACCGGAAAAGTGGTAACGGTCTCAAACTATGTAATGTCCTGTTCAATGCAGGCTTGTCCATACAATCGAACATCAAATCAACATCAGGGACCAAGCCAGGATAGCGTTTTAGAAGCTGTAACAAACCCCATACTGTAAACATCATACGACTCTGTACACAAGCATAATAAAAGTCCACATACAATCGGCCACCAACAATTACAACTCGAAAAGCTGCATAATCCTTGGCTTCGATCACATGGCTTAGACTTATTCTACTTTTTGACCAAGGCTCTAAATCTTTGTGTATGTATCGAAAAAAATCAGGGCATGATGACAATTTAGACGGGTCAAGCTGTGGGAAGTTGGGGAATGGGTTAGAGCGACATTGGAAATATTGGCATTGGACAATCTTAGTAGCTCGAGAATAGCTAGTTCCTTCCTCAAAGACTTTTGGCTCAAACAAATGCCATGGTGTTGGCTTTAAGTTGTGTCCTGCAACTGTTCTTGTTTGATACGCAAAGTCGTCAACCTATCCAACCAAATGAACCTTGTCATTAGACAACAAACGTACATTATACTCGATCGAGGACACTCAGACTGAATTTTGGCACTCAATCTTTTATTCATTTAAATTCGAAAAAATGAAACAACATACATCATGCAACCTTTATGAAAACGTACAGTGCATGAGAAAAACATTTCTAAGCATATACAAAATATTCTGTACAACAACATTATAATAGCCTAAAACCCCAAAGAAATATGGTCTGACATGTGCTCAAATAACATAAAAAAAATATAGAAACAACTTTAATTTAATACTCCGTATCAATAAAGATTCCTTAAAATGCAGTATCTTTTAAACCAGAACCAAAAACCCATAAATCAAATTTTTTAAAAAAATAAATAAATATATGACATCTTTCATATTAAATCCCGCATTTCAATTTTCAATTACCCCAAATCAATTTTTTAAAAACAATGAATCATGATCACCAAATGTTCGACGAAATGCCTTAATGAAAAAATCATTAAATTTTTAATGAAATAAGCAAAAACCCACCTTAAGAACAAGAAGGGCAGCAAGAGAGAGAAAAGCCAAAAGACAAACAGAGGAGAAAAGATAAGGAGGTGAACGAGGAAGCGAGAAATTATTGGCATTATTATTAATCTTTGAGCGTAACGCCATTGGCATTTTGGCAGAAGAATTTCAAGGTTATTTGAAAGAAATAATAATAATAATAATAATAATAATAATAATAATGTTGTAAATATGGTAACAGAAGGTATTTTAGGGAAATAAGGTTGATTATAGGTGTCGCAAATTTTGGTGATTGACTTTCTCTCATAGTTATGCCAAATTCTATTTCTGTCGTAACTGATAATAACGACCTTATAATAAACACTTTGCTATGATATATGGTTTGATGATGAGAATTGAGCGCGCTTTGGTCTTATGTTCTTGAGTATGGGAGTGAGGTGGGTCCTACGGTTTTATGTTTGCCTTTGATTGTAGGTAGGTAGGTAGGTAGTTTTACTAGTTGGTCCCGCCTATATGGTGATGATGTTTAATGGCCATGATTTGGGTGTTGGTTTTTTAAAATTTGGTTTCAATTCCTGAGTATGTTGTAGCTAGGTTTTTCCGAGTCGGAAATATGGTCAAAATACGAATATTAATATGAGGATAGAGAATGTAAAATATAAAAATTAATGCTTATGGTTATGGATAATTATAATAACAAAATCTAAAATTGTCTCTAAAACGCAGATGAATCGAGTTTAGGGATAGTTAGTTACCCATATAAAGTACGCATACTATATAGTATAGTAGTATGTAGATTGGAGCAATTTGCTAACATTTGTGTCTCTTGAGAGCAAATAAGGCCATTTTCTTTTAAACTTATTCCCAATTTACTTCATTTCGTTTCATTGCATTCTTATATATATATATATAATATTAAAGCTAAGCTTGTTTAATTATATTACAAAATTATACGACGGACATTGCCATTAACAAATCCGGTAGAATTTGGAGATGGTAGTGTTAGGGAAATTGCTCTTGAAAACAAAAAATAACAACGAAAAGAGAACCTTCGAGGCGTGTACTCACTTTCCTAAAAACTATTTTTCACCCCTATCACAAGAGCATGAGTTTCATGAAATAAGTTTTTGAGATACAACGAAGAATAACTTCTTTGATGATGCTCTAATCAACAAAGAACAATGGAGAACAAGTATATAACTAGAAAGTTGAATAATGTGAAAATGATGATGAACTTTAGAGAAAACTAATCTCTTGAAACTTTGATTATGAGAAAATAATATGATGTAACTTCCTTTCTCTGCCATTCAACACTTATATATATCATATATGTTATAAAGCATGAAGGGACACAAGAAGAAAACAACCGTTGAAGCAACGGATAAATGCCCAAACAAAACTGCCACACGCTCCCACTGTCGCGGGCCGCGAGGCTCCCGTCGCGAGGTGCGACTTTTTGGTCGCGAGCCGCGACTTGCTACTTGCTTGCTATACTTTTCTTTGACAACTTAACTCACCTTTTCCATGTAAATTATCAAAGATCAAACTTGGATGTATCATACATATACTCTAAATTATTCAACAGGTAGTGTATAGTTTTCTATTTTTTTATATGTAATTATATATCATATGCTAATACTATATCATATACTAATACTATATATTAAAACAAAGTCCCTCAATGCACTTGCTATAATCATGAAGTAATAATAAAAATTGTTAGAGAAAACCACAAATAGTTAATGGTCTTACCGTTAGGCGGTGTTATCAAAGATTTGTTAATATATATATTATCAATTGCAAGTATGTATCAGAATTTGCTCAAAAGTGCTCCCATGGACACATATATTGGTTAAAATCATTTTGTTATTTATTTTAAATAATTTGAATTTCAATTTGAGATCTTTATGCGAGTAAACAACAAGTTAAAAAATACATCAAGTAAAATAAATAGAATCAACATAAGTAGGTTAGAAGTAATCTATCTACACAGATCTCTACCAAAAGAGGAGCCATTCACGTCATAACTTACCCAACTCAAATCAAAATTAATCAAATTAAATCTAAAATGCTAAACGTCATCCGAAAATTCCTTATTATCGCCCGTATTTTCATCTATTTTTCCAACTTTGTCCTTTACTCTTAAAAAAAACTTAATTATGTTAGTTATATTAAAAAAATAAAAAATTAATTGAGACTTGCGTCTGATTTAGACGCAAGTATCACGATATCTGTGTCTAAATCAGACGCGTGTCTCAAATTTATTTATTTATTTTTTAAAAAATTGAGACCTGCTTCTGATTCAGACGCAGATTGATTGAGACCTGCGTCTAAACTAGGCGCATGTCTCAGTCAACCTGCGTCCGCAGGTTTCATTTGGTCCACGGCAGTTTCACAGGGTCATTTTCAAATGGCCATAACTTTTTCTCCAGAACGTTCTATGAGGTGTACAACCTACCGTTGGAAAGCTCTTTGAGTCTGATTTCCAACGCAAGTAAAATCATATTAATCAGAGTTATACCTTGTGAGATATGGTTGAAACAATGAGAGGTGGTCATATTACAATCCGTTTTCACAGGGTCTTTTTCAAATGGCCATAGCTTTTTCTCCAGAACATTATACGAGACGTACGACCTACCGTTGGAAACCTGTTTGAGTATACTTTTCAATTTATTTAGAATCATGCTAATTGGAATTATACTTTGTGAGATATGATCAAAACCGTGAGAGATGCTCATATTACAATCCGTGTTTACTGCACAAAGTGTACTCTACCAGCCACGCCTCTTTCTTTTTCCTTCATTACTACATCCTCACCCATATACATCATATTTTACCCCCATGACTCCTTAAACCTCTTGTTTAAGTTGGTTTTTTGGATGGTGAGATGTGTTTGAATTGTGATTTGGATGGATGGTGATATGTGGTTGATCGAGTTGGTGTTTGAATTGGCGAGAGTGATGGTGATTTAGAGAAAGAAGTAAAGGGAGAGCGTTAGAGGGAGGAAAGAAGAGGGAAGGGCAATTGTGAAAAGTTGGTACAAAATACGGGCGATTACAAGGTTTTTACGGGCGATGTTTAGCAATCCCCAATTAAATTTAATCAATGTCACAACGGGTCTTCTCCTACTTATTTAATCAAATTTAAATCTAATATTTTCCCTTTAATTAATTAAATTTATAAATTGACTAACTTATAGCATCGATATTATATTCCATATATTACCTCTTACCCAACTCAAATCATCTATATTAGCTAAAAAAGTATTGCCATTATAAATCTCATATACTACCTTCGTCAAGAATTAGTTGCAACAACAAAAATAAGTATATTATGAGGTATAAAATAATGAATTGTTACAACTAATTTGTGGCAGAGGTAGTATCACTACAAAAAAAAAGGGTCATTTCTGACGGAAAAATTCCGTTGCAAATGACTTTTGCGACGGAATTCCGTCGGAAATTGGTCGTCGGAAATTTAGTTGTCGCAAAAACGGGAATTAGTGACGGAATTTCCGATGGAAAAATTTTGAAACGGAATTTCGACGAAAAAAGTTGTCTAATTTCCGTCGGAATTCCGGTCGTCGGAAATTTCCGTCGGAAATCTAAAACAGAAAAATTAAAAAAAAAAGTGGTGAGGCAGCAATAGCCACCTCACCACCTCCTGTATCACCACCCTACCACCTTCCACAACCACCACCAGCCAACCATAATCAAGATCAACCACCCATAATTCACAACCACCTCGCCACAACCCACAGCGCCACAATTAACCACCCAAAACCCCCGAACCATAAACCCACCACCGACCTTGCCACAATCAACCACCCAAAACCCACGAAACATTAACCCACAACCCCACCTTGTCACTTCCTCACAACCCTACCTCACCATTTCTCCACAACTCCACAACCCACCTCGCCAGTTCCCCACAACCAACCTCGCCACAGCCCCCAAACTTACCTCGCCACAACCCACAACCACTACAAGATAAAAGCTATTTTGCGACGGACAAATTCCGTCGCAAACTTAGCACATACCGTCGCAAATGGTCCGTCGCTAAAATTTTTGTCGCAAATTTTCAAACTTGTGACGGAACTGTTGGAGTTTGCGACGGAATTTTCCCTCGCAAATTTCCGACGGAAAATTCCCTCGCAAAGTTAGCTATTTTGCGACGGAAAATCCCCTCGCAAATTTGCAACGGAAACACTAGTAGAAAAATAGCTTATTAGTATCGTTTTTATGACCTATTTGTATCGCTTTACCAAAACGATACAAATAGACAGTCTATTAGTATCGTTTGTTTTTAAGAAATGATACTAATAGCGATTTTCGAAAAGAAAAAAAAACTAAAATCACAATTGTAATGAAATAATAATACTAATAACCAAAAATTAAAATTATTATAACAAATACTATATTAAATTGATGAATAACAATAATAAATTATTACAAAACATTAATGATACATAAAATGGCATAAAATAACTTTTTTTTTGTTTTTGGTAAAAATGTAAGAGATTTTATTACCAAAAAGGAAAGAAAAAATACAACCTAGCAAGCCAACCTAAGCCAAATTGACTCAATTTAGCCTAGGAAGCTTAGAACAACACTAACCGGCCTATACATCAATCAGCAAAACAAAACTCACAAACTAAACAACTAAAACAAAAATGCTCAAGATCGAGGCCCAAACCTTCTAAACTACCACTGCAGCAGCCAAACCTTCCGAACACAGCAGCAAGAACAGACTAAAACTACCACAACACACATTGCATAACCAGTCACACCCCGAGCAGCAGCACCCAAACAAACCACAAACTTGCAAAGCCTGCATTTCATCACTTCTGCAAAAACTGCTCTAACATAGCACTACAGCCAACAACAAAACAGCAGCAACAAAACTATAGTAGCTAAAACAGCCAAGCACAAAACTATAGCAGCTAAAACAGCCAAGCTAAAACACATCTAATTTGCCATATAACAGTCTCCTGAAATTCAAACTAATTTGCCTTTCATAGAACGAAAATTTCTCAATTAAATAGCATTCAACATTTTGGTCAACACAAGCAAATAAGACAAAATCACGGCTTTCACATCTACTTTGGCAGTCCTGCTATCCCCATATATCTTTCAATTGATCAGAATTTAAGATAGTTACCCGATGACGAAGAAGAATAGCAAAGCTTTGGTTCATCAATGTGGTTCATCAATGTGCCACAAACATAGTTCTTACAAAAAATTAAAAAGCAAAACAAGCAGAAGAAACACTACACTTTCAGACATAATATTACTTAAACACCAGCAATTCAAGCTGAAAAAATTCAACAATTATGCAATCAAGTGTTTTAATTATGAAAATTGATCAATTAGATTCAACAATTCAACCCCTACTATCCAATTAAACAACAACAAATAAAGAATCAAATCATTGAACAGATCATTCAGCCCTCAACCAAGTAGCGGCATCCGTCGTTACATCAAAGACAAACTCAACTCAACATAAAGCGATTGAAAGTAGGAAAAATAATCAGATTTGAATACATGTACAAACCTCGCGACAAGTTGTTGTTCAACGCTGGCGTACCACAGGCTGGCGTTAGGGAAAGAGTCACTTGGCTTCTCAACAACAGCACCATACACATTGATATCATCCTTGGTCAATTCATCTCTACATAATAAATACTTCAATCAACTAAGTGTGATATTTCAAATTCAATATTAACAATCCACTGATTATTCTCATACATCAGTAACCTAATTTAACCATGATTATACTCACACATATCAAGGATTGAAACAATGCATTTCAAATCAAACATTGTTCAATCCTAAAAGTATTCAATTTCCATGATCTAATCTTCAATATCCTGAAAAATCTGGCAAATTCAGATTCTCAAAAAAAATTCAAATTTCAAATTCAGTTCATATACTTGCTAATCTTCAGTAATTAAACATTTAAAAGTAGTCAACTAAGTTCAAATCAGCATTAAAAGTAACAACAATTAGATCGAATTCCCTCGCAAATCAGAGGATAAAAAAACTAAATGGTGTAGTTGTCTAAAAGAAATATATAGTTATTTTGGATATAGCCTAAAAGACTAAAATTCTTCTGACAATTTAAAGGATGAGATAGAGGATAAAAAACAAATCACAATGGTGTAGTTGTCTAGTTCATGGCCTAACACTAACCATACCTAGAATATGACACATGGAATTGTATTTAGATTATCCAGAGTAGGTACTAAACAAACGGGATAAGAGAGAATTGAAGAATAAGGTGAGATGCTATCAAATCATACGCCAAAAATCTTGTTGCTGATAAGATTTTTATTATATAAAAAAAAGGGGGATATCCAAACAAAAACAAAATTAATATTAATTTTAAATAAAAGTTCCTTTATCTCATAATGCTTCAACACCAATGGTTTCATGGATATGCAAGCCGAAAGCATGATATGGACATCAATGTCAGCACAATAAAGGTGAAAAAGGTGGGGGAAAAAGGTGAAAAGCCACTTTACTCATAAAATTGATGGTACAGATGAAAAAAAGAGACCTGAACAACCTTAAGTATTATCATTTGCTGATCATAAACAAGCACTCCACCGCACCTGCCTTGGGGATCAACCTTCACCAAAGGGCCTCTTGCAAAGGATTCCCTTCCCCTTTTCAGATGAAGCCACTCCGGACCCTCAAAACAATATTAAAAATTGCTTAGAACAGGTTTAGCTTACTGTAAGAAAATCAGGTTGGTCACAGTCCTCTGCCAGCAAGCACAACTGAGCAACATGCTTCTTAATCACCTTGGCGCCTTCATGAAGCCCACGAGCAAGGCCACCATGAGCTAGAGACTTCTTCAGAACAAGCTGAAGGGCAGTCGTGAGGTCCATTGTCTCTCCAATGGGAGTCGGGGCCTCAGTAGTAGCAGCAACAACAACAACATCCTCCCTAAAGAATAAACAACAATCATAAGCAATCATACAAGTAGATCAAGTGAAGTTTCAAGCTTTCAACGACTAAATTCAGCAGGAGTATAACCACAAAATCACGGTCACATTTACTTACCCAAACATTTTGTAAATTGTTGATTAATTAATGCAAATCTTCTCTTATCCT
>PYUH01000120.1:5292199-5308160 GCA_016808085.1 Suaeda aralocaspica | reverse complement strand
CAAAAAAAAAAAAAAAAAAAAAAAAAAAAAAAAAACGAAGTCAGCATCTCAATTCTCATAACATAATTAAATCAAAAAACACATCTATCACACTGTCATACCAACATCATATAAATAAACATCCACTACATCGACTTTCAGGAGAACCATCATTATCATGGGAATAAACATCAGTTGTCGTTACAAATTTATGTACAGAATGAGCTACCGAATGAGCTAAAGTAGTTCAAAAATCAGTTACAAACTTACAATCCCTACCACAACCAAAGCACCTATGATTCAATGAACACGAAAGTCTTGTAANATGAACACGAAAGTCTTGTACTTTTAGAGCTCTACCGAAACATCTCCGATACAATCAATAACATATCAACTAGTTTTATAGTAGGTGATTCAGTACTAGTAACCACATATTACACTATTATCTGCCAAAAACTATCATAATCACACATAACTAAAACATTAAAAGTTCAATCAATATCACTAACAACCAAATTATTTAGTTCAGTAAAACATTTGCAACACAATTAGTGGCATCTAATGATTTTACACAGTGAATCGATTCTACTAACTCAAACAAATTCGCCAATTCTACCACAATCATATTACTCAAACATTAGATATTTAATAAGAAAAATTATTTAATTTAGTGAAATATCTGCATTTAAATCGAATAACGAAATTAGATATTTAATCAACGTATTTCAGAAAAAAAAAAACAATTGTTTAATTTAGTGAAAAACGATTGAATAATTTAGTGACGAACTAAAGGCAAATTCAATCTATAATACAATCAACATAAGTTAACGACAGACATACAAATAACTAAAATAAAATTAGGGTTTCGAACACAAATCAATCAATCAAATTCGATTGACAGTTGAGTATGAGAAAAATCTAGTACGGAAATTTTGAATGGAATTTACCTGAATAGACCACCGGAAGAAGGGAAGGAGCGGAGTCGCGGTCCTTGCCGGAAGGGTCTAATTTTTTGGCGAAGAAGAAGGAGAACAACGGTGTGGGAAGAGGAGAAGTGAGAAGGGAGAAGTGAGAAGAGAACGGCGGTGTGGGAAGAGGAGAAGTGAGAAGAGAACGGCGGTGTGGGAAGAGGAGAAGTCAGAAGGGAGAAGTGAGAAGAGAACGGCGGTTTGAGAAGGGAGAAGTGAGAAGGGTTTAATTTTTTGGCGACAAAATAACATAAGTGTTTGTCGATTTTTTGCGAGGGAATTTGCGACGGAATTAATTCCATCGCAAATTTGCGAGGGATTATTCCGTCGCAAACATATAATTCCGTCGCAAAAAACATTTGCTCATTTTATTTGGTTTGTCCCTTTTTTGCGACGGCTATTTCCGTCGCAAACAAGTGGACTTCCGTCGCAAAAATCCGTCGCTATTTTCCCGTTTTCTTGTAGTGAACAAACCAACACCAGAAAAACGCAAACAAGCCCACAACAAACCAGAAAAAAACATAAAACTCAAAAAATCAAATTAATT
Organism: Suaeda aralocaspica; assembly: GCA_016808085.1. NCBI lineage: Eukaryota > Viridiplantae > Streptophyta > Magnoliopsida > Caryophyllales > Amaranthaceae > Suaeda > Suaeda aralocaspica. Next base: position 5,306,666 of record PYUH01000120.1, on the reverse strand, counting down.
TGAAGCAAATAACGAAAAAATGAAAAAAAAAAAAGCATAAACACATACCTTCACCCATCGAAAATTCACGAAATTGGTTAGAAAAGGTCAAATCTAACCACGAAAATTGTAGATCTACAATTTTCGTGGTTAAATTTGACCTTCATAACAACCGGCGGTTATTGCGAGAAACACAAAGGAGAAAGAAAGAGAAGAAGGAGGAGAGAGGAGGAAAAGAGGCAAAGGAGAACCAAAGAAAGAGAAAGAGTGAGGTGAGAAAGAAAGAGAACGAAAGAGAGAGTGAGAAAGAAAGAGAACGAAAGATAGAGTGAGAAAGAACGGTTGAGGAAGGAGAATAGAGGAGAAAGAAAAGTGAGGGAAGGAATTTTGGGTTTGTGTTAGTTAGGGTTTGGGGTTTGTGTTTATATAGTTAGGGTTTGGATGGGTTTGTGTTTTTGCTGAAATTGAAAATTTGCGACGGAAATTTCCGTCGCAAATTCAGCCAACAAATTATTTTGAAAATCCGTTGGAAAAGTTAGATCTGCGACGGAATAAATGTCATCGCAAATTTGCGACGAAATTTTCCATCGCAAGTTACAGGCAACAAATTATTTTTGAAATTCCGTCGGAAAAGTTAAAAATCCGTTGCAAATTTACGACAAAATAAAAATCCATTGCAAATTTGTGAAGGAAATAAAATCCATCGCAAATTTATGACGGAAATAAAATCCGTCGCAAATTTTCCCATTTTGCGACGGAATTGTGTTCCATCGAAAAAATTCCGTCGCAAATACGCGTTTTTCTTGTAGTGTATTAGCCCTTATCTTACCGAGGCAAATAATTTCTTTTTTTTGTAATTCCCAAATATCCAAATAACATGCATACTTATATTAAATTTATCTTACGTGAGAATAATTATATTTTAAATATGCAAATAATCATACAATAAGTTATGTTTTAGATTAATTTATGAGATTGATTACTCCGTATTATAGATGGTATTTAAAATGCACAAATACAACCAATTACATTAGTTTTTTTCTCTAATGTCATTGATAATATTTTAATAACGTGGTTTCATATCATTTTGTTCAACTTTTAATCCTATTTTATGTGAACTGATATTATTAATTTCTATATTCCTCTCTGCATCGTAAAAGAAATGATTTAATGACCTAATTTTTTGGAAATTTCATATTTTTATATTTTCAATGATTTCTATCAATTATATTGTTGATAAATTTTATTTATATTTTATAAAGCAATGAATAATTTTTTTTATATCATTAAGCTTAATCTATGTTTTTTTTCCATGAAGAATAAAGAATGGTTTAAATTTCATCAATTGTTATTAATCATTGCTATATAAAGAATCAAAATAAATTTTTTGATTATTTTGTTAATTTTAATTTATTTTTTGCATCATTTACAAAACTACAAGCAATAAATTTAGGCTTTCCTCCGTAATGTTATTACTTTTTAGTAATATTTTAATAACGTGGTGTCATGTAATTTTGTTCATAATTTAATACTATCACACGAGAACTTGCTAGTAATTTAATAAAGTGATGTCATGTAATTAGTAATTATTATTTTTTTTTATAAATTTATAAAAATTTAGAAATTGCTAGCCAATTATATATATTTGAAATAAAATGAACAACAAATAAATAATAATTTAGGTTATAATATATATCTCATTATTTACTTTTTAAATAATCATAGTTTGATTAATTATAAAATTTATAGTTATTTTAAAAATACAAATAATTTACAAAACCTTATCTTGAACAATTATCAACCTATAAAATAGTTATTTTTTATTTTTCTTTTAATATTGACTATTAAGTTTCTAATCATAAGCTTCATAAGTTTGTAAGAGAAAATCCTTTGGATAACATTGAATAACATACTGATTAAATGTAAATACAGAATACTGTTTTTATATTAAAAATGTATATTATTGTATTACTAGTCATTTTTTCGAATTCCATATTTATTGTTTCCTATCTTCAAAGAGTTTTCATCTTCAAAACCTAGGTTGCACGGAGTCGGGATTGGGGACGAAAACGAATACGGATACGGGAACTGAAAACAGCTAACCTAAAAATTATTGTTAATGTGTACGGCCAATTATAATATGAAGAATTTGATTCGTTCCAAATACGGAGACAAATCGGATTCGGAGACAACTACCCATCGTCAAAAGTACCCATGCTACATAATTCAAAACCAACATATTGAGAACTACTAGAATGATGGGATATCAATTACATGACAAATTATGATATGAATTACATAATGACAAATTATGATATCAATTACATAATGACAAATTATGAATCTTGCTTATTGAGCATAATTGATGCACTACTCTAACGATGGGTATCATTTCTCCTACTATGCTTTGTTGCTATTAAAAAGTTGGGTCTTGGAATTGCCAATGATATGGTACCAAATTACCAAATAATCATACAGTAATAGAGTGGTCCTTTACTTGAGCGTGACATTGCTTGCACGTTCACCGATAAACAATCGTTCATATATGAACTATAGAACTAGACTAAGGATGTCACCTACGACAAGATGTATAGTACAAATAAAATGTCTACTATAAACTTTTGCAAGAACGGTTGTATAATTTGTATGCACTGTTTGAATTTTCGGTGCCTTGTTTTCTTATCCAACAATAATAACGATTTGTATGTATTTTAAGACTAAATATAGAGTAATTTTTAGTTTCTAAATGTTAGAAACATAGTTTGTTTATAACATACTATTTTAGAAAATTTAGGATATAATAAAAAAAAAGGAAAATATTATTACAAAAATAAAAGTTTCCCAAAATAGCATGATATAAACCAACTAAGTTTCTAATATTTAGAAACTAAATACACCTCATAAATGTAATCATCAGTGCTAATAATTGATTTGTGTTGACGTATATATCCATGTATACGTACCTAAAGACATTAATGGTCAAAATAGCACATTAACATGAGTTAAAATTCAAATATTGCAACAAACCAACAAATTCTACTAAAGATTTATCTTTTTGGTATGAATTAATCATGTTTGACAGGGATATGATAATCATTGTAATATGAACCATGCACAACTTAACCATTTAAATTTTGAACTGTAGTCTATCATAGTACTATGAAACAGACAAAATGGAAATGTGACTTGACAATCACAGAGTCACAGACCCAAGTTAGTGCAATTTAAAGCTGAAACAAGTAAACAACTCACATAAGATGTAAAATGTAAATAGGCTAAACCACATCACATAGTATGAAGGATTATATTGTGACAAGAAGAGCTGCCTATTGAATCAATTAAAAATGAAAAAGAGATGGTGTAACACAAAATGGCTAACTAACATCCACCATTCCCCTGCTACATGAGAATACAAGCCAGCCAAAGAGTTCATGGCTAACGCGCTATCACAATAGCCTACAATGGAAGCTAGGCAACTAATGGATCAAACCAGGCTTAACTGTTACACTGCAAATATTTTCCTGACTTTCTTCATCTTCTTGCGGCATATGGGACAAGTACCCGCCTCTTCAGCAATCCTGCAAAGCCGATTTCCAAATGTTAAACAACTGAAGAACTTTGTTTGACTTAACTGAACTTCGTATTGAACTTGTTTTTACGCATCTATCCTATTCCGAAATAAGTTGAATCTGATAAGCCTAAACTGGTTGAATCATTATATGGGTTGTAATTCCTTTTGTTGTGTAATTCTTGATTATATGGGTTTTTACTGAATTGTAATCTTCTTTTATAATTAAAATGTTAAAAGAAAAACATCTTAGAATGTAAAGCATAAGACAGTTACGAAAACTTGCCTTGAACCACAGCTGAAACAAGCAGCACAATGTCCACACGGAAGGAAGAAACAGTCCCTAGTGGCGTCGAAGCATATGACACATAAACGACGAGTAGTTTGGCTATGAATTTCTCCTTCTTTTGAGACCTTTCCTTCATAGGATCCCTCCAAAATCATCTTATCATCAATATCCTGATCATCATCACTAGGAATTGAGTCATAAGATGATCCCAAACTTTCATGGTCATTGTTCTTTGGGGAAAGCAATGGCTCTCTGACGGCTACACTTTCATCCGCTTGGTTTCCAGCTTGATTATCATTGCTTAAATATCTGAATAGTGCAAAAATGAGTGCTGCCACTATACCTATGCATTGTAGTCAATGATCAATGCAAGTAAATATTCACACACCATAAACATATACCAATTGTATTCCTAAACAGGGTATGGACCATGAAGATGTTCGAGACCCTTACATAATCCACCACAATATGTGATCCATTGCGGTCCATAGGAGACTTGGATGTACCATTCAATATTAGTGCTTACCTGGAAATACACAACTAAGGAAATGAAGATCATCATAAAAATTGCATCGCAGTCAAGGTTTTGTGTATTTTTTTAGGAGAAAAAAAGATGACAGTATTGTAGCAATCAGGAAACCAGAAAGGGGCATTTTGTTGCACACGTTTTACCTTTAATGGGCCTGGAGTAGTTACGACGACTGCATTAGGCTTCAGAGGGATAAGGTCGAAGTCACAAACACGATTTCTTAACAAGCATTTGAAATTTGCCTTGGTAGTATTATAAATAAGAGACTTTATGGTGATGTTTAAGTAAACCTGTTTAATTACAACTTGTTCAGTAAGATAGTCAGACTCTAGATTTTGCAGATTCTCTATTAAGTATAAACAAGCTAACAATTATACTGTTATCAGAATTTGTTCTACTAACTAGCTTACCCAGTTAACTGATTTGAGAAATTTTAGTTTTTCGTCGTTAAAAACAAACTTAGTATCATTAATTCATTACCTCCGCTGTCTCAAGGTTCAAGTTACTCACTGCCACAAAATAAGTATCAGACTCTTTGATGTCCTGCTCGATTTGACCACTTCCTGCTCATGATGAATCAATGGCGTACATGAATGTGTAGAGTGTTAAACAATTTAAGAATAAAAGGGTATTAAGAACACTTCCATCAGTTACCATACCATTGATTTTGTTCCACGACATTGTTGTATCATAATAAGGAGTATATATCCAGTCATGTAGACTTTCTCTACCTGCAGGTTTTAAAAACGCAAAAGAGTTCAACTGAAGATCTATGAATTTGTGACTAGTCATTCTTGGTAAAACTAGAAATTATTGAAATAATCTCAAATCTCAAGAATTCATGTAACAATTGTGAGAAGAGTCCCATAAATTGGCGTTTATTTGATGCGCATTACACTGTATGGAGCACTAAGCATAACAAGCAATGTTTTACATACTTGCTACTGTTCTATCATATAAGAGCCTTCAACTTCTTGTAACGTCTCATGGTAGGAAACATCAACTTGAGATCATATTATACATCAACATAACTTCATAACAAGATATATCCCGTACCTTGAGCAATTACAAGAAGCAAGGTGGCAGAACCTGGGAATTTAACGTCATATGATACATAAACTTTAGATCCGGCATTCAGGTAATAAGCCCACTCCTGCATGACATGAGAAATAACATAACTTCTTCAAGAGGGATGAAAAAGAAAGTAACTCACTACAATATATAATGATAGATGAAGTTTACCGAGTGAATAGTAGGCTCTATGGACACAGTATGGTTTTGTGACCATGTGGTTTCCACATCAAGTGTTGGAAACTCATGGAATCCGTAAAGTACTATCCCATCTGCTTGACCTTTTATTTGTCCCACCTACTTATCAGACTCATGTCAGTAACTTCTTTTTTTACGAAATCATAATGACAAGTCAGTAACTTTCTTGTTACAAAAACTATTAAGAAGCACAAATTAAAGTCTAAGCAACCTTCACCTGAATGGAATGCACAAAGAATGGATTTGTCTGGATCAAGAACGAGCAATTTGGGCCAAGTTCCAAGTCAAATGATCCATAAAACCCAAGAATCAGAACCGCAGATGCTGCTGGGTAGAAATCATTACGAAGTTTAAGCAAACCTCCGATGAAAATTGTCAGCTCTTAACAAGCCATGAATAAAATGGGTTAAATAAGTACAGTGATAATCAGTAACTAACCAAAGAACCAGAAAGTGAGAAGCACAATTAAACAAGACCAAGCATCATTTCTGACATCATCTGAGCAGACAATTATACTGAACCTTTCACAAACTAGACTTGGCTGCCAATGCCAACACCACGGCATATCATTCAGCGGCTGTTGCTGATCTTGTTGAGTTTGCACCTCTGCTTGCTCTGATTCTTCAAGCTGTGAAGCAGGGGATGGAGAAGACGAAGATGACGGAGCAAAATCATTATAAATTTGTGGTTCGGACAATCGTGCTGTAATTTGCCCTTGTTCTTCCATTGTGTGAATATCCAGATGGCTGTTTCGGATTCATAAAGGCTATCACCTAGGTGAAGATAGTGGTAGAATAGTTTTCCTTTAAATTGGTACTTACCCTTCTTACGCCTAAGACTAGCAGTTGGTGACAGTTAGTTGGGATTCCACTAATCATCAAATCACTTTGATTATTCTCTTTTCCCTATTTTGGAAAAAGCAATGCCTTTGATGACTTTATCTAAGAATTATTAGTATCTCGCAACTAATAATGTAGTCAATATAATCAAAGACTCATCCATTAAACCAAGAATGTCATTAACTTGCTAAGCAATGCAGCGAGTTCTATACCACGAGTGTTGTGAAGAAGAGAGGACAAAAAGAATGCGACAGCTGATAGAGGAAGAACGTTTATTCAGAATGCCCAAAAAAATGCTTGGGAAAGGTACAAGATGAGGCATTGATCTGCCAAAAGATTGAGTCAAACTTTGGTGAGAAGGCACTTCAGACGGTTGCTAGTTAAATATCGTATGTTCATAACAACACTGTTAATATGAACAGACTAAAAAGCTGAACTATTAAACTAGATCTAAAAGTACAGGGTAGGTTACACCAAATATTTGTTTCTGTGCTGTCAACCCGTATAAAAAAACAGACACAAGCTTCAATATCCAGAAGAGAATTTAAATGTTTTTAGTCTTTCTCGTCTTCAACAAGTTGATCAAGCAGTACAAATGTAGGTAAGAGCTTTCTCTCCCGACAAACTGTCTCCAACAAAAGCAACCATGAGTTTGGCTCTGGTTTAAACCCGGTCTCTAATAGTTCTGACAACGCTGTTACTGCCTCATCTGCCCGTTCAGCCTCACACAAACGAACCAACAACTCATTTGAAGTTGCATAATGAGGTACAAAACCCCTGCCGACCATTAAGCTTAACAGCCAGGTAGCCTTTTCTAAGTCACCGAAACTGCATAGAGAATTTAATGTGATTCTGTAACTAGCTTTGTCTAAAAAGACGCCTTCATAAGGTAATCTTTCAAGCAGTTGAATAGCTTGCTCAAACCTCTTCTCTGCACATAGAGCTTCGATGATAATTTTGAATGTTATACCATCAGGTTTACAGCCTACATTTTTCATTTCCTTAAGCAAAAGCAATGCTTCCTCAAGTCTACCTGCCCTGCTGAAGAAGTTAATCAAAGTAGTATAGCCAATCGCATCGAGCTTTATACCTAAGGCCTTCATCTCCTCGAACATTTCCATGGCCTCTTGTATTCTTCCTTCCTTGCAGTAACCATTCATAAGTGCTGAATAATTGAACACATTTGGGGTGCATCCACTATTCCTCATGAACTCTATTATCTTCTTGGCTCGGTCAACCTTCCCACCTCGGCAAAAACCATTGATCAGGATATTGTAAGTTAAAGCATCCGGGACAATCTTTTCTGTTGAGATCATCTCCTCAAATTGATCAACAGCCTCCTTAAGTCTTCCACTCCTACACAGACCATCCATAAGCGTTGTATACGTGATCAGATTGGGATACGACTCTCTTGCTTTCTTCATCTCCTGCACAACCTCAATGGCCGACTCAATTCTCCCATGCTTGCAATGACACTTCACCAAGATGTTAAAAACACAGGTATTCGGCTTCATTCTATGACACCTCTTGGCATTCAAGAGAAACTTCTGCGCCAATTCCAATTGTTTCGACTCCACAAGAAGGTTAAGACATGTGCTAACCGCATTAAGTGAAGGCCGGTCTCTAACACAAGGCTGAATCAAATCAAACATTTCAACCACCTTATAATACATACCACACTTGGAGAAATGCTTCATAAGATTAGTAAAAATACCCTCATGAAATTTACAAGGTTCATATTTCATTTGACTTAGAAGTGCATCAACCCCTTCAAATTTCCTAGCTAAAGCAAGCTTGTTTAAGATTGTAGCATAAGTAGCATTGTTATGATTAAAACCTCGTTGTTCCGAAACCCTATTAAATATGTCTAAAGCCTTTTGAGGATCATTTTGACGTTTGATCAAGTCTATTGCTTGATCATGAGAAATAAACCTCGATTTTTTCGTAAACTCTTCATTTTGTAGTGGTGGAGGATCGGGTTTCGCTTTAGGGTAGTGAAGGGGGGAAATCCATGGCAATGTAGCTGATGATGATGATGAAAATGGTTTAGAAGAAAAAATTGGTGACTTGGGTATTGAAAATCTCATTTTAAAGACTGAAAGAAAGACAGTATTCTCTTTTTTCTCACAGGCAAATCATCAAACATCTTATCTGCATTATCATATATTGTGCAAAGCTACTCAAATCATCTGATCAAATTAGGTACAAGTAAGTACAATAAGCTAAAATCAAAGGATTAAAACCAAATTATGAACAAATTGAAGAAAGCTTAATACTTTACTCAGTTAATTAATGGCTGAATGTCGCAAAAAATAGTTTAGCTACTCCCCTGTTTCTCTCTATATTCTTTACTTTTTTGAATGCGATGATTTCTGAGTTGGGGTGACCCATAAATTATGTGATGGTGGCCTGGTGGGCTCAATTGGGTTGGGTATTGGTCAGGTTGATTTGTTTGGGGCGTATCGTGTTTTCAAGTAATGAGGTGGTAGGGATGACAGTTCAGGTTGAGTCCGACTCTTCTCCGCTCCGATCCATGAAATAAATCCGCCTCTGAATCCACCTTAACATAATCTACTTCGGATTCCGCCAAAAAAAATCTGATTCCGAGTTTAAGGCGGAGACGGAAGCTAAAAACAATACGAGTTATCCGACAATTAATCCGACTCTGCCGGATCTCCGACTCCGACTCTGCCTTTTATTTTTCGATTTATTAGGTATAATAATTAATATTACGTATCATTTATTTTATTATCATTATCATTATCATTATTTCTACTAAACCAATATAATTTATGTGTTAATGTAACTAATTACATATATGACCGCTACTAAATGATTATCAACTTATCATTAGAGATTTAGAGATGCCAATCACTCCGCTCCGACTGCCTCCACTTAGATTCGAGGGGAATAAAATCCCCTCCGACTCTGCCATAAAAAAAATCCGCCTTCGACTATGTTTAAATAATCTGACTACAATCAGAGCCAGAGTCGGAATTTAAATAATCCGATTTGAGCCCGACTTGTTGCCATCCCTAGGTAAAAGGTTATTTGACATTCGGTTGGATTCCGGTCTTTTGCAAATGTACTGTAATTACTAATATGTATATTTGTAAATTTATTTGATCAAGAGATCCGTAAGATCGAAACGGTTCATTTGAAACATTTTTGGGGTAATTAATAATGACGAGTCATATTCAACTATGTAGCATGGGTACTTCTGACAGGTAGCCGTCCCCGAACCCGATTCGTCCCCGTATTGGGGACGATTCAGATTCTTCATGTTATAATTGGCCGTACCTATTAACAATGTTTTTTAGATTAGCCGTTTTCAGTCCCCGTATCTGTATTCGTTTTCGACCCCGTTCCCGACTCCGTGCAACCTAGGTATTCAATAGTATACCAATTTACCATACTTTCATATTTACAAAGTACCCGGAGGCCGGAGTACTATTTTTACTAACCATTTACGAATCCGGTAAGTCATATCGGGTCGGGTCAAATGATTGATCTCGGTTTAGACCAACAACACCCTCGACCAATAACAATGCTCCAAACACCAAAAATAGCATACGTGTTCCAAGCTTATTGGCGGATCACACCATTTTCGGGTTTTCTCCATTAATTTCTGTATAAAAATAGTGACACTCTATACTTTCCACTAGAGAGAGAAAGTAAAAGAAGAAGAGAGAGAAAAAAATGGCAAGAATTAACTCAATTTCAATTGTTCTGTTATGTACTTGTGTTCTTTTTGGATCTCTTTCTCAAATTCAGGTAATTTTTATCAATTTTATTTCAATTATATTTGCAATTTCCCCTCTTTTGTAATCAATTGATTGCAATTAGGGTTTATAATTAAAAATTCCGCATCACTAATTCACTAATTGATCGAAGAATAACCTAGGGTTCGTTAATTAATCTCTAATTTTTTGTTGTGCAAAAACTTGATTTAGGCAAAGAAGAAATCATCGGAAGATCTGAAAGAAGTGACAAACAAAGTGTTTTTTGATGTTGAAATCGATGGAAAATCTGCTGGTATGATTTAATTTCATTATTATCATGTGTTTAATTTGATTTGATTAGGTGAAAAGATTGTAATTTGATTTTGTAACATTTTATGATTTGATGATTTTTGATTAAATTCAATGATGCGTTAATGCTTCATTCATGTACTGTACTCGTAACGTATTAGTCGCAACGATTTCACACAAAAATTACAGAGCGAAAATGCCAAATCATTGCAACTAATATATTACCGAAGTAGTAAGCATATAAGTATATTGTTGCTAATTTGATGATATGAAATTAAGTAGTTTTATTATTGTTGTTAATTTGTTTTCAGGTAGAGTCGTTATGGGCCTTTTTGGAAAGACGGTTCCCAAAACAGCTGGTAATAGATTATTGTATTTTTATGTTATATTAGTTTTTGTGTTATATATTTGGTATATGATCTAGAAATGTTGATTTGTTTGTTTGTTTTCTATTTTTGTGCAGAAAATTTCCGAGCATTGTGCACTGGTAAGTTTGAACTCTTCTTTCTCTCCGTTTTATTGCGTAGTATTTATTATATTGTGTGTAACATTGAGCTTTCGGTTCGATAAAGAATGAGAAATCTGGTTAGAAGGAAAACAAAGGGAAGATGTGAGAAATGAGCAAAATTTTGGAGATTATTGTAGTCTTGTAGAACTATGTTTGTGAGTTTCCAATGTGAATGGTATAAATGTTTGTTTTGACAAATTTAAATTACTTTTAGCTCTATTTTAGGTATTGAGTTACTGTTGTCGAGTAATTTGACTTTGTTTCAGGAGAGAAAGGTGTTGGGAAATCCGGAAAGCCCCTACACTACAAAGGAAGCACATTCCATAGAATTATTCCATCATTTATGATCCAGGGAGGCGATTTCACTCTCGGAGATGGAAGAGGTGGAGAGTCGATTTATGGAGAGAAGTTTGCTGATGAAAATTTTAAGATTAAGCATACTGCACCAGGTATGTTGGTGTAAAGTTGTTAAATATCTGGTTCTTTTGATATATTTGGTCCGGAGTAACAATTTTTGTGTGCAATGCATTATGCATCTATCTAGAAATGAGACATGAAGAGTTTGTAGAATTGTAGAATGAACATGTCTCGAAAGCACAGCTTTTAGTTATATATTTTCAGGCTGACGCTTGCAATGCATGATGCATCTATCTAGAAATGAGACGTGAAGAGTTTGTAGAATTGTAGAATGAACATGTCTTGAAAGAACTGCTTTTAGTTATATATTTTCAGGCTGACGCTTGCCCTTGATTTATATGCAGGGCTTCTGTCTATGGCAAATGCAGGTAAAGACACCAATGGTTCACAGTTCTTCATCACAACCGTAACAACTAGCTGGTGAGTATAAACTGTCAATTTCAAAATGACTGCATTGTATTTAATTTTGATTCAGTGGTCGCATCAATTTGTAATTAGACTTCATAGCATCATAGCTATTCTTTTTGTGTTAATTTCCCACCTTGCTAGGTAGTCCTCCATTGCTGCTTCCCCTTTTAAAATAAGAGAGTAAAAGAAAAGGCGATGAATATTGCATCTCACTTTCTCTTCCTCCGTGTTTTGTTCAAAGTCTAGAACTCTAGACTACGATTTTACCTTATCACATTGCATTAGGAATGAGCAAAAGCAAAAATATGTGAAGATCTGAAAATCCGATTTGTGTTTGATCCCATTTTTAGGATGTCCAATCCGGAAAAGCATATATCAAATACCTATTCAAATATCACATTTGGCCTTTTCGAAAATCCTAAATTTATATCGAACCTGATGTGTGAAATTTTTTGATACCGGATATTGAGATGTCTGCATTTATGTATTGAATTCACCAAAAATATAGGTCATTCCTAAAAAGTTCCAACTTTTGAGTATACTAACTAGTAAACTCAAAAATCTTAAGAAGTACTTTTACAAAAATTAAGTTATTTTGTACGATTGCTAATGAACAAGATTTAACATATTCATTTTTTTACTTGGTACTTGTATCATCTTGCTGTTTCTTGTGTTGCAACTACCTATGCTTTTTTATGAAAGCAAAATTGTAAATTGGATATCCGAAGTATACGATTTGAAAATTATCGGATATCTATTACGGATATCCGAAAATTTTAGATACGGATACAAATATTGTATTACCAAAATTTCGGATTGGATACGTGATCTGTGTTCAGCGGCTACTGCTACATTGCATTCTGCAAGGCACAGCTAATGAAACTCTTGTTCTTGTTGAAGCATGTTGCTTAGGCTGTTGAAATGTATTCTTGTTGGTGTCGAGATTTGCTGTTATGTTCTATGGAGTATTGTGCACACTAGTACACTATGTCACTACTATGAAATTTTTATGGTTGTATATATGTTCAGTTAGTGTATGAGTTCCTAACTGAGGTTGATTTGCTAATTTCATTTTGCCGACTAATAACTTGAATGTACTGCAGGTTGGATGGAAGGCATGTCGTATTTGGCAAGGTACTCTCTGGGATGGATGTTGTATACAAGATGGAAGCTGAGGGAAGGCAGAATGGTACTCCAAAAAGCAAGGTTGTTATTGCTGATAGTGGGGAACTTCCTCTGTAAATCTTGCATCAATAACTTCTGACAAAAGATGAATTAGGAGAAACTGTAGTCCAACAATAGTGGTTTGTAATGAATTGTGCCTCAATTTTCATCTTTGACATAATCAGATACTTGGTGCGAATTGCCCCTATCATCTCCAGATAAACCGAAATCTAGATCATAGAAAAGCCCTTTCATGAACTAGGAAGGGCAACAATATTAACAAAACTAGTCCAGTAAATTTCTTTTCAAGCACCTTAAAACCATCTAACAGACTGCAAAATGCTGTTATGCACTATCCAAGCATGATGAGTTGAGCTATTTAGATGGCAGCTTAAGGTAAACAACTGCATTGTTATGAGTAGTTGATCTACTTGAGCAGTCAGATTACCCTACTCAGCCGAGCCTCTTCAATGCTGCCAGAGCATAACTTTTAGAGAGCACCGTAGCTGTATAGGAGCTATTGCAAACTAGACTTTCTAACTCAGAAAATTTGCATCTTGAGCTGTAGTTTTGGAGAGTTCCATAAACTGCCATAGGAGTCTGGAGACCTTATCGTCTTACGGTAAATCTGATCATGGAAACATGATATTCCACTACACTTCAGCGCGAAAATACTCTTATACAAGTACAAGCGATGCCTTAACCTTGCTGATGAATGGTGGTTGTAATGATGCTTATTGAACTATACAAGTACATGCAGCGATGCCTTAACCAGTTAACCTTGCTTATGAATGGTAGTTGTAATGATACTTATTGAACTTTGAGTGCTTCATGACTGATGTCTACTATACATAAATCACTCAAACTCATTCAATTCAAATATGAATGGATTACAACAAAAACATTCAATACAATGGATTACAACAAAACAAACATGAACACGAAAACTCACATCATCATTATATCAAATCAAACAATAACATCATCACTCACTTGTATCTATTAATCTCTACCACCTTTATCCCGCCATCACCACGATTATTCTTCAAAACCAACTTCCATTGGCGACGAACAATATTAGTGAAAGAGTGAAACCAACCAAAAGAGTAAATTGACAAAACTTTCAAAAAATTCGCATATCAGCTTATCTGGAACATTCAATCGATGATTGTTGTTCACTTGCTGAATCAATTTTGTTATTTGATCCAACATTGATTGAACTTCGTCACCTTCTAGAATGTTCGGTTTACAGCTATGATGATTGATGATTGACGATAGTCATTAGATCTTTGATCATTATCTAAAGTTTCCATGATTTGTTGAATGCATGGATTATTTATTTATCCTTTTCTTTTGCCTTACACTGAAAGGTTTTTTATTTTTTTTGTTTTCTATAGAAATGAGACCGTTTTAGTTCAGTTTTTTGTGAAGAGAGGAGGTAGATACTCTTTTTTTTTTTTTTTTTC
>PYUH01000120.1:5253001-5291296 GCA_016808085.1 Suaeda aralocaspica | reverse complement strand
AGTTTTTTTTGAAGAGAGGAGGTAGATTTTTTTTTTTTTTTTTTTTTTCCTATTTTTACAAGTCACCAGCTTTATATTGGCGGGGTTTTATTCTTCATGTAACCTTCAAGGGATTCAAAAAATAATAATAAAAAAAATAATAATAATAATAATAAAAACTATATGCAATGCACGTTGACTTTTTACATCATATGAACAAGTTTCAAGTGATGTACAAATTTAAAAAATAAATAAATAAATAAGTTAAAGTAGAGATTGGAATTTTAATTCAAGCACTCAAATTTTTCTCATATCTTAAATATAACAATCTTAAAAGAAGACTTTCCTTCAACTAGACGTTGCTTTCTTGCTATAATATATAGAGTAACTCATTTGTTTTACTGAATAAATTACTTTTAAATTGATAACTCTTCTTTTTACTACGCTTCAAACAATAAATAAATACAAAATAATCTATCCACAAAGCAAAGGTTTTCTGGAATGTATTGACATATAGCCTGATGACTTTGTACAAGGCAAAAGCTGGAGAGCTGGCAGCAGAATTGAATCCTCAATGTCTATAGTGTGTGGTATTGGACTCTCAAAACTCCTACATCTACATTCCAGCCATCCCAAAATAATAAAATACAAGTTTATAACTCACTTCAAGCATCTACAACAATGCTGCAGGTGAGCGAATCCTATGATCTAGCAACAGGCTACAGTTAGTGTACAACTCTGCTCTAGATATCGACTGGTTTCAACACTACTAATCCTCGGTGTCGCTTTCAGAGTCAAGGAAGCTAAACTCTCTTGGGCCATCAAGTCTAACAAGCACAGTACCCTGGTTCTCTTCACTCAATGCAATTCCTTCATTCTTCAAGAGCTTGATCACCTGTATCATTTATTGCTAGTCGAAGCATTAGGAGAGGGAACATTTTTGCTTGTTGCCTTTTTTATAAGGCATTTGTTTGTTTGTTTTATAAAAATATGAACAGTTGGCTTGTTCGCGCTCTTTTTTTTTTTTTTAAGGTACTTCCTTAAGTGTGAATTTCATACTTCAGGAAATAATATGCTCAATCAAAAGAGAATGTCTAAATTCATATCATAGCTCTGTACCAAACAGCCCCTTGACTGTCAGCGGTCACTCCTCTCAATTGCAAACCATCTCATTACTAGATACAACAATGGCAATGCCATTGGAGAATTGCCAACTTTTCCCTTAATTTTAACATGATGTGGCAATGGTCATATTTTAGACAACCATCCACGAAGCACAAGGAATATCTAAATGACCCTTCCCTCAAAAATAAGTTTAAAGGAGGATATTTTTTTTATTTTTACAGTATATTTCAAAACAGAAGTATATGAAGAATGTAGCGAAAAGCACTTCCAACCACTGAAGGTTGTTAACTAACTTTCTTTTGTAAGACTAAACCTCCAAAGATATAAATAATACTCATTGAATGTCATGTGGATGGAAGGTAATCAAATACTACACTGACAGTTAATAAAAATTTCAATTATTATTATAAAACAAAATAAAAAAAAAGGAAAGAAAAAAGGAAAAAATAGGGAGGGTTGGTATAGGTACATACCGATTGTTTTAAAACAGACTTCCCAACACCACTTGACCCGCATCCCGTAATAATGCGTATATATTGCACAGCTAAAGCAGAAACAAGGAACAAAGAAAGTTGATGAGATTTCAAATCAACAATAACAGATGAATAACAGGGTAAATTGAATAAGAAAAAAAAACAGAAAGTGCTCACAGGAAATGTATGTTCCAAATAATAGATGAAGCTTTACAAGCCTCATGGCCGGTTTAACATGTTGCCCATGCAAATCAATTGTCAAAACATTTTCTATCCCCTTATTCCTGCAAACATAGATATGAGTAAATAGGTGGGAAACCAGCAAGCAAGAATATGACAGGAGTGACTCTTATGCTCCATAGTTATGTGATGAACCCACCTCGCCTTGAAAATTTGCATGCTTGCCTTCTCATCTGCTTCACGAGCCAGTTTGCTGGACAATTTACCCTGTAAGGAAAAAAAAAAAAGGATGTAATTAGCAATGAAAATGTCAACGCCATTTTGCAAACAGGATTGAAGGGAGAATTAGGTTAGCACCTGCTCAGACATGTAAGCAGCATAACTCTTCTCTCCATTGGAATATGCCGCAGCAGCCTTGACATAATGCTTAATTGAATCAGTATTGAACCAACATATAAAAAAGGTTTTCATATCCTACAGCACACAATCATACAAAAACTTTTCATGGTTCATTTATCAATTGTCACAAAAGGCCATTATATAGGCCATTATATCGTGCCCTTGATAAATTTTACAGAACATTTTAATGTAAAGTAAAAGATCATGCACCACAACATATATCATTCCCAGAAAAATAAAATCTTTTAAGTAAGCAAAGAAACAAAAAAAAGGTAAAGACCTTTTGATAACAGGTCCTCGTTTTATCCCACTGCTGCCGTGCTGTTTCCCTAAACACTTTATATTCCTCTCCTTTTTCTAAGTAGATACGAAAGAAGCAAACCATTCA
Organism: Suaeda aralocaspica; assembly: GCA_016808085.1. NCBI lineage: Eukaryota > Viridiplantae > Streptophyta > Magnoliopsida > Caryophyllales > Amaranthaceae > Suaeda > Suaeda aralocaspica. Next base: position 5,288,752 of record PYUH01000120.1, on the reverse strand, counting down.
AAAAATGACACACGTAAGTTGAAATTTAAAGCATGAGATATTAAGATTAAAACACTAAAAATTAAAATAAATGACAACAAATTGTCCAGAAGTAAACCAGCACATCAAAACATTAGCCATACATATCAGGAAAAAACATTTACCAACCACAGGTAAAATAAGGCAAGCAGAAACATTAAGGACTCTATAGCATTATGTTTGGATAGCAATATGGACAATAAAGGAAGAAGGGGAGGCGACACGGAGGATAGTGAAGGGGGAAGTGGAGTTCCCATTTATGAATCTCTCCATCTTTGGAGGGACAATACCTCTCCCTACCCTTCCACCAACACACTATTTAAACAAGGGGATTACAGAAAATAGTAAAACTATCACAATTTGATTACAAAAGGTAACGCACAAGAGCTCTGTAGAAATCATAAGAACCCGTTACATAAAAACAAATCACTGCCTTAAAAACTAGGATGCTCTGACTTGTATAAAGGTCTTGAAGTTGGAAGTCAGAAATTCAAAATTCAAGGACTTGGCAACTCAATTGTTTATAGTCTAAATCATGGATATGGACTCGGGGACAGCTACGGATGAAAATATTGTACCTATAAATAAAATTTAGTACTTTTCAAAATGAGTGAATAAATAAATATGTGTTAGTAGGTTGCTCATTTGCTTAGTAGTTTGAGAATCAGCAAAAGTCTTACTTTCTCTTCTCTTTATTTCTAAGTAGGTGCCCCAACGTTCAGACTAGCTTACGAATCTCTAAAAGTGGCGATTTTGTTTTGTCTCCCAATGGTCCAACTCAGATTCCATGTCCATATCAGCATCGTGCTGTGTCGAGACCAGTACGGCAAGGGTGGTGATAGAGTCCGAGGTTCACAGCTTTGAAAAAACAATTATACACAAACAAGTTTGGAAAAAATAATTTTTTAAAAATTGGAAACTTATCATTATGGTTACCTAAGGTTTGGCAAAATATCATTTTGGGTACCCCGATTTTCAATAATATCAATTTGGGTAGATGAGGTTTGACAAAATACCAATTTAGGTGTCTCTAAGTTGTGATAATATCAATTTCGGTACCTTGTTAGCCAATAGTTTCAATTTAGGTCACTCCAAACTTGCCCATTATTGATTTATTGAAACGATTTAGGTAACCTAATTGATATTAGCACAAGTTCGGACCCAAATTCTTATTACTAAAACTTGAAGTACCCAAAATGATATTTTGTCAAACATCAAGTATCGAAAAATGATATTTTTTCAAAAAATTTAAGTCCAGACCCCAGAGAATTGACAAGATGAATAAAGCAAATTATTTCCATAAGCATAAAGCAATACCATAAGTTTTAATAGCAAAGCTCATTTATATGGGCCACAACAATTAAAACGACATAAAACACATGAAGTTATTTGATGAATGAAAGCAAGCAAACCCATTAAGTAAACATGACTCGTTATCTAACGAGTTCAAAAACTATTTCAGCAATCAACGGATTCTAGTAACAAGAAAAGGGGGTAAAGGACAAAAGCAATTTCCCACCCCTCCACAATAAAAAGGATGAATATCACAGCTTCCAGTTTTCAAATAGTGAACAGAAATTGATATACCTTGGGAGCCCAACTCTTGTGCAATAAAGCTAGAAGGACCAAGTTGAACTCGCTTTTGCGCAAATGCCTCCATCTGTTTCACAACGTTCCTCCAGTTCATAGTAGTTGGATCGTGCTCCACACTTTTAGGAATATGAAATAAAGATTCTAAAACTCGATGTGGAAGGTCTGAACCTACACTTCTCAGACCTGCAGCAGGTAGCTTACTTGGAGAATCAGAAGAGATAAGAGCTTCTGCATAATTCCTGAAGTCACCAAATATTATCATACAAAACATTATTTCAGGCCCAAAGATAATAGGAGCTAAAGAATGAATCAGTACAGGCAGGATCATATAAAGTACATAGAAACTGATGATGGCAATATGGCATGATAGGTCACAAACATAAACATAACTTTAATTATAGAATTTCAATTCCAATAAACTTTTAACAGAATTTAATTATACTCTAGTTATAGGACAAAGATCAAAATAAAGAGGACCACCAGCCCTAGCATCTAAGAGAACCATTAAAAAATCCAGTAATTATATAGGGTCATGGCTCCATTGGATAATCAGCAAGGAACAGGAAAATTACCTGCCACTAAAGTCAAGCAGCCGCACATTATCTGGAACATCACTTTCAGAGGAATGTGAATTTGAATCAGATCCCCAATCACTCAGCTGCCAAAACTATTTTGCAGAAAAAAGAACATATCAACAATCACCCTTTCCAGTCAGCAGTCACCATGCTCCACGAGAAGTAGTGGAGAGGCTTAAAAACAATAATACAGTTCTATAAAAATTCAAATATCAGGGTCAAGAAGAGAGATTTGTTGCAAATCTATCTCCCAATTTCAACAGTAGCAACACAAAGGATTTGAATTATATACTTTGTACGTACCAAGGAGTACGACATAAAATTGCATTAATCTACCTCTCTCAATACAGAAAATATGACCAATTTTAGGCTAAAAAACTAAGCAAAAAATATAGAAACCAAGGTCTACATGGGAGCTTGAAGAAAGAGTTTCATGGATTTTTTAAGCAGGGCGAATGCTTTAATCCCCCCTCTTCCATAAGTGGATAGCAATCAAAGAGACAAACAGACATCATAATTCTGTCACAAAATCTAAATGTAAGGGACACACTCACATTGTCAATAGAATCAATATTTCTAGAATATTCAGCACTGCTTGAACTTGAGCTGGAATTTTTATCACTCCCAGATGTTTCACAATGAGGTGCAGATAAATCAAGCAACACTCCCAGTGCCTGTAAAAGCTTAAATTTTTAAAAAGACAAACTTGTACAAACTAAGATGTAAATAACAACTGAAAATATAAATTCAATGGCTCACCCTCTACTAAATTTCTGATACTCTATATCTAGTGTTATAAAAAATAAAAGTAAATGAGCAAACAGAGAATGAAGAGAATACAAAGCCTAATTGAGGTAAATTGATTGGAGAACAATAGGAAAAAAAGAGATCATTCTACCTAAGTCAGAAACAAAAACAGATTGGCATTGAGTAGAACCAACGAACACAAAGTCAAAGTTTCAAACAAACAATAACAACCCCCCCTCCGACAATTAAAAGAAAAACTGTCACTATACATAAAGTATTTAAAATTTAACAAACAAATGTGTACATGGTATCAAATCCAATTACAATCGCGATCACAATAGGTTGCAAACCTCACTTTCATGAGCAATACAGATAGTTTTCAGCAGTCACTGCACTGCCTCATACTTTTCATGGTAGACTTAAAAAAAAAGCCTGTAAAATGCTGCTGGGACGCAGCACCATGGCCAAGAGTTAAAGTCTTGAATGTTAATCTTTATCATAGATGAGTAGAAGGTTAATCAAATTGAAGCAATTGTTTGTAATGCAAATTTTATGGCTCTTACATGCAATCAATAGTTTAGAACATAGATACTAGGTAATTGGAATGATGCATCTTCAGATAATAGAAATTTGTATTTATATATGCCTAAAAAAAGTTTCTTTCTCTTTTCTATAGAAAACAAAATAACCCTTTGGTTCTCCCTGCGAAACTAAATATCAGAAATTTTCAGTCATAGATATGCTAAATGTCAAAAATTTATTAGGACTACGGATCAACAAGATGTACAAGAATAATAAATGCCTGGGAGTAAATTTCTCCAAGTCTCCAGTAAAATAGATAATGAATCATGATTGTTCGTGCAACACTGATGAACAAAATTTATTTACCTTGTTAACTAGGTTTTGCGTAATGTAAATGTCCATAGTCAGCAACATCAGACAGAATAAATAAACAAAACAAAAAAGACTAGGATATCATCAAAATTATGTCGCATTAAGTTGATGTGCAATTACGTGGTTCTATAAAGGGTCATGACAGAAATGTTTAAAAAGTTTATCTATCATAAATAATGATTATACACTACCAACAGCCTTTTCTTCTGTTGCATTATAACAGAGAAGATGCCAAGGAGCTCAGCATGCAAACAAAACCAAGTGACTAAGAAATGCACTCAATTTTGCCATAAGTAAGCTCATCCCACAAAGAGTAGTATAGTGGATTATCAAGCTAAAAGTACCTTTTCAACATCAAAATCACAGGTACCTGCAATGAAAATTTTACACATTACTTTCAATATTTGGTCACCACCACAATGAATAGATACATAAATGCCTCAAAGGAAAAGGTATAAGAATAAGCATTGACTTTGACATTAGAAACACCAAAGAGCTTCATATATACAAATAAATACGACAAAGAAAAATGAAGTCAAAGAACAGGCTTCAAATGAAAATCATCCAACAGGAAAAATAACTAAGCTTTATTAACCAAGGGGCACAGAAATTTCAGCAGGGCCACATATAGACAAATCATCAAAAACACTAATCTAGCATATATGCGCAATTGCATATGTTTTGGCCATAGAAAAACAAACCAACCTAAGTAAACCCAAAACTCGCTTACACTATGTTTGGATAAAGACATAGAAGGGAAAGAAAGGGGACAGAATTGGGAGAAAGGATAGGTGAGGAAGGGGACAGGGAAAGTAGAGTTCCATTTTCTCTCCAAATTTCTCCACTTTTCGAGGGATAGTGTTTAGAAAAGGAGAAAAAATGAATTCCTCCTACTCCCTCCCCTTAGTTCTTTCCCCCAACCATGTATCCAAACAAGGGGATTTGTCCCCTATTCTTTCTCTTCCTTCCATTTCCTTTTATCCAAACAAAGAGTGAAGCATCAACTATTCCACTACAAAGAAGAATAGATAAAAACATTAACCATGACTCATCTGCTCATTTATATAGCAAATAATCCGAATAAAGTTCAGATACTTCTGCATAGCTTTTTACCAACAATATAGAAAAAAAATACAGAAGCTACACCTAAAACTCTAACGACCCATTTGATAGCTGGTCATAAATGATGTTAATAAGAATGAATTTGTCAATAAATGTTGAAGGATAGTCAATTTCCATTCCCACAATAATGACACTTTACCCCCAAATTGTCTATTTCCATTCCCAACCATAACACCCCCCCCCCCAACACACGCACACAAATCGATAATGAATGGTAATGGAAATATACAACGAAAACACGTGTTTGGGGGTAACATTGTGTTCCCATGGAAATTATAAGACTCTTTTCCCCTAGTAAATTTTACTTGAATTTCACTGTCATTACCACAATCCATTACCGGCTACCAAACGGACCGTAAAAACAATGTTCCACTACTACTGCTCATAATCATTTTACTATTTTAATTATTAGTGTGTAAAGCACTAAACCACTAAGGCAAGACAGCTCGTGAGAATCGATCCCAATATTCCCTCGGACCTAGAGGGAAGCTCTAACCATCTTGGCTATCAATCCCTCACTCTCAATACTCATAATCATTAATCCAACAGTAAAACCACAATCAATTCAACAATAAAAAATATATATAATTCAATCAAAGAATAAAAGCAGCAATATATAACAAAGGAAGCACAGAAATCTCACATAGCACATCTTTCACAACACCCAAGCCAAGCTCACAATCATCTCCAAGCATATTCAATAAAAACTGTTCCATCTCCTCTACATTCACCTTCCCACCACCAAACCCTTTCTCCTTCACAATCTCCTTCCTTGAGCTCGCCGACACGTAATCCTTCCCGAGAACACTCGAAACAATACCAGTCGCCGCCACCACCCGCTGTTTCCCCCTACTCCCCCTCATCATCCTACCATTAACACGCTCCGGCAATACACTGGATTCCATAGAATTCTCCGATGAATTAGAATCACAACTTTTCGACGAACTCGAAAAACTGCCATTACAATTCTCAGAATCATCATCAGCTAAACCACTCAAAATCTCAGCTGCTTTGTTAGGATCACCATTAGCTTCGTTATACGCTGTTTTCGCTTCTTCAATTGAAGCCAATGAAAATGCTTCCATTAAACTGTTTATTATTTTTTCCTCTTCTTCATTTCCGCCATGAATGACTTTCGAAGCTCCAGAAACAGTATTACCACCGCAATTTTGCTGCTTCGAAACTTGCGATAATCTTCTCCTCCTCTTTGAATGCTTCATCTCTCTCCTCAATCAATCGAAGTATTAGAATGTCAAAGTTAGGGTTTTTATCAATCAATGAAACTCGAATATGATCACAAAAGGACAAAAGTTAGGGTTTTTGAAATTGGAAAATTGGAAAATCGAATATTCGAAAACGAAAAGGGGAAGTGATGACTAACGAGGAAGCAACAGAGGAGAAGAAAGGAGATTCGAAGATGAGAAAACCCTAAATTGGAAATCAAATTGGGGGAAAATTGGAAGACTTTTTAGGGATTCTGTGAATCTGTGGTGTGCGTTAACTGCCATCATTGAATATTGAGGTTTTTTTTTTTGAGTATTTTATTATTTTTATTTTTTTCCTAGTAAAAGAGAAAGTCAAATGTGAAAAGGATATTAATACGACTATCAATTTTTCCAATTCAATGAATGAATCCAACTAAAAGTAAAGTTCGTAAGGTCCTAGGACGTGTTGACATAGCTGTTTTTGTTTATATTTAACGCTTAAAATTTATCCAAATAGATATAGTTAATTTCGGGGTTAATAATATTTTATGAAATTTAGTTGGTTTTGTTTTCATTGTCAAAAGATATTGAAATTTAAATGGATGAAATATTATTTTGTAGAATCTAATTTGATTACTCCGCGATTTACATTATTAGTAGTAATTCTTTTTAAATCATAGTATTTAAATATTAAGCAAATATAAGGAACATATGAAGTGGATATAAAATACTCCGTATATTCTTCACAATTCTCAGATTCCCTTAAAAAATAATGGAGCATAAGCGACTTATCTTTATACAACTTAGTATGAAAAAGCTTTTTGCCAAAAATTAAAAATTGGATAGTTCTAAAATAAGTTTTGGTACATGGTACATCAGAATGCAGGGGGCACCAACCCATGTGATACAAAAGGTTATTCTAAGCATCTCAATTAGTTATTTAGGTCACATAATTATTTTTACCAAGACATGATTAATTGATCATCAATAAGAAAATAGCTTTATCTTCTAACAAAATCATTCTTCCCTGAGCTAGTTATCTAATTGAGCTAGACTCAATATTATGTGAGTTATGGGCCTATGGCTATGTGTACCTCCTTTAGCTCTAGTAACTTGTGGTCTCATGTGGAGAGATGGCAACGTTGTTGCTCATCACTCCGAAATATACTGTATTACTTCGTATTAAACATGCACAGAATAAATAGTTCAGCAACAACCCTGTCTGTCAATTAGGATTCAGGCTGTGACTGTTGCTGTTTGTAATCGGACCTATAATAATAATGTGAAACTTTTTCAGCATAAGTTTTTCCGTTCGACAAATTAATTGAGACAGATTTCAGTCCTGTGATTTCCATCCATTATTATAGTAAAAAGAAACAAGAGTTGCCTGTTAATCAGAAGAACATCCAGCAGACCATGATTTTAGCACTTGCTAATGAGATTTGGCATTTACAATTACAACAAAGCAATAAGATATTGCTTCTACAAAATTCCTAGCTAATGAACTACAGTGACCTATTTCCGTGAACACATTCTATCCAACCCAAATTATTCTAAACAGGGTTGCTGCATTTGAAATAAAGACGACAACATACAAGAAGATAAGTGGTGTATTGCATTTATCGTGGAGTATCTTCGAGCAGTTCGATTGGTTCATCATATACAGGATCCTGCAAGAAATTATGCTTCATACAGTGATTTACAGCTGTAGGTGTAAGATCAAGCATATCTGGTAATTCCCGTCTACATTCTCGTACTGGCAAAGAAAATGCTTGCTTGACAGCATTAAGGGATTCGTGGAATTGCTCATGACCAGGTGGTTTTGAAAATAAAAGCTCATTCCCATCGCCAACTTGATGTTGAGCGCACTGTAATGATCTTTTTTGCACCTCGACGATAACTTTCTGAGAAAAAACATAAGCAAAATCATTGTCAGTAATTGCTTCAACTCCTTCCTTTGCGAAAGACAAGGGAGATATTATTGAACCAGAAACTAAAGTGGACCATCAGCAAATGCTCAAATTGAGCCAAGCAAAAGATCCTCTTATGTCTAAGGTAGTATCATGAATGATATACGGAGTATAAGATAACAGTATTGGATGCAGGAGATTATCCTTCTGATACTACAACACTTGTATAAAAGAAACATGAGATTAGCTCAATCTACTAAAATTGTAAACATTGCAGCATGTGTTAAGGCTAAGGCTCAATCCATTGTTGCAGTTGGTAGTCAGTCACCACGAGAGGAGACTGAGACAAAAAACGGGATTTGCGCCGGCAAATAATTGCTGCTAATTAGAAACATCTGCCATAAAATCATGTCCCTAAGAGATTTTCACAAAAGATATCTATGCTGTTCAGACTAGGGAATCCATGTCAGAAGCAACATTGATTGTTTAAGAATAAGCTAAATCATATGAAAAATTCAAGTCCTAGTCCAAGATAACGTATCCAAACAAGGTGTGGTGTCGTTGAGGTCTTGAGGATCCAACATAGGTACTTGGGATTGGTGAAGTTGTGATGAAAACATACAGTAAGAAATAGCACTAATTAAACCATCACAAACATCAATGTAAAACAACAGGCTCTGCAGATCAGAAACAGAATTCATATTAGCAGCTTGATTGAACAGCTCATCGTATTTGTGGGTCGTGAGCAATTGGGAGGTAACACAATACGAAACAGAGTAATTCTCATGCAGCTCAATAATCAGGAACAGATGCAAATTTTGTATGCCATCATCTTTAAACTCTGAGTAAAAGTGCATTCACAATGACGAGATATACACAGAAAAGGTGAAGGCAATGAGTCACAAGTTCACCACTTCTCTCGAATAGCATTCACTCATAACTCAAACTCTTTGCGTCAATGTAACAATCAATAATGACAAGCATTTCAAAACTCTTTGTTTACCCATAATCTATTAGAACAAGAGTCTAAGAGGGTAAAACCCAAGGAAATCCGCTCTTAACTGTTCATTTCCCCCGGTTTAGTACTTTAGTGTCATTTCAATAAAATCACCCGTATTCCCATCTCCATTTTAATCAACATAAAAACTCTCTTAACCAAAAATCACTTGCAAGACAATGGAATCACCTCAACACCAAAGTATACTACCATAAATTTATGATACTATTAGTCATTCAGCACAAACCAATACATGATCAAACTATACACAATAACAAAACAAATTCATGTGCAAACAACATACATACATAATTACACAAAACATCCATGCAAGTGATGCAACAATCTTAACAAATCAACAATCAAAATGATCAAACTAAAACACAATGCAAGATCAAATATACGCGAAAACAACACACACCAGTACAGCCACAACACAATCACAACAAACAACAATAAAACAGTGCAAATGCAATAAAACTGATAAAGCAAAAGATCATAGCTAACAACCTGCAACAACTTAGGATCAAAGTTAGGCAACCCAATTTGAGAAACAGTCAAAGCACCAAAGAAATTTCCCAACAATGCAGCATCAGGAACAGACAACCCAAGAACAAGCCCAACAACAAACCCACCTAACAAACTATCCCCAGCACCAGTAGGATCAACCTCTACAGCCGAAAACGGCGAAACTTCAACCTCTCCATCTTTCCAATACACTTTACATCCTTTATCTCCATCAGTAACTATTACACAACATAACTTCCTAACATCCTCAACGTCCACAAACTCCGCCTCCTCGGCGGATGCTTTCAAGAATCCAACTTTCGACAACAAGTTGTAAAACTTCGTTTCCTTAACATAACATAGCTCAACTCTACCATCAATGTCATCAAATTTACGAATTAGCCCCTGAACATCAACAAACACAACATCACATATTCCAACCAACTTCTCTAATGTCTCTGGTAGTATCTCTCCTCCTACCCCTACCGCCATCCCGAAATCAAACGGGCTCGTGGGTATGTCATCGGGCCGGATCGGGTCACATGCAGTGACCCGTTTGAGGGCCCGATCTGGGCCCGACGGGCCGTGGGAGGAGGGGAAATGGGCGTGGAAAAGGGTGGTATTGGAAGTGGGTGAAATGATAGGTGGGTTGTTGTTGTTGTGATTGGCTGAAATTTGATGGGTGTAATTGAAATCGAAACCAACTTTTGAAATGAAAGTAGAAGGGATTGAGAAGGAGGTGAAGATGGTGGAAATGAAGGAGGCTGCGCCACCTAAGGATTCGGCTAATACGACGTCGTCTTTGATTAGGACGTCGTGGCAGTAGTTTCCCACCACCACGCCACGGCGTGGGGGTCCCATTTTTAGTTTTTATTATTATTTTATTTTTTGGGTTATTAATTTATGATTTTTTTTTTTTTTTAAATTTTTGTAGGATGAAGATGGTAAGTAAGAATGAATTTGGATTCTGAAGAAGGAATATGTGCGTGTACACGTAACATGGTGGTACTACTTGTCTACTTGTAGTATATTTTACTTGTAGTAAGAATGAATTTGGATTCTAAGAAGGAATTTGTTCTACTTGCAAGTTGTGGCCGAGCTGTGGTCGTGTCGAGACGGGTCAGAGGGTGGCTAGGGCCATATTGTGGTAGGCTGTGCTAAACCGGGTCATGAAATGTCAAATCATAGCCCATGGCATCGTAATATGGCATGACCCATGGGCTGTGCCTCGGGCCACCTAAGACCTTTTGTAAATAAATATTTCATCATTATTATTATATTTGTGTAAATATGTTAATACGTTATTATACTTCTACTTCATTATATTAGTTTATTAATAATAATAATAATGTATTATTATTATTACTATATTCACTATCTCATTATTATTAGTTTATTACTAAGTTTAGTATAGTAGTAAACTAGTAATATAGTATAAACATATAGTGGGCCGCGCCGGGCTGGGCCATGGGTCGTGCTTCGGGTCGTACTAGATTTTCGTGCCAAAGGCAGACTCGTGGCGGATGTCTATTTTTATATTCATAGCATGGCCCACGACCCCTACGTCGTTTATCGAGTCGTGCCGGGCTAAAAGTGTGTCATGCCCGGGCCACCTACAGGCCAGCATGGCCATGTCCAGCTTTATTTTCACAAATTTTTTATTTGTTTTGAGAGATTTGGACACAAAATGATTTAAACGAGGGTGAGTAATAATTCAGTTGATTATAGTTTTTCTTTCAATTTAAGAGGATTTTGAAATCGATTACTGTTGAATCCCATGTGATTTACACTAGTGAGTTGTCCCATATCGGAGAAAGAGGAGATGTTTAACTAGTTTATAGGCCTAGGAATTACTCCTCCTATTGTCAATTGATTTTAGAATGGAACCTCCTTGGGCTTATGACTAGTTTGACTCTCCTCCTCCTTGTTGGGTTATCCAGGCCACATTTATCTTTAACATGAAATTTAACATGGTATCAGAGCCCAGATTATTCGGGCCTCTTTAAAAACTGGGTATTTGTCTAAGCCACTGGTTAAGGGCCTCTGTGATTTACACTAGTGAGTTGTCCCATATCGGAGAAAGAGGAGATGTTTAACTAGTTTATAGGCCTAGGAATTACTCCTCCTATTGCCAATTGATTTTAGAATGGAACCTCCTTGGGCTTATGGACTAGTTTGACTCTCCTCCTCCTTATTGTGTTACCCAGGCCCATTTAATCTTTAAAAGTTTGATCGCTTGACAAGTTGGAAAATAAAATGAATTTAATCGGTGATCCTAGTTGCTCGGTCGGAGAAGTTGTAGCATTTGGCTCACAAAATATGCATTTTAGAAGCCAAAAATTTAATATGATTAAGAAAAGGAAAAATTCATAAAATAATCCCAATTTTTAACGGTAATCTNAAAATAATCCCAACTTTTAACGGTAATCTATTCAAAGACTCAACTTTGATTTATTCAATTTTGGACCTAACTTTGTACTCTATTTTCCATTTTTGGACCTCCCTAAATTTTGACCTGCAAAATCAGGTAATATATATAATCACCCGGTTAATCTATTCCATCATCCTCATCTCGTCATCTTCTTCTTCAGTTCATCCGCTACTACCCATCATCATCACTATTCTTCATGAGCTCATCTTCATGAGCTCATCTCAACAATTGTAGTTAAAAAAAAAAATTGGGAACGAGGAAANAAAAAAAAAATTGGGAGCGAGGAAGCGAAAAACATGAGAGGTATGGAGAATAACTACAGTTCAATTCAAAAAACCGCACCCAAATCACCACCACGTTCATTCATCTTCATATATCATTGAATCATCTTCTTCCTCACAGATCACAACACATTAAAATCAAATCAAATCAATTTGTAAATAAAGATCAAATGATTAACAAATAACCAAATTAAATACATAAATTTAACTCTTTCAAAAAAAATATTAGACATAACATTCAACAAAATCAGAAAAAAGATGAAGAGAGGATTGTAATTGTAAAATGACAGAGAGACTGTAAATATGGAGGATTTGGATTTGGGATTCGTCACTTTTGGAATAGAAGAAGAGCTTCACTCTGCAATTGAAGGCGGTTTACGGAGGTTGAGGTCACCGTGACGGTAGAAGCTACGGAGGAGGCGGTGGACGTCGTGAAGGTGGTTACGGAGGTGGAGGCGGTGGTAGATACGAAGGTGGCAATTGCAGTGAATACAGTTATAATGGTGGAGGCAGTGGAGGTTAATGTGATTTTGCAGTTTCTAGAAATAAAATTCCCCATTCCATATTAATTGGTTGAATTGAATGAACGAATTAAAGTTTTCAATCGGTTGTATAATGAATTATGGAGATTTAGTATGCTTGCTGAAGGCTTGAAGATCGTTGTAAAAGAAATGATGAAAATCAGTGGAACAAGAAGAGCAGGATGGAGTTCCAATGGCCATGAGTGAACAAGAAGAGTAGGATAGTAGATGATAAAAAATAGCTGAAGAAGACCAAAAAGAAGAAGTCAATAAAAATGTGATTATAAAAGTCAACAATTCAGCAAAAAGCAAAAAAATGACAACTTGGTAACCAATTCAACAGGTTACCGGTTCGTTGGTCCAAATTTGGAAAATGAGTTATAAAGTTGGGTCCAAAATTGAATAAACCAAAGTTGAGTCTTTGAATAGATTACCGTTAAAAGTTGGAATTATTTTTATGAATTTTTCCTTAAGAAAATACATTTGGCTCGGGAAGTTCACGTTATTTTAATGGCATTTGGACTAGTTACCATAGAGTTTGATCACCTATAAATTGGAAATTGGGAGTACGAGAGTATGTTTCAAAGGTGAAAGCTAAGCCCGTAAGCCACCTTTTCAAAACCCAACTTCTCTTCCGTTTTTTTTTTTTGAACAAGAAAAATGAGCACATTATATTGGATTGAAAGCTCATTTAACCGAATTCAGGTTGTCGAGAATTAGGCAGTGGAAATGTTTGATAATGCATGGATATTGCAATTCCCTTATTGGTCAATTACCCATAAAACACTAGTTATTAGCAATTTATCACACATTTTCCATACAACCAAGTCAAGTGAATTGAGGTAATTAGATCGAGCTATTATTTAACTACTAATTGTCAAATATGACATGTTTACATGCATGGGATATCCGGGTATCTTAAGTCGAGGAGGGTAAATTAGAAGCTACAATAACTAATTTACTGTATTTTTAGATTTGCAAAAGAAGGGTTTGTTAGCTTTGCAGTGTAAGTCCAACAAATTGGAGATAAATAGATACCCATGCATCATTGTATAATCTTTGATGATTCTAATTCTACAGTATATTAGTATACTAAAGTAAAGATTGTTTGAAGGTGAATTTTGTTTAAATTTGAATGTAAAACACTTTTAATGATACGAGAAATAGATAGCTTGTTAATGTACTTAATTTTTATTTTATGTATGCTACTTGAAAAACCATGACACAGTTCTTTGAAAAAACTGAAACTTCATAATGTTTTAAAATAGCAAAAATTCTACAAAGAGAAGAAAGAAGTTATGTCTGAGCCCGGGTTCGAACCGGGGACCTCTAGTGTGTGAGACTAGCGTGATAACCAACTACACCACCCAGACTTCTTGTCTACTTAATTACTTATTTACTTAATTAACTGGAAGTAAGTTATTATTTAGTCGAAGAAACATTAGCGCAATTGACAACATGAGAACTGTGACTTACCCGGCCAAAAACTTTTTGGGGTACTTGTATGGTTAAAATATGAACTCAGATAATACGATTTTGAGTGAAAAACACTTAAGTGGAATGACAACAAAATTTTAAAGGGTCTTGAAAATAGTTGTTTTTTCGTTTTTTCGAAAAAGACCATAAGAGGGATGATGTTAGGTTTTTAGGGGCCTCGATCGAATGCTATTATCCACTGTTTTTTAGGGGTTTAGGGGTCTCGAAAAAAAATTATTGAAAATTCTCCAGTGTACCCGTATGGTCAAAATATGAACCCAGAGTAAGCAATTTGGGGTTAAAAGGGCATAAGAGGGATGGTCACAAGGTTTTAGACAGGCCTAAAAGAGGATGTTTTTTCCTTCTCCGAAAGAAGCTATAAGAGGAACGATTACAGGTCTTTAGGGTTGAAACCGGTCGTGGGGAGATATGTGGTGGTCCATAGCATGTGGAAAAAAAAAACGGGGGGAAATAATGACGGGGCCCGGGACGGCCCCTGTGAAGGCCTCAATCAAAGGCTATTACCCACCGTTTTTTGGGGTTTCGGGGTCCTCGGAAAAAAATGCCGAAAATTCTACAGGGTGCTTGTATGGTCAAAATATAAACCAGGCCAAATGATTTAGGGTGAAAAAACCATAACAGGGATGATAACAAGGTTTTAGACGGGGCTCTGAAGAAGCTGTTTTTCCCTACTGCTCAAGAGGCCATATGTGGGATGATTATAGAGATCATTAGCGGCCGAAACCAGTCTTTGTGCATGTCCATAATGCTCCCTATAAGACGGAGCTCGGGTTGGGCCCCTGTAGAGGCGTCAATAAAAGGTTATCTCATTGTTTTTGAGTTTAATTTTTGGGGTCCTAGAAAAAAGAAGTTTTTAAAAAATTTCAGGTGCATGTATAGTTAAAATATAAACCCAGACCTAGGGATTTGGGGTGAAAAGGCCTTAATAGAGATAATAACAAGTTTTTAGAGGGTCTCAAAAATATAGCTATTTTCCGTTGTTCAATAAAAGCCATAAGCCCATAAGAGGGATGATAGCAGGCTTTTAGGGGTTGAAAACGATCGAGGGAAGTCCTCTGGTGGCCCATAACACATGGTTAAAAAAACCATGGCGAACATAAGATGGAGTCCGTTGCGGACCCTTCTGAGGCTTCAATTATCCACTATTTCTTTAGGTTACGGGTTCACAAAAAAAAATTTGCCAAAAATATCCTAAGGTGCCCGTATAGTTAAGATATGAAACCAAACGAGGCGATTTGGGATGAAAAGGCCTTAAGAGGGATGATAACAAGTTTTTAGAGGGAAACACAAAACTTGGTTTCGGCCTAATGTTATAGGATGCCTCAAATAAAATCTATTATCCACTATTTTTAGGGGTTGCCCATATGAACATGCGATTTGAGATGGAAAGGCCATATGAGGATTGACAATAAGTTTTCAGAGTCCCGGAAAAAGTTGTGTTTCCCTTCTTCCATAAAGGCATTAAGATGGATGATAACAAGTTTTTAGATACCAAAATCGATCGTGAAGAGTTCTATGGTGCCCTATAGCACATGTTAAAAAAACAAGAAGACAAAGCTCAGGATGGCCTGTCCAGAGGCATCGAATGAATGCTATTATTCATTGTTTTTTGAGGTTCAAAGATTCTAAAAAAAAGTTGCCAAAAGTTTTACAGGGTACTCGTATGGTCAGAATATGAACTCAAACCAGGCGATTTGAAGTCCCCAAAAAGCCATACAAAAATGTTAACAAGTTTTTAAAGGGTTATGGAAAAGGTTGACTTTCCCTTCATCTGAAAAAGGTCACAAGAGGAATGATGACAAGTTTTTAGTAGATAAAATCGATCGTGAAGAGTCCTATGATGATCCATAACACATGATTAAAAAAAAACGAAAATAAGACGAATTATGAGGGAACACATCTAGACTCGAGAGGCTTCAAACGTGATGCTCATCAATGTGCGTCACGTCATGTCATGTCACTTGGCTACTAAAAATTTCAGTTTATCACATTTTCAAGGAAAGCAAGAACCTAATGAGTGCAGTGGATTCCAGTAAATCCTTCACAAAGAGAGGTCAATATTTAGGCAAGTTACTCAGAAAGAGGTGAATATGACGTTTTCAACAACTAATCATGACAACGAAGCTAATAAGATACTCCGTATTTGTGAGTAAAAGTAAGGCAATTGCAGTAAAATTGAACAGTGCAGCAAGCTATGAAAGTAAAAGGCTTGAAAAGTGAGTACCCAACAGATCGTTTAGTTACTATAAGTTAGCCATTATCTGGAATCAAGTAAGATGTCCAATTGATGATAATTACATTTAAGCATACAGGATATGACAGTTAGTCAATTATTACCGACAACAATATAGGGCTTCACAAATCATACAGCCATACGGGTAAGAAATATTTGCTATGCACTTATGCAGGATGTCCACCTAGCGAATTCCACCCATGAATGTCCTAGGATCAGGACAGTTCCCGCTAAAATTTGCTTGTGAGAAGTCAAAACCAGGGTTCTGCACAAAGGACATACTGGATTAGGGAGCAGACTAGCATATTGACCATGGAAAATACCTCAA
This sequence comes from Suaeda aralocaspica, assembly GCA_016808085.1. Lineage (NCBI taxonomy): Eukaryota > Viridiplantae > Streptophyta > Magnoliopsida > Caryophyllales > Amaranthaceae > Suaeda > Suaeda aralocaspica. The sequence continues at coordinate 5,271,893 of PYUH01000120.1, read as the reverse complement.
ATTTAATTACTTGTTGCTTTTGTAAGCAGAACAAACGGTATGGAGAAAGGAACATTTGCATCAAACAAGGCATAAAGGAGCTAATTAAGCAATAAAAAAGTCCAACAAGACAATAGCCAAAAAAAAAAAAAAAACTTAAGATCCAAGTTGACTAATGATTGACTTAGTATAGAGGTTTATGTGTATTATCTATTCAAACCACACAAAAAGTAACATGACAGTTTAGTGCTAAGTAATAGATATCTAGTAGTCGTAGTAGACACACACTCCATGTAAATATAACCATGTTACAAATGACAATAACATAACAAAACTTGAACAAGCTAAGCTAGTCGGCATACAAATGATTGCGATGAGAAACCATGTTTTCTTATTCTTTTTACTAATTTATTCAAGCACACATATGTTTGGAATCTTCCAATATTGATGTTAAAAGTTGCATATTTTTAGTTGATCATCTTTAATTCTATGCAACTCAATAGATGACCTTGCACATAACTTACCCGCTACAACTTTGATGGGTCAACAGTGGTTTTTCAGTTTTTGGTACAAATTTCTAAAGATGTCGTTTTCTAGCACTATAACATCATTCCCAATCTGATAATAACCCCAACCCGCCTAATTGATGTAAAGAAGGATCGATCTTGACAACTTTGATTATAATAATAATTTATAACAAATTTCAGTTGCTGACTTGCCCTAGATGGGCAGCACACTAGATTGAATTATAGCAAAACTTAAAAGATACAGAGCTGAAACCCAAAGGATAGTGAAACCTGCAACTTATGCTTTCTAGGATTCTGTACTATTCCTAGGGAAATATAGCAATCTCCTTCAGTCCTAATCAACAAGGAAGATCTAACAAAAAAAAAGGTTGACTCATGTATGATGCCTCACAAACTCTATGCTTCTCATGCATAAATCCCACTATGACAACGTACAGAAAAGGATCAATCCAACAAAAAAGAATAAGAACGCAATAAGATTCCCATAATCAAATCAGACCTCAACCCACCCCACAAAAAGTGAAAAGGCTATCCCTTCTGTCACAAATCTTATATTAATCACATAATGACACAAAACTCCAAGAGAGGAGGTAAATTCATATGCTCTATGCTTCTATCGAAATGCATGATGTATGCCAGCAAACCAAAACCACCAGATGTAACATTTTGGCGACTCATACACCACTTCATGTATGCCAACGTCATTCCTAGGTTGAAAGTTCTAGTCATCTAATGTTAGGCCAAGTAGTTTTATCACAATAGAAACTCCCCAAGTCCCCAAACAGGCAGCTGGTAATACTAGAGGTAAACCAACATAGTATACATCATCCCTTGTCAATGCAGATTTTGTTGGTATGCTAGTTACATCACATTGTTGAATCAATCAAGACAAAATCTCGAACATAATTGAGAGATGTACCACATGCTGAATCAAATTCGTACAGTTTAAAAAAAAAAAAAAATTAAAAATGACATTCACTACTTATAGACATATTAATACTCCAACTCATGACACAATTATGCAATATGGCAAAGTATTCATAATAAAAAAAAAGGCTTACTGAAAAGAACAATCACTTGTCAGATCACAGTTTCACAAAACTTCCACTGTGAAAATATGCACTTGACGACTTCTGCTGAGTGAGCACACTTAAATATGACTGCAACAATTACTGCAAAGCTAAAACTCAGAAAAAAGAGATTATAGCAACTGACCTCTTCTTGAAATCGCTGGAGCATCAAGCGCTTCTGTTCTTCATCTGCAGATAAAGGGTCCAGCTGACCTTGACCCACAATAGGAGAAGACCATGTCTCGCCTTTGTCCCTCTTTTGCAAGGTTATATGCATAGTATCATCCTCTGACATCCATGAAGACAATTTAGCATCAAAAATATATGACCAAAGTACACATAATACTAAACACTCCAGGTCTCCAGCATTCAGACACTCAAACAGCTGAAAACTTGTATACAGTGCAGTGTCTGCAAAATCAGCCGCGTACACATCTCCACATGTTTCCAGATGGCCATTTAGAGGTGTTATTCAGCAGTAAACTATTCAAGATCCTCAAAATATAGGATTGGAGTACCTTGGCACAGCACCACGTTAAGAAGACAATTTACCTACCCGATATTTATTGCTAAGTAGATCCATAAAGTGAAATAACAAACAGGCCTCAGAAAGATACAAACAAGTAAACAACTTCCAGTCACCCATTAAGTCATTCATGGTTACTTATGCACGGTTAAATAGGGAGTTCTACATGGGTGACAGTAGCTACTGGCTTAGTGTCACGGGCTAATGTCCTGACACGGACAATTGCTTGTGATGGGCGTTGGATCTCCCAACCAGCCCGCACATACACAACTCTCTATCGTCTAAGGAGGCTTTTTGAAGCCAACGAAATTAAGATAAACGCAGAAGCTACTAAAAACACACACGAAAAATAGAGAGAAAACAATATAAACAAATGGGATTTTTATGAATTCGAATGGGACAAAATACAATATGTTCAGTGATGGTCGGTCGGTGGCTTGGTGCCTTGGACAACCCCAAAGGTCACCTATTTATAGGCCACACATAGGACACGACACTTGTCGTGCATGTGTCTAAGGACTACAAACTGACACAACACTAACTACACAACATGGCAACGTTTGGTCTTATGAAGAGGTTTCATTGTTGTTGCTGCGGTGTGTTGTCCAACCAACACAATAACTCATGAACTACCGTGCCCCAGACACGCATCCATACCGTCACATGTCTGTTGCCAAACAACTCAAGCCAAGCAATGTACAAACTCATAGACACCACTTTGTCCCATAACCACCTAACGCGCTACTTGCCTTGAACCAACATCTTGTTATCACGCCAAGCAACCAAGACACACGTCCATTGAGCCCATGTTGTGCCGCACAAGCATGTCCCAAGTGACACCTTGGCCTCTTGTACTTTCTCGACACATGAGCATGACATGTGCCACTTAAGCCTTCTCATAGTCTTCACTTCTCTTCATCTTTCCACGAGCTTTGTAAGACCAACTAACCAAAAGTCTGGGCTTCCTTCCTAGTAACGCGTCCAAGCCAGATTCGTCGCAAGTCTCAATCTTCCAAGTCTTCATCTTACAACATCTTGGACAACCTAACCTAGACCTATGCTCAGCAAGTGCCTATACACATGCCAAGCATGCCCACGAACTTTCCATGAACGACCCTAGAGGTAGCTAGTCTGACCCAGAGCGGAGGTGTGCCCTGCTATAGATGGCTATTTTAAGGAACCCAAAACGCTGTAAGATAACACTGAAGTGACACAAAATCTGTACTTCCTCAAAACCCTTCAAACATGTTTCTCGAGCATTTCGCCACGAACCTCCTTGGACTATGGATGCATAGAAAAAGTAGTCTTTCACTTAGCCAATTCGTACGGCAAGTGTTTGGAATTATTTCAAGTTTTGAAGGAGAAATTGGCAACAAGAACCTAATATTTAGCCCAACTTATGAGAAATAACCAACCTTTCTTTTTTCTTTTTATTATATAGCACCTTACTTCTAAGTTTTAACTAATCATCAAAATTAGCACCTTACAACTGGATTATGGTCGAAAGTCAACTTTCACAGCTTGACTCCCATCCTTAAATGCAAGTGGGGGCATTTCTATTTGGCTGTGATGTTTAACTGTTTAAGTATGACGACCAAACCAGAAAAGTTTATTTTTCGACCAAAATTCAATGGTAATGTGCTAGTTTTTATAATTAGCTAAAAGTAAGGTGATATTTAGCAAAATGTAAAAACAAATGTGCTATCACACAAATAGACCTAACAGTTTTTTCTAACTATTGAACATCAATCTTCTCCCATTTCATAAACGATAACCAATCCGAAAAGTTCCCTAATAGGCTAACAATGATTCAACCAAAGGTCACCTGTACATATTTATAGTTGTGTTAATATCAGTAAATCTTTGCCAAACAATACTCGGTCCGATCGCAAACAAGATCACACAGTTACAATTCACAAAAACTCATAATTATAAAGCATATAAGCTTTAACAAACTGCGGTACGAAATCGAAAACATACCCAAAGTCCAAAAACAGCAATCTGTCTTCACAGGATGTAGAAAATCATGCTGAAAAAAACCAAAAACACAACAAATTCACATCATCATCATCAATTCCACAAACATTAACTCCATTAAAATAACTTATTAAGGTAAAAGACAACATCTTAAATCAAATACTAACATTAAGATAAGGAGGATTGCCTTTAATCCCAACATCAACATGTTTAGGCTGAATTTTGCAATAAAATTGTTTCGCGGGAACATTTGGCGGTAATTGGATATACATATTAACCTCATCTAGGGTTTGATCCCATTCGAAAACTTTCTGACCTAAAAAAATTTGAAATTTAAATTGAAATTAAAATTACAAAAATTGAAATTTCGGAAATCAAACAAATCAAATGAATGAATCGATGAGAAATTAAGGGAGAAAGAGGGAATACCGTTGTGAACGAAGGAGTGTCGCTTATCAGGAGCTAATTTATCAGCCATGATTGAATGTAATTTGGGAAATACCTAGAGTTAGGGTTTGTAGAAATTAGGGTTCCGGCGAAAATGGTTGAGTGTAATTTGGGGTTTCGCGGGAAATAAGATTAATTTGCAGAACTGTAAAGTGTTTAAGAGAGTGGGACCTAGTGAATCAAGTTTAGAAGTTTTCTTCCTTTGGGAAATTTGAAGTGGTTCAATTCCAACTCAAATTTCAACTTCACACGTTCAGATCAAGGTTTATGGCTAATCGTAGGTGTAATCGTTTTGTGTATGCATGTTGGTTAATTAGTTGATACGAATTTTTAGATAGGCGTAAACACAAGTCTAGGGCCTGTTTACTTCAACTGAAAACAGTTGAACGGAATTAATTGGAGCTGAATTGAACTGAACTGAAACTTAAACTGAACTGAACGGATTTTAAGGTGAAGTAAACAGGCCCTAGTGTGTGTTGGGGGATGATATTCCTTTAAGCGGTAGGGGAAATCATGGAGTAAGGCAATGATAGGTGTGTAGTATTTATGTTTATGTGGAGAAGTCCACTAAATGTGATAAAAGTCATTTGTTCCACCATTGTGATTTGCAAATCTTTATTCATATTAATTTGTAATATTGTTATCTAATATTGTTATGATTGTCCATAAATTAACCCAGCTTACTATTCTCCGGAGACCATGTACCTTTTTGAAATACCGTAAATCTTTCGATTAGAGCCAATTATTCGAAAGCACCAATCTACTTTATTGGTGGTCGACTTTCTAAAGAGTTCATTCATGTTTCTTATATCTTTTGAGCAAACAAAGTTATCAAATAAAGTTTTCAAGAAAGTTAATGAGCAAGCAAAGTTCAAGTAAAGCTACTAAGCAAGCAAGTTAACGAGCAAGTGTTGAGAGTCTTGTGTTGCTTGTATCGTGTCTATGCTTGTTGCCGTGTCTATGTTTGTTGTCGTGTCTCATATTGTTATACTTTCGACGGTTCGTACATACTCGGTTTTTACTTACACATATATTTTCATATTTTTGGTTTGTCTTACTTTACTTGATGAAGCTAAATAACTGCAGGTTTCTTTTTGAGCATTTGAATGGGAAGAAGAAGATTTGCGATAGTTGTTTAGTTTGTTTTGTTTTCTAAACGATTGACCTTTAAGTTGGTTTTGAATAAGGGCCTTAGTGGTTCCAATTTGTAATAGTTTTGGCTCAATGGTTTTGAGTTAGTAATAAAAGACTTTCGCTTTGTGTGTTTTAAGAATATAGTTATTGCTTTGTGGTTTTATTATCCCTTAGCATTGCAACTAGTTTTCATTAGTTGTGGCGTGGTGGTATCATGTTAAAATTTATCTTGTTTATAGGTTAAAGGTAAGTTTTAGAAAGTGAGGAATTTAGGAAGTTACAGTACATGTATCTTTACCAGAGGCGGTTATAGGGGTGTGCGGGGTGGTCAACGGAACAGGACCCCCAAATTTAAGAGGCCCCAAACTTCTGATATATAGTTATTAGTTTCACAAAATAACACAAAGTTATTGTTAGAGTAGTGGTTAACTCATAATGGGTAGACACTAAAAGGTACCAAGTTCAATTCCTTAAACTATCACTAAATCAGATTTTTCACTTCAATCTATTATTGTTTCCTCGAATTCTCATTTTTTCTAATTCTCATTCCCAAACTTTTTCTATATATCTTCCATAAACAATTATCCTCATTTTAAAATAGAATTGATTATCCATTCAAACCATCGTCTATCTCTCAAATTCCCATTAGCCTAATTGTTTTAATCATTTCATCGAATTTAATAATATAGCGAGTTTTATTTACCAAATGGAATCGGTTATATATATTAAAAAAAAAAAGGACCTCATTTTGAGAAGTTGCACAGGGCCCTGTAAGAATTACATTATTGTAGCCCTGGCTCTGATCTTTACATAATACTCCGGGTAAAAGAGAAAAGTCTAATGCAATGGAAGCTTGTTCGAATTTAAATTCAAAATAATAATAATAATAAGCTTATACAATTTCTTTGATTGTGTACTTAAATTACAAGTTCAAATAACTAAATCTCACCATATTAGAAACGTGAGTGAATAATATAGATCTAAAAAAAATGCAAAGGTTCTTTAACTTTCGAGTTAGAATGAGCTATAAATGAGCTCCAAACGATATTAAATGAGCTCATCAACAAACTTCAACGATTTTTGTTCACGAGTTTTAACGACATGAATAAGATGTATAAGCAAGACTTTTGTATTAGTCCGTTCAATCATTTTCGTTCAGACTAATTTATTTATATATGAACGAGCTTCCACCAAACTTTGGGCAACCTTTTTCGTAGATATGTTCACAAGTGTATCTAACGATTCACATGTCCTTCACACCCCTTGCGCAATTGAACAATCATCATTTATTTACATGAGAGTAAGGGATACTTCCAGGCCATAACTCAATTGACTAGAGCATCTCCTTCGGTTTCAACTTCGATCCTCAACATCCGCCCAGGCGCCCATATGGTTCTCAAACTGGAAAAAAATTTAAGTTACATACTTCGTATATGATTTACATTGTGTTTGAGAACTTGGGGTCCATTTGGTAGGGCGTAAAACATTTTCCCTTAAAAGAGTTTTCCCATTTTATATCGTTTGGTTTGGGGTAAAATATTAAAATGTAAAACTTGGAGTGGAAAATGGTTTTCCACCATGTTGCAAACATTTTCCCTAATTTGGAGGAAAACATTTTCCATCACACTTGGAAGGAAAACACTTTTCCTCACTATTGAAATACTTGAATTTTTATCCAACCAAACAACGAAAAATGTATAAAGTGTAAAATCATTTTACATGCAACCCAACAATGAAAATTCTTGACGAAAAATGAGTTTTTCAATGTAAAAGATTTTTCATGGAAAACTATTTTCATCTGAAAACGTTTTACGCCCTACCAAATAATTGATGTGAAAATTTATGGAAAAGTAAAATTATGAAAATGTGTAGAAAAACAAGACTATGGAAAATAGTAATTTCACTTGTTTGATGGTTTAATGAATAAAATTGTTGAAACCAAGTTGTTTTACCTAGTTTTCCATTATTTGTTTGATTTTTAATCAACATAATTTTAACAAAAATAAGAGGAAAACTATATGTTGTCGGTGTAGAGAAAAATTTCACTAATTAGTTCTTTTACATCTTCTAATCGCTTTCTTAAAAAAGCGTACAAATAGTAAACGTTGCGTTTACTATGGAGGGGGAAATATTAACTACGAAATAGGGATGAACAAAAATATTTGAATCTGAAATTTCGAAAATCTGATCTGTATTTGATCCGATTTTAGAATATCCGATTCAAAAAAGCGGATATCAAATACCTATTCTAATATTACTTTTGACTTTTTGGATATCTGAATATCCAAAATTGCAGATATCAAACTAAATTTATGAAACTTTTTTATATTGGATAATGAAATATCTATTTTTATGTATTGAATCCTTAAAAAATAGAGAACATTCCTAAAAAGTTTCAACTTTTAGGTATACTAAACTAGTAAACTCAATAAACTTATTAAGTTTTTCTACAAAAATTAAGTTATTCTGTACAATTGCTAATGGAAAAGATTTAATATATTCATTTTTTCTTACTTGGTAATTATATTGTCTCGCAGCATTTTTGTATTGTAACTATTTATTTATTTATTTATAAAGAAAATTGAAATCGAATACCCGGAATATCCGATTCGAAAACCATCGGAGATCTAAAATTTTTGGATACAGATATAAATACATTTTCTAGCATTTCGAATCGGATATCGGATCCATGCTCAATCCTACCGCTAAACACACTTATAATGACGCATGTAATTTTGGATGTTATTTTACCAAAATAGATAATGAAATTTCGCATATGCTCCATAAACTCACAAAAAATCCGCAACAAAAAAATGAAAGATTATTACGCAATCACTTCAAATTCAGTTGCTCAAATTGTCATCACTCTTAACCATCAGTTCTTTCACTTGCACTTTGAAAACGACACCAAACTTATTCGAGGTTCCTCTACTATGGCGGAAACATGGCGATTTAATTTCACACTTTCTTCAATTAATCGTAAATTGTAAGTTTCAATTTTACCAACTATCTCATAACATAATTATTTACCATAATTCGTTTTGTTTTCTTTCTGTTATATTACACTTATGTGATTATGTCGTCGTCTGTTTTCTTTCGCTAGTATAATTAAGATTCTGCAATTGAATTCAATTAGAAGTTTTATTTTATGATATAACTTATGTTTTGGAGTGTTTACAAGGTTATTATGATTGTTATTAGTTATCGCGAAACGACATATGCGAGTGTCCCATATTGATAATATACGGATTAGTTTTAGTTTGGTTGCGGATATAAAACTATTCTTTACCATTGCCTTCCTTTAAATTTATTCGATCAAATTGCGGATTTATAAGTCTTAATCGCTACTCCTACTATTGGATGTATTGAGGGAAAGATATTCAGTGTATTATACTCTTTTTTTTTTTTTCGAAGTTTTACATTATTAAATTTTGATTATACAGTCACTCTAACAAAATTTGAATTATTGCTTTGTTTATTTAGTAAATTAGATTAGTTTTGGTGCAATACATGATTCTGAGGAAAATTAGACTTTTTTTTTTTTTCTTCTTCTTTTTTCTAGAAGATGTGAATTATAGTTAAGGACTTCTAATATTTAGAAAGAAATTATGATGCAAATTGGAAATGAGAATTAGAATTTATTTTCATCTTCAAATTCCGTATTTCCATTAGTATAGGGATTAAAGTTTTTGAGTGGGGATGATTATGTGAGAAAGTGAGAAAAAACTAGAGCAATTTCCATACTTTGATTAGTATAGGGATACAAGCTTTTTAGGGGATATGATTATGTGAGAAATTAACTCAAGAAAATGAGAGATGATGCGAAATCGCAAAAGCATAACAAGGCATAGTTTTCGTCACCTTATTTTTGCTGTGTTGAATTTATTTGGCCGAGTTGAATTCCATTATTTTATGAACGTATTTTATTCAACTAACTTTATCTTTAACCAAATGAACTGATATTTACCAAATCAATTTTATAAATTTTGCCGAGCTATTGAACCTATTTTTATTTTTGCTAAATTACTTAACTTATTTTAATGGATTATTTTGAGCTGATGTTGTTTTTTCTAACATTAATTAAAATTTGGTGAGTAGATGAAGGCCTTAGTGACATAAGGTTTGAAATAATGTAATAAAATATCAAATTTTATTAGTTTTGATGAGTAGATGAAGATAGGGATAAAAGATTTCCCCTTCTAATTTATATTTAGTATTATAGGATTTGATGGGTAAATGAAGTTAGGAGCAAAAGATCTCCTTTTAAATTGAAATGCTATAGACCCTAACTTTTCTTATTTTTTTTCCATTTGGCTTTTAAGTTCACTGTAACATAAATTAACATAATCCTACATCTTGAAAGAAAATAATAGTAAATGGTTATTGCATTACTACCTACAGCTTTCGTAAAATTCGTATGAAAATTAGAAACTGAATTAAGNTTTTTTTTTTTTTCGAAGTTTTACATTATTAAATTTTGATTATACAGTCACTCTAACAAAATTTGAATTATTGCTTTGTTTATTTAGTAAATTAGATTAGTTTTGGTGCAATACATGATTCTGAGGAAAATTAGACTTTTTTTTTTTTTCTTCTTCTTTTTTCTAGAAGATGTGAATTATAGTTAAGGACTTCTAATATTTAGAAAGAAATTATGATGCAAATTGGAAATGAGAATTAGAATTTATTTTCATCTTCAAATTCCGTATTTCCATTAGTATAGGGATTAAAGTTTTTGAGTGGGGATGATTATGTGAGAAAGTGAGAAAAAACTAGAGCAATTTCCATACTTTGATTAGTATAGGGATACAAGCTTTTTAGGGGATATGATTATGTGAGAAATTAACTCAAGAAAATGAGAGATGATGCGAAATCGCAAAAGCATAACAAGGCATAGTTTTCGTCACCTTATTTTTGCTGTGTTGAATTTATTTGGCCGAGTTGAATTCCATTATTTTATGAACGTATTTTATTCAACTAACTTTATCTTTAACCAAATGAACTGATATTTACCAAATCAATTTTATAAATTTTGCCGAGCTATTGAACCTATTTTTATTTTTGCTAAATTACTTAACTTATTTTAATGGATTATTTTGAGCTGATGTTGTTTTTTCTAACATTAATTAAAATTTGGTGAGTAGATGAAGGCCTTAGTGACATAAGGTTTGAAATAATGTAATAAAATATCAAATTTTATTAGTTTTGATGAGTAGATGAAGATAGGGATAAAAGATTTCCCCTTCTAATTTATATTTAGTATTATAGGATTTGATGGGTAAATGAAGTTAGGAGCAAAAGATCTCCTTTTAAATTGAAATGCTATAGACCCTAACTTTTCTTATTTTTTTTCCATTTGGCTTTTAAGTTCACTGTAACATAAATTAACATAATCCTACATCTTGAAAGAAAATAATAGTAAATGGTTATTGCATTACTACCTACAGCTTTCGTAAAATTCGTATGAAAATTAGAAACTGAATTAAGATTCTCATGTTGTATTGTATATTTGTATACCTACATTGGTGTTCTTTCACAAAATATGATGTACTCTTGTTACGAAATAGCCACGGCAATGTCCAAGTTTATTAGAATACGATTTTTTATTATGTCCTCTTACCTTCTCTCAAGTTTTTATTTTTGTGGATAAATTTCTGAAATATATCATGTTTTTTAACTATATATAGTCATATCTTTTACTTAAAGTTTTAAATAAAATGTGACTATTCGTTTAGGATGGATTGTTTGAATTGGTAGAGATGGATCTGTTAGTCTTGGACTCTTAGCCTCCTAAGTAATGTGTTAAGATCAGTTATTAGTTACGGAAACAAGAAAGTAAACATGGAAAAGCTGTTTGTCAAAACATGCAAAACATGGCAATTTTAGATTAATAGATATATAATTACAGTTAATAACTATGTTATAGGTTCAAGAAGTTATTAATTAACATCTTATAATATAGTGTACATAATTGTTGTGATTCTAAAAATTCAATAAAGCTTTATAATTACGAAAAGAGAGATTAGTGCACGGGAACTGGTAAAGAGAGCTTTTTGTTTCAGAGTTCAGGTCTAGCAAATTCTTCTTTTGTTTGCCACAGTTGAAAATTATAGACTGAAGGTTTAAGGGAGTGTGTGTTTTGTGAAGTGTAATGTGGATAAATTAACCTATACATGTGCACTAAAGGAAAAGAATGTTTAAATGAAACTTACATGCTGCCAAAAACAAAAATGAAACTTTCATGCTGGCTGTGCATGAGTAAATAACTTGTGCATTCAATTAAAATGTTTGGAAGTATAATCCTCCCTTCTCAAGAAACAAAGTATAAAAAAAAGGGTGAATTGAAATTTTTGGGTTTTGCTTGGAAACATATTTTTTCAGAATTGGAAAACTATCTGCAGGAAAGTTCCAGGAAGCTGCAGTTTTGTCTCTATTCTGGCTTTAAAATGGTATCAGGTGGAAATGCAAGTCGATAACTTGTAACAGACGAAGTGAATGACGTTACTGCTAGCCTCTATATTGGAAAAATTCTGCTAATCTAGTAACGACATAGATTGTGCAGAGAGATTAGAGATAGGAAAAATGGGTTCCATTGAGGCATGGGATGCAGAAAATGGAATCATCAATGTATCAAGCATTGAGCCAGGACTTATAAGAACGGCACAAACTTTGTCATCGTCATTGCTTAGAAAAACGTCTGATCCAGCCCTAGGGCTGAGCACGTGGTCGTTGTTGCTTCGGGAAATTGTGATTGGTCTCCGAGAGGTTTTCCTTGGATCAAAGATTTGTATTCTTTTTGTGACTATTCCGTTTGCCATTGTGGCTCAATATCACAATTATGGAGGAGTAAGTTGTTATCAATTCAGTTCATCAAAAGTATAAATAAATAGCTAATGCAAGAATCAATTTGATTTTTTGATCAATTTGTTAGTAATCGGAGTGATTTTTCTTTCTTGATCAATGTTTGGATGTTCTGCTAACCTTGTTTTAAATGTAATTTTTCTTTTTAACAGCATTGGATCTTTGCTCTGAGTTTATTTGGACTAGCCCCTTTAGCGGAAAGAGTTAGCTATCTTACTGAGTATGTTACTGCTATGTTTAAATCAAGTTATGATTAATATGCTAAGAATTTAGATTATTATAAACTTGAATGTATTTGAAAATATTTCCGCGTGTGTTATCTTTTGCATGTCCAATCCAAGGCAAATTGCATTCTATACTGGTCCAACAGGTACAACTAGTTTTATCGCTTGGCCTTTTTTTTGTTCATTTGTCATTTACCCTGCATCGTGTGATGAACAATATGAATTGTTTTATATGCAGTTGGGGGGCTGCTAAATGCAACTTGTGGGAATGTAACAGAATTGATAATAGCTATGTTGGCGCTCCATCAAGGGAAAATAGCAGTGCTAAAATACTCCCTTTTAGGATCAATTCTTTCAAACCTTCTTTTAGTCCTCGGCTCTTCTCTGTTTTGTGGTGGCCTGGCAAACCTTAGCAAGGAGCAAAAGTTTGACAGGGTAAGGCATCAGCAGTAATATCCACTGTTCTCAAGATTTCTGAGAAATAAAATATTTTGATCTTTTGACTCTGTCTTTCTTTTTTCCTGATAACAGAATCAAGCTGATGTGAATGTGCTTCTCCTCTTGCTTGGAATTCTTTGTCACGCACTGCCATTGTTGTCTGATTATACAGGGTTTGCTGCTGGGACATCCCCTTCCAGTTCTATACTCTTGCTATCAAGAGTGAGCAGCATTGTCCTACTTGTGGCTTATATAGCTTATCTGTTCTTTCAGCTGAAGACCCATCGACAATTGTTTGATTCAGGAGAGGTGATTCTTTGAATTTATACATACTTGAATGTGTAACTTTATCATTGTAATTGATGACATGGCTTGTGGTCTGTTTGGGCAAAACTGTCCGATACAACTTCTTGCATGTTGGGTTGAAGTTGCTTGGATTTGTACTGAGCATGCATCTAAGTTATTGTTGCACACTTTTTTCTGACTGAGCAATATGGACAAACTCAGGAATCTGATGAAAATGGTGAAGTTGAAATTGCCGTGATGAGTTTCTGGACTGCCTTTACCTGGTTGGTAGGCATGACAATGGTGATAGCGTTGCTCTCTGAATATGTGGTGGGCACAGTTGAGGTAAATGTGCATATGAAGCTACTTTAAAGTTTAAACATTCTCTTGCATTTGCACCCATTTTATAACACAATATTCGCATTCAATCAATTTTAACCTGAGTTATATATTTTTAAACAGGCTGCTTCCAGCTCTTGGGGAATTTCTATTTGCTTTCTAAGCTTAATTTTACTTCCTATAGTGGGGAATGCAGCAGAACATGCTGGTGCAATTATATTTGCTTATAAGAACAAGCTGGTATGATCTCAATTTTCAAGTCTCAACTAAATCAATGGGGCCATCAGGCTGATCTGTGTGGTCTGGGACTGTCTTGGTGGGCCTGTTGGCAGGCTACGTTGTGCTGAAACTGGCCCACTACCCGGCCTGTCTCATCTCATTTATATTTCTCTTCTAAGTTCTAATTCTTGACATTATACTCCTAGTGTAGTTTTGTGTTCATCACTGCTTTTCTGGATTATATATAACAGGACATATCGCTTGGAGTTGCCTTGGGCTCTGCCACCCAAATTTCAATATTTGTTGTAAGACGCCCAACTTTGATTTGACTAGCCAGCAGCGACCTCAATCCCTTTCTGTTGTATTCTCCTTTCGAATATGTTCTGACTATCTGTTAACACAGGTTCCTATATGTGTGATTGTCGCTTGGATAATGGATATTAAGATGGACCTCAGCCTCAGTGTCCTGGAAACCGGTTCTTTTGTTATTTCGGTACTCATTGTAGCCTTTATTCTGCAGGTTTGTTATTGATCATGATCCTTGCTTTTTATCAAATGTCTCCTTTCACTCCAAGGTCTTGGTTTTAGCTCTGACATGCAATGTTACTTATATACAGGATGGATCATCACATTACATGAAAGGAGGTGTTCTTCTCTTCGTTTATCTGGTTATTGCTACATGCTTTTTGGTCCTTCCACCCACAAATGGTACGTTCATTACTAAACCCTTATAAAACTTTAGTGCAATAGCTAGGAGTACAATTGCTCAAACAGTCATAATAGAAGTTAGGGCATTATACATTTGTACCGGTGTGGAAATAGCTATCGCGTATTCTCAATCCTTCATAATTGATGATACTTCGTATAACATAGTTTCATTGAAGGGCTGAATGTAATAGTTATCTTAATATCATCTGTACATGTTCACAAAGGAATATGATTAGGAAAATCAGTAAATTTCACCAACCTATCTATCCTAATTAACATGGGCTATTTTTTATTAGTGGTAAATTTCAAGGACATTTGTTAAAATTTTTAATGAGTAGCATACCGTTTTAGAATGGATTAAAAAAATAATTTGGAATATTGTAATTGACATATGATTTTGGCATTAGAAAACGTATAATTTCTTCTAGATATTCAATAGTATACGTAATCTTTAAAAATGAACTTATTAATATGTATTGGATTATTAATTTATAAGACCGAGTACTAAGTACTAACTTGCTTTATATAATACGCGTGCTAGATCAAGCAAATCTCAATGGATCAAGACTTAAATCTTCAGTTGGATTTTCTGCTGCTTAATTAGTTGGATTTGTCAACTCTCATATGAAACATTAGTTTTGTTAATTAAAAATGTTGCGAATTTGGATATCGAATCTGGGAAGTGGCTTATGTAGATATTCATGTGTCCCAACTAAAATTGTATTGGAAGACTTGAATTTATCTGATGACTAAGGTGTGATTTTGTGGGTAAAGTATGAAGGATTTATTTAAGCTATAGTTATGTTTATACACACCTGAATTTTGCTCGAAGATGGATGCCTTGTTTGGTATCAAGTTTGTCAACTCTTTATCTTTTGTTTTATTTTGGTAATCAACAACAAAAAAAATCAAGTAAAGATAATTCTCTCTTTATTTTATAAGGTTTGCAAAGATTGTTGGATACAGACTAGTTTTGTAATTGATTGTGTGGAAGAGTTAAAAGAGTAGATCAAAATATGTGATTCGTGTTGTGGTGTGTGCATAAACATTTGAGACATATGGAGAGATGTAGGCGAGATTTGATCTCATATTTTAGTCTTCACTTTCTAAAGTATAGCCAACAGCGCTAGTTAGGGTCCCCATAAAATAAGAATATTTGTAATGGCTCTAAAATGTTACTAATTGTTATATACTCATATATGTTAGAAGTCCATTCCTTGGAAAGAGTGCATGTAAGTGCATCTCCATAACATAACACCAACTCATCCACTACATAAAAAACCCTCTTCGACTTATTTTGCCAGGAGGATTGGAGCTACATCATCCAGTTTATAAGTTAATATTATTAATAATTTTAGTCAGAGAACTCTATGGTCATATTTATGGATGAGTAAGCCAAATAACATCTTATATTAATTTTTAATATAGTGGCACTTATTAATTACTCCTACATTACATTCCAGCTAGAAGAAGAATAAATTAGTATATAGTTAAGGTGCAGATTCTTTGCTTAATCAAATGTAGCTTAATGCTTGCCTCCTTATTGTCTGCCTTTTAAATAACAATTGATTTTTATGGTCATTAGTTGGTTAACTGAGGTCATCAACTTCGCGTTATCATGGTAACCATGTTTAGTGCTAACCATACATAAATTACTTATACTAATTAACATTATCACTCACTTGCAAAAGCTTAATCATGAGTACACTTTGCAAACGTTGGTATGAGTTTTGATTGTTATAGTAGGTATATTATAGAGTGGATTCTCTTTTTGACAATTATTAGAGGTGATCATCTATGGCTTGACCCAGTTTGAAAAGGTGCTAGAATTGATGTGCCAAAAATGTTTTTTTTTTTTTGTATAAATATGTCCATAAATGCTTTAGCTAGACAGGTCTATTTCGGTTTAATAGGTTTTAGTCTCGAGCTCAGCCTAGTCCAACGGTCCGATGTTTGATTACCCCCAACATGAACTAATACCCTCTTCTTGGATGCAAGTAATTATTTTGTTGTCTGAGAAATGAAAACTATAGAAGCATAGTAGAGTTTAGTTAGTAGAATATGCTTTGTGTTTTGGTGATGATTATTATATTATTAAGATTTCTTAATTATCTAAGAACTGCATGATCCTCTCTATTTGACTCCCTTTCTCTCTCTACTCTGGAAACTTCGTATGAGGTTCATGTTCTAAATCACCTGATAACCACTCGTTTAGAAGTCAACTAATTAGTGGAAATTACATGCCAAATTGCGCCACTTGAACAAGTTAATTAAACATGGTATGTAATGTTGCTCATGTTAGAAACAACGACAAATGAGCTAGTAGAAGCTGTACAACAATGTGGAGTCATTAAGTCCCCTAAAGTATAGATTAAGCTATTCTGTAAAGTGTAAAGCCCACCTAAAGTTGCATTACGTACCACTAATCTAATATGGACAATCCTACACTTATTACGGATTGTTGTTATTCAACTAAACTCGAATTTGTTCCAATCAAATGCTTAATCTACCCGTTGATTATCGACGTACTACGGAGGTTGTTTCTCTTGATTCATCCCCTCAAATTGTCCTTAATTTGGTGAAGTTGCATTATTATTATTATATGTTGACGGTTTTATGAGTTTCATCGGTGGTACGGTACCTTCTCTTAATTTGCTTATTTGATGACAAATGAACAATGTTTATTATTATTATTATTTTTTTTTTTAAAATCAAACACGAATATTTCAAATGGTTTTGTGAAATCTAATTCATCAGTTATACTTTGTAAGGTTTCAACGCTTTTGTAAAATCTAATTTAGCAATAGGGTTGTTTATGGAGTACTTTAGATTGTAAAGTTATATTCGTTTAAGATAAACAAATTATTTAAAAACATTAATATCAGGTAAATAATAGTAAATCAACAAATGTAGATTGGATAATAATAATACGAGTAAGTTTTAATGAATTAAAGAAATGTTGTTAAGTATGAATCGGATTTAGTCAGCAAATTTCATTACTGTACCTAAATATTATTTACTTAGAATAATAATAATTTTTTTAAAAAAACATGCCTTTCTTGCTGGCCTATCATTTCCAATATAAAAATCTTTGCAAAGGGTCACTATCCCCAAAAAAAAAAAAAAAACCTTTGTAAAGGGTGAATTATAATGCTAAAATCGAATTAAGAATAATAATTTCAGATTTTGTTAATACTATTATTGCATTTTCTTCTCTCACTTTGTGTACTGAAACTATTACTAAAAGAGTACAAGATCTAAGGAATGCTCAACTTGCTTGAATTGTCCTTCCATCCTTTTTGTAGGGCAAATTGCCCATCTTCTCACATCCTGTTAATACGAGGATGTGATCAAAACAACTCACACTTGCTAATAACTTTAAATGGCTTGTGTAAGTACCCGGTCAATTACAACCTTAATCTCATAATTGGAGCCGGATACATATCAAAATGCTATACCTTCTCTCAGATTAGGACTTAAACAATCGAACTAAGTCCGAATGCTTTTGCATAAAGCAAATTATAAATATAACAAAAAATAACATTAATAATTTAGAAATGTAGTGACTTGCACATTAAATCCAACCTTTAATTGGCAAGAAAATGTTTTGTCTTGATTTAATTTTATGATGTTGGTTTATCTTTATTATGTAATTAGTTTTTTTTTTTTTTTGGTATTTGGGAGCCACAAAGGCGAGTAACGAGATTCAATCATAGGATCTCCGAAAAACGAGAGGAAAGCTTTAACCAGGCCACTTGAGCTACTCGTCAATCTCTATCTTTATGTAATTATACTAATCAAAGTATCATTCCTTTGATCCCAAATAAAAGGACGTGCATAAAGTCATTTCATTGGATCAAATGAAATGTGAGTTGAGAAAGCATTTTTTTTTTCGGATTATTGGAGAGCTAATAACCTACACTAGTTACTTAACAAGTCTTAAAAGAGTCAAAGCCTTGAAGAATTAACTTGCTTAGTTGCTAGCAAATGGTCAAATTACACTAGTTGAACATCGGTTCAGTGAGTTGTGCTTGCCAAATGATTAACATTATTGGTATTAGAATATTAATACCGTCCAAATTCACATGTTGATGTAGTATAGAGCGTATATTACAAGGTTGCATAAATCTCTAGAAAACTCAATCCTCAAGAAATAGT
>PYUH01000120.1:5196296-5252290 GCA_016808085.1 Suaeda aralocaspica | reverse complement strand
CCCAAAAAAAAAAAAAAAACCTTTGTAAAGGGTGAATTATAATGCTAAAATCGAATTAAGAATAATAATTTCAGATTTTGTTAATACTATTATTGCATTTTCTTCTCTCACTTTGTGTACTGAAACTATTACTAAAAGAGTACAAGATCTAAGGAATGCTCAACTTGCTTGAATTGTCCTTCCATCCTTTTTGTAGGGCAAATTGCCCATCTTCTCACATCCTGTTAATACGAGGATGTGATCAAAACAACTCACACTTGCTAATAACTTTAAATGGCTTGTGTAAGTACCCGGTCAATTACAACCTTAATCTCATAATTGGAGCCGGATACATATCAAAATGCTATACCTTCTCTCAGATTAGGACTTAAACAATCGAACTAAGTCCGAATGCTTTTGCATAAAGCAAATTATAAATATAACAAAAAATAACATTAATAATTTAGAAATGTAGTGACTTGCACATTAAATCCAACCTTTAATTGGCAAGAAAATGTTTTGTCTTGATTTAATTTTATGATGTTGGTTTATCTTTATTATGTAATTAGTTTTTTTTTTTTTTTGGTATTTGGGAGCCACAAAGGCGAGTAACGAGATTCAATCATAGGATCTCCGAAAAACGAGAGGAAAGCTTTAACCAGGCCACTTGAGCTACTCGTCAATCTCTATCTTTATGTAATTATACTAATCAAAGTATCATTCCTTTGATCCCAAATAAAAGGACGTGCATAAAGTCATTTCATTGGATCAAATGAAATGTGAGTTGAGAAAGCATTTTTTTTTTCGGATTATTGGAGAGCTAATAACCTACACTAGTTACTTAACAAGTCTTAAAAGAGTCAAAGCCTTGAAGAATTAACTTGCTTAGTTGCTAGCAAATGGTCAAATTACACTAGTTGAACATCGGTTCAGTGAGTTGTGCTTGCCAAATGATTAACATTATTGGTATTAGAATATTAATACCGTCCAAATTCACATGTTGATGTAGTATAGAGCGTATATTACAAGGTTGCATAAATCTCTAGAAAACTCAATCCTCAAGAAATAGTCTTAGAAACATTACTTAATCACATGATTAGGTACTTTGTATACTTTATATCTTTGTTAAATATAAAGTGCATTTTTATAATACATAAATGAGCTAGTGTATGACATGTTGTTGCCTATATATAGAGATCATGCTCAGAAGTTAAAGGCCTGCATAATTATAAACAGAATAACATACAAACTCATTATTTCAACCACCTCTTTTCCATACCTTCATAGCTAATTGTGATGGCCCTGAAGAAATCTAAGCAAGATCACAGAAAAAGGCGAGTAGCCGCAATCTTTGGTGTCACAGGGCTCGTAGGGAGAGAGCTTGCCAAAAGGCTAAGCTCGAAATATTCATGGAAGGTGTACGGAATTGCTCGAAGAGAAGAGCAGAATTTCCTGAAAAAACAAAGTAATTACCAGTTTGTTTCCTGTGATCTTCTGAGTCCTTTGGATACACAAAAGAAGCTATCTTGCTTAGAAGATGTGACTCACATTTTTTGGGTTACCTGGGCTAATCAGTACCCACTTGATAGCCCGGAATGCTGTCAACAAAATAAAGAAATGCTGTCAAACGCGTTGGATGCAATGCTTCCAAAAGCCAAGTCGTTAAAGCATGTTTCTCTTCAGACAGGAATGAAACACTATGTTTCATTAAGAGGTCCAGTCAGTTTGACAGATACTGATATCGCGTTTTATGATGAAGATTGTCCTAGAGCATCTCCTGGGTATAATTTCTATTATGTTCTCGAAGATTTGCTTCAGGAGAGGCTTGCTGTTAATAAGGTAACGTGGTCTGTCCAAAGGCCTGGTTTGATTACAGGTTGTTCTAACAAGACATTATACAATTTTATGGGTTGTCTTGCTATATATGCAAGTATATGTAGGCATTTGAATCTACCATTTGTGTTTGGAGGGTCCAGGGAGTGTTGGGAAGAGGCTTGGATTGATGTATCAGATGCTAGGTTAGTAGCTGAGCAGCATATTTGGGCTTCGACTGATAATCAAGTATCGTTATCAAGTGAAGGCGGTCAAGCCTTTAATGCCATTAACGGAACTTGTTTCACATGGAAGGAAATATGGCCAATTATAGGGAAAAAGTTTGGACTTGAAGTTCCGGAAAACATGTTTTCCCCTGAGTTCTCATATTCTAAGGCTATGGCGGATAAGGCTGAAATTTGGAGGGAGATTGTGGAAAAGAAAGGTTTAGTGGAAACAGGTATGGATGAATTGGCTAATTGGGAATTTTTGGACATGCTATTCCGGTGTCCCTTGAAATTGATAGGAACACGAGCAAAAGCTGATCGTCTGGGTTTCAGAAAGAGGTATGCAGTATCAGAATCGATCTCGTACTGGATAGATCACATGAGGAATGAGAAACTAATACCATAAGAGAGATAGACACAAATAGAGCTCTAGATCATTTGAACAGGAAATTGCATATAAAGAAAAGAAACAATAGCTTCTCCAAATACTGCAAATATATTATGAATAATGTGTTTTGTACTCTTTTAGCACAACAGAAATGCCCGTCCATTGATGTTTATATTACCTACAATGTATATACAAATATAAATCATTTTACTATTTTTGGTCGTGTGACACTTAGAGGCTTATAAAATTACTAGTAGCTAAAGCAAGTTAGCTAACTTCTGCTAAAGACAGAAAATCTTAAAAGATTCAGTGCCTAGTTTATTGCTTCTTATAATTTCTAGCAGACGTATCTGAAGTGTCTTTTAGTTCCAGCCTTACATAACTACATAAAAGATGGAAAAAAAGAAAGGTTGAAATCGAGTGTTCTAGAATCCAGTTATTTTTATCCACTTGAAGCTTCTGTGAAATTCTTGTATCTTCATTGTCAGCGACTCTAGACTCTAAGGCTGATCCTCTATCAACCGTTCTTTCGTCATCGACCATTGTCAATCTTTACACATCAAGCAGCCTTAAAGATTGTAATCAGAAAAGCTACCAAAACTATCCTCTTATCTTCTCTGAAAATTGAGGAATCTGATAGAACCAACAAAGACAGCAACAAAAAGTAGAGAGAATCCAAGAAGAACAACAGCTGAAACGCCAATCATTCCAGAGCCATAACCATACTGAATATCCAAATACTCTTTGACAGAGCCCTTAAAGCTGCTTCCCTCGATGATATTCTCAACATCACCAAGCTGTGATGAAATAATTCCACGTAGTGTCCACGCTACAGGGCAGATGTAATAGAACCAAATCCACCAGCCAGGGATAAACTAACAGAAGAGAAGGGAAAAAAAGGCAGTGAGTGAAAGCTGTATTAAGTAGAAGAAACGAAATCCTTTTAGCTAGACTGGTAAAGTCCTAGGTTCTGTGAAGATTAAAACTGTAACAGCACTTTAAAAAGGGAAACAGAACTTACTTTCTCTGGAATAAGGAAACCTGAGAAAAGATTCCAAAGCGAGTAAAATGCAGAAGATACAATGGCTGCCATATGCTGTGTAGACGTTAGACCAACCGCCATCATTCCATAATAGGTGAAGTAAGTGAAAGTAAGTAACATGAAGAGAAGGTAGAGCACAAATTTCTCTGCAGAAGAAACATTAGATGGTCATTAAAAAACACAGGAATCTGAGCTGCCAAGTGCATTTATCTTTCTGCAAAATAATAATCCGACTGTGTTATTCTAATGGGATTGCAAGAGCAGAATGCTAGTAGTAAGAACTAAACAATAGTTCAGCTGATTCAGAAAATTAAAACAACAAATACTTTATCAGCGGCAAAAAATTTTCCAAACACTTTCCTTTCAAATCACAACAACACAAAAAAAGTCAAGGATTCATAGAAGTCATAGGATAAAAGAGTCAACTTACTTAATGTCCTTTCAAAACCAATCATGAAATAAGTGATGATGCCATACACCAATGTCTGTACAGCAATATAAGGAAGTTCCACAAGGGCCTGATTCAAACAAATGTAAATAAATCATTATAATAATAACAAATGCAGTCATTAGAAAGATAACACATATTTGATACTCCCAGTTTATTGCATTCACAATCTTCAAATTTTGAACAGGTCAGTTGATTATAAATCACTTTAATGACAGGTAATACAATTACATATTTACATGACTATGAAAATTGTTTTACTAAGTATGTCAACTTGAAGTTATTGATTCTGCTTAACTACCTTTTTTTGCTACTTCTGCTTATAAGAGATGTGTGCTGCCTGCTCAGAGTATATTATATATGCTTATAGGTGAATCAGTGAATGTGCAGCTTTAGCACATAGATAAGTATACTATCCATTTCTTTACTTCTCAGAAACTAACTTGGGTGACCAGTTAGTGTGAAAGACTTTGCCATGTGTAACTAGAAATGGTTATCAAAAGTGTACCTGAGCAGCAGCATAAGCAACCGGAGAGTACATTCCAGCTGCCTTTTCTCTGTAAAAAACTGTTCTCTCTATGGAAATCACTGGTTGCACTGAAGCAGAATTGCTGACACCCAAGAATAAACAAGCAGAATGAAGAGCTCCCATGACTGTAACCAAGTTGATGATTGAATCCCTTGAAAGAACAGTGTAAAAGGAGTCAACATAACGAAGTATCTATATCTTCATTTCAAATTGTGTACTGTAGGAGATTAAACATTTTTTGTGATGGGAATACCATTTCTGATACAGAAACAGAACCTTTAAGTTAGATAATCAGCAGAAATCAGGAGATGAGTCACAGCAAAGTCCTCTAGAATCTAAAAGTTCTTAGGAAGGTCTGTCTCACAAGGAATATATGAACAATTAAATCCACCTATCCTTGGTTCTATACTGTATATGTATTCTTTTTTTGAAAGTATGTACTCTGTACATTTGTATAATTGCGATTATGTAGTATATACTAATTTTGGCATTCTTTCATGTGAAAGGTTTAAATGAGGTTTTGAGAAAGTAAATAGCGCATCAATATAGTAAATTTAGTTGAAAACTAAAACATTTGTGTGAAGAGATAGGGAGAAACTTACCTTTTTGAGCCAACATCCCAAAATATAGAGCCAAGTACTAATGCACAAATTGTAGTAAAAAGGAATCTCACAGCATTATACTGTGGAGATCTCCAATAAACAAGTCGTTGCTTCTGAAGGCATAGCCAAAACTGTGTAATAGTATCTTGAGAAAATATTGTATCGAAGTGCAATGGTTCTGACCCAGGTGGTGGTGTACTCATTTTCTGTATGACAGTTTCAACCTCTCTACATTGTTTGAGCAATGAACATGAAACAAAAAATGTCAGTATTGGGACCACTAATGAACTAGCTAAGTGAAATAAGCAAAGAAGTGACCCAAGTAAATTACTTGAACTGAATTGATTTTCTGTAGATGTCAGCAAAGTCTTCACCAATTCTCTCTTCAACAACAGGGGTGGTAACCTCAAGCATCCAAGTTGCAGGATTATAGCCATCAGGAATTGGAGGGATCCCACTAATCCCCTGAGCAAGGAAAGCTTTTCTAGTTAAAACTTGAAAATAAAGTAACAGTGCAACATACATCTATTTGGCTATTTATATTATGCATTAGAGGGAAATTATACTTGGAATTAACTCTTTCTAGTCACCGGAACTAAGAACAAACATAAGGAAAAAAAATTTGAGACAAATAGACAATGAGGGTTCAGACTCTCAATTACCTGAAAATAATCTACCATAATGCAAGACTGAACTCCAAGCTTTCCACCATATATTACTTGCCCACCACGTTTCATAAGAAGTAACTATGCATCAGGGAGAGAAAGGTCAAAAGAATTTCTGGTTGCAAAATTCTTCAATCATGGCATGCAGATACAATAGAGTATA
Source organism: Suaeda aralocaspica (assembly GCA_016808085.1). Classification (NCBI taxonomy): domain Eukaryota; kingdom Viridiplantae; phylum Streptophyta; class Magnoliopsida; order Caryophyllales; family Amaranthaceae; genus Suaeda; species Suaeda aralocaspica. The sequence goes on along the minus strand of PYUH01000120.1, from coordinate 5,246,435 downwards.
GCTACTAACCTCATCAAATGCTTCAAATATATCAATGCTTGGTTGATGTATGGTGCAGACTACCGTTCGTCCTGTATCAACAGTATTACGAACTGCTCGCATCACAATAGCTGCTGCTCGTGCATCAAGTCCAGATGTTGGTTCATCCATGAATATTATTGAAGGATTTGCAACGAGCTCTACTCCAATCGTCAATCTTTTCCTTTGCTCTGTTGATAGGCCACTGGAACCAGGCAATCCCACCAAAGCATCTTTAAGACTATCAAGCTCCACAAGCTTCATCACTTCATCAACAAACTCCTGTAATAAATAAAAAATTGTAAGCTCACTTGTTAATTTAAAAAACCAATTAATTAGGTAGGATGAACATATCAGAAATGATGTGCAACAAACTAACTTTTTTGGTTTCTTTACTGATTTCTTTTGAGAGGCGAAGTGAAGAAGAGAACCAGAGGGATTCCTCCACTGTCACTTGAGGAGAATGTATATCATTCTGCTCAACATATCCTGAGATTCTGGCAAAAGTATGCTGCACTTTTGGATAACCTGAGATCCTGATGTCTCCATCTATGTATCCACCAGTTTTTCTGCCAGCCAGCACATCCATCAAAGTGGTTTTTCCTGCACCGCTTGATCCAACTAATGCAGTAAGAACTCCAGGCGAGAAAACTCCACTAACATTTGACAGAAGCTGCAACTTCTTTTCTGGTACACCTTTTGCTTGCATAGCCTAGAAGATATGCAACTAGAATATGTAAATTTCAATTAATAATAAGTATAATACAATGAATATACGAGGATTAGAATCAGACTTATTACTTTTGGCATGTCAACATAGTAATTGACATTATGAAATGTCATACTCAGAGATTGAAATGGAAGAATCATTCCCTTCTTTTTCCCTTTGGAAGAGACTCCATCATTTGAAGTGCTGTCTGCATAAGAAATAGACATTTTATTGAACAGCTATGCTTTCTACAGGTATTATATACTTGTCAAGTGAGAGCCATAATGCAAGACAGAAGTGTAAAACGTAAAATTAAATTGGAAGTTTGGTAGAGAATTGATGATGACTTACCTTCATTAACTGCACCATTGTCTGACCCTGGGACATCAGCTGGGATCACAGTTCGGGATTTCTTCAAAGCTGGGGAGAAATACATTAGAGAGAGAACCAATTACAATTATTGCACTTGATAAAATAAAGCAAAACGTAACATTTAGTGCCTTCTTAGAATGATTCACCCCAGGACAAAGAAAATAAGACATTAGCCACTTACGGTTCAAATAGGCCAAGGCTATTGTCACTATGCTGTTGAAAAGTAGTGCATAGAGTAGTAAAACAATAATCCCAATCCAGTACCAACGGCCATCTATTGGTAAATTATGTAACTCGAGCACACTCTGCCCAACTGTAGTGTTTCCTGAGAACTGGAAATGCATAAATCAGCTTTAGTTGTTTACTTGAATCAGAAAACATTGCAGAGGTGTATGAAGGGACTGTAGAAATAATATAGGAATCTACCTTCATCCATCTTGTAGCGGTGAATTCGTTTACAGAAACTGCACTTTGAGCATAGGACAAGGGTGATACCCAGTATGCCCAGGTCCACCAAGGCTTTATCATATCTGAAATGTAAAGAAGCCAGTATGTAAAGATAGCTTAGCCAATTTTATAAACTCATATGAAGTACAAAAGTCATACCTTTTGGAATAATGAAGCCTCCCAAACAGAGTACAGCAAGTAGTGAAACTGAAGAAAAAGTATTAGCAATGACAATATCTCTTGCCAGTGCAGCCACCATCCGGAAGAGACCCAATGCCATTTGGTGGATTACAAATAGAAGCAGCATGAAACGGAAAAACCTAAAGAAGTAAAATAAACAAAATAAATACATATGCCTTCATCTTATATTGTTTACTTTCTATGAACTAGACATACCTTCCAGCTTCAGGAGCAAATCCTACTGTGTAATATACAACACATGACCAAACAACAGATTCAAGGATAGAATATGGAACACGCAGAACCCAGCTCGAAAGTGACCATGCCCAAGCAGGATAAAAGCAATTATCCCTTTGCTTGTAAAAGACTGGGAGTCGAAAAATCATGAGAGACAGCTCAGAAAGTCCATTAAACATTATATGCACTATCCCAAAGAAAAGGCTTGCAAGATAGAGATTTCCATAATTCACATTAGTAGAATGTAGCCTTGTTCTTAAGAAGGTTGTCCCTGTGACAAATCCAACACATACAACCTGCCAAACAGAGAAAGAAATCCAAGGACTCAGAGCTAAAACAGATAGGGTTCTCGTGTGCAAAGAAATGTCAAGTGTTTACTTTTACCAATTAAAAGAACTATTTGATGCACTATATTAAGTAAATAAATTACTATACGGACAGGAACAGTTTAGTATTAAATACAACAAAAGGGAAAGTACTTATTAAAAAATCATATTGAAAACAAAACCACCTTTAGATGTCCTTTCAAGTATGATATACTCCGCATTGAACTATGATCAATATCATGAAAGACATATATATATATATGATTAAGAAACAATAAGTGAATGTTTACAATAAATGCAGTAAAGACAAGATATCTCGTACTTGGCAGGTTCGGAATATATACAGGAAACTATGCCTGCGGATCAGTAGGACCTCTCGTGTGAAACAAGCCTTGAATAGCTCCCATTTTGGAACAGCAAACTTTGTTTTGGACAGAGCTGAAGGATGACTCCCTGATTTGTCATATGGAACAGATAAATTATATTCAACTGTCTTCCCAAATCTAGATTTTCTAAATGCTTCAGCAATTTGTTCACTGGTGATGAAATGATAAGGTTTTGAAGAATCTGCCCAGTATTGCTCTTGATCCTTTTCAGAAGTAACCTATAAAGAACATCATTCAGGTTTCAAGAAACTTTGTCAAGATAAACAAACAAAACATAATCTCTTGACAAAAGATGGACTATTTGATTGAGCAAACCTCCTGTAAAAAGTCTGCAACACCCTTACGAGGGGGCAAACGAAAGCCTATGGATTCAAAGAATTCCAACACTTCTGCACGAGGACCATGATAGACCATATGCCCTTCTGACAACAACATCAAATCATCAAAGAGTTCAAATGTTTCTGGTGCTGGTTGAAGAAGAGCCATGAGTACAGTTGCTTCCATTTGATGGACGAAGTTCCCTATGCACTTAACAATCTGGAATGTAGTAGAGCTATCAAGTCCAGTGGATATTTCATCCATTAAGAGAGTTTTCTTAGGCCCGACGACCATTTCTCCTACATAAAAAGTAGCATCAAAATATTAAACAAAAGAGTATAGCCTCAGTTTCAACTTTCTGGGACATTACAAGAAAAGATTTCATCCATGAAAGCTACTTCCTCCATTCGTTCTAGTTAATTCAAGAAGTTTTTGTTTTTCAAGCGTTGCACATAGAAACTACTAGCTAGCTGCACATATATGTTACTAACTGCAGTTTGTTACTTTTTTATTTTGTGAATGCCATCTTAATCAAGTTGAAGTTGCAACTTAAGGTGCCTTTACTGAGACGGAATATATGGAACTTTCAATTTAGGTACAGTATCAAAATTGGGTTATGAGAAATATAAAGAAGTCAGTAAAATATAGTCCCCATCCCCCGCATCCCCCCAAAAAAAGAGTTAAGTGATAGAATAGAGTTTAAACAACCTGAAGTAACTCTCTTTCTTTGACCACCTGAAACCCCTCGACGCATCTCACTACCAACAACTGTATCAGCACATACATCAAGCCCAAGAACTTTCAGAAAGTAATGTGTTGAAATGCTGTGCTTTTTTCCACCAACTGATGATGCCTTTATATTTCATAAAATAAACTTTTAGTACGAGTAAATGGTATATGCTAAAGGCACAGAAAAACAGAAGTCATTACAGAAGTAGAACCTTCATATAAGCATCAATTTCCGGGCTTGGATGTATGTTTGTCTGTTTCTCTAATCGAATAAGTTCCTTGATATTTCCTGCAAAGCAACATGGATATATTTTCATGGTTTTAAATAGGATGTCATTAGTTTAAACATTGGAAATGCATTGTTAGCACAATTATATTATATTCAATTTTGGCATTGACAATTTAAATTCAGGTTACAGACTATCGTTACCTGAAAATGATTCACTTGCACCTTGACATCTAGCGGCAAAATCAAAAGTTTCTCTCACTGTTAGCTCTGCAATATGATTGTCTGTTTGACTTATGTAAGCTGAAGTTCTTTGGACACAAAATTCGCTCATTTCATGCCCATTGTATGTAATAATTCCTTTTCTCTGCAGATTTATTGAAAATGGAAATGTCAAATAATGAGCAAAAGAATTACTACTATTAACACTCTGATCCACATAATTGATCAATAAGATAAATGTGAAAAAAAAAAAAAAAAAAACTGCTTGCTTTCTTTTAAAAAAAATGATTTTGGTAATCAATGGACACATGGAGACCAGGGAACATAAATGAAATACAAAGTACTTAGAAAAAGAGATATTGTGGAATAGTATAAGAGAGTGGAAATAAAGGAAAATTAAGGAAACCAAGAACTATATGACATTCCAAATACAGCTCCACCTAGCTCAGTTAAAACAGCAAAATTGAGTATCCATTGGCATGTAATAGTAACAAAAATGTCTCTAACAATTAATTAGGGGCAATTACTAAAGTAGTTAAAGTTTTATTTATTTATAACTTGATATTATGATAGTTTATGAAGTATAACACAATATCTAATGCTCACCTCTAAGTTACTGTCAAGCTTTCCTGCAAGTGCCAGCAACAAGGTAGATTTGCCTGATCCAGGAGGCCCCAGAAGCAATGTCATCCTAAAAAATGCAAAAGTAAGATTAAGATAGCTACTCGTGCTCTCAAGATTCTAGATGATCTTAAAGCATAAACATCAGAGTACAATACTTCCTCCATTTCAGCATTAGCTTCAACTTCACATCTTCACTTTATTTACAATCCATGTTCAATAAATTACTTATAAGAACATGTCACAAATATGTAATTATTATGATGCAGCTACTTCAATTTTAAGTTTTATACTAACATTCATCTTTTTAATTTACGTAGTAGTTTATTTTGATTAATGGGGTGCCGGGGTGTTTAAACATTAACCTTACCTAAAGAAAGGGAAAAATATCCCTTTCATCTGTTTTAATTTATGCAGGGTCACATTTGATTTTGTCATGGGATCTATGAACGATTACATTTTTCCGTAACCCATAAATTAATTAAAGAATTGAGGTCAAGGTTACTATTAATTAATTAATTAGTTCTCATGTTATCTGGGATGTACTCTTGGGTTACCTCTTAAGGATGTCACTAAACAAGCCACTAGTGCACGTTTTCAAGATAGTTTCATGTAACACTTGTGCCCTTTGACAATGACACAAATCATAATATGAAGTGCAATTTTATAGAAAGCTAGCTAGCTTTTCAAATTCTAATCTAAGATCACTCTGAAAAGCTTAAATAGCTTGCACTCAAAACTTAGCCTAATTAATCACCTGCCGGTTCCTCTTAAGTTTCTTTCCACTCAGTGTGACGTATCATGTATATAATCATTAACCAAGAAACCAAACCTCCATATTACTTGTTCAACCAAAATCCAAGCATTTAAAAGTAAGATTTGTTCGACAAAATTAGTAGTATAAAAAAAAACACAGTATTGCATCAACTGCTACTTGCTTGCTATACAAACAGCGTAACAAAATAACACAATATTGCATCGATCAACCTCTATGCACCAATTCAAAACAAAAATTAAAAAGATTCACAACCAGATGTTTACCTCCCTGGGTTGAGATATCCGCTGACATTGTTGAGGATAGTTAATGTGTGGCGCTCAGGTCGATATACTCTCAAAAGTTTTAGGAAGCCCTGTACATAGAAAATACAAAGATAATTCAGACTTCTAGAGCGTTCTAGTAATCTCTAATTCAGTAAATGATACATTTATACTCGCATTATTGATCAATCAGCTAGAGATTAAAGAAGAACCTCAATCTTATCACGAGTATAATTGATGAGCGTAGGCAAAGCTCGTTTCCCTGTTTGAACTCGGGCTGTAACATTCAAGTTCTCAAACCTCACTTCTACTTTTGGCAACTCCAGTCCAACTCTTCAATTATGCATCATCATACAAAATTACAAACTCCATTGTTAGATTGTAGGACTTCTTACTAACATCTAAACGCCAAAGTAAAATTATATTCCACCTCGAGTACTATAGTTTCCAAGTTAATTTATCAACAAGTCCAAAGTTTTTGAGCAAAAAAACAAAAGCTATAATTTTGTTTGATTTGTTGTAAGTTCGTTGTAACACATCACAAATTAGGAAACAATCTAGATTACTAGATATAATTTCATCATGCACCAAGCAGAGCTATTCCTTATTTCCTTAATTCCTTTAGAGTTCATTCATATATATATACAACGAACATAAAAACAAATTCGTATCAACAGCTATTAACAATTCGCAAACATCATTTCAATCTTAACGATTACTAAATACAATAACAAATAACGCTTGATATGTTTCTCTTGAGGATTTGATATATTTCTCTTGAGGATATCAAATGATAAACTACGATTTTGCCCATAAGAAATCATCCTTCTTACTAAAAAATCACCAGATAACATGCATGCACAAATTTCTTTCTAATTTTGCAAACTGCATAAACAATTTAAATCGATAGATTAAATGCAACCTTATAATTACATAATAGAATCTTTGAATAAATTAAGCATGATTTCTGTTATGAACAAATGTCAGAATTTCCGTAAAAAATTTAAGTAAGCGTAACATAAAATCATAAATGAATGAATCATTTGAATATCTTCAAATCAAAACCGCTGAAAATAATTCTTCCTGCAACTTCAAACATTCATTCAATCATTATTCAAACAAAACAAAATTCATCATGAAAATCAAGAGCGTAACGTCGTATTGAAGATAAATACCTCTGAAATCGCTCTTTAACACCAGAAAGAAGCTTATAATTATCTTGCTCAGAAGTATCAAGAGCATTTTGAACAACTAACTCACGCAACTTCCGATCAAGCTTCGTAACATCAATGGCGGAAACCTTCGAACCACCACCACCACTGCTACCGCTAAAGTCATCTCGAAGAAGCGCGTGTTTGACACGCTTAATCGACGGAAGTCGCTCAATTGCCGCCCACATAAGGTCATCTTCGTCTTGCTCAAGCGCTTCGGCGTTAGAAGGACGTGAAAACGACTCGTTTCCTGTTAATTCTAACGTCAGAAACTCGCTTCCGTCATCAGCCGCCATTGTTGCACCACCTCTAAGCTTTCTCTCTCTACCGTTGTAATTTTTACTAATTTTATTGTTTCATTTTTTCTCTCTAAAAAAAAACTATATTGGTTTAAATTTTGATTAATTTGACGTGTTAGTTTGTTATATAGTGGGGTGATGAGAGGAATTTGTGAGTGTATGACAGAATGAGCGAGTGATGCATATAAGGGGTTGTTTGTTTGGGGAAGATTTAAAACCCGCGAATTTTGGGAGGAATACAAATATATATATATATATAGCAGTTTTCTAGAATGTAATTTCTTGTTTGCATTTGGTACACTAGTAAGGCTAATAAGGGTGAATTAGTTGGGGTTTAAAATTTCATTGTTTGAGCTTGGCTTTAAGTTTGTTTATTTTTTAAGTCCGAGTTTGTGTCAAGCTTATAAGTAAATGAGTTCTACACATATTTTTTAATCATCTTCTTGCTCTGTTTGGGAAGTTAATTATATATTCGATCAAGGGAATAATATGTAGATTGTCTGATTGTATATTTTTCTAATTTAAAATTTAGCTTACTTTGTGATGCTTGCCATAAATGAAAAATATGCAAAGGTCATTTACAAAGTCCGACCTTGAACAAGTTATAAATAGGTTTGAACAAGATGTTCGCATGCTTTAAGGAGTCGCGTGAATAATAATTTGTTCAAGTAAAACTTAATTTTTTATTAATCGAGTCTGAAAATTTTTTTTATATACAAAACGAGTTTTAACCAAACATTGATCGAGTTTGTTCACGAGTGTAACAACTGCTGCTTAATTATGGTTTCGTGTACTTGTTTCGCTGCTTTAATTATTTGGGACCCACTTAATATATTGTTATGTACTTGTGTAGTTGTGTGTTATGTCTACTCGAATAACTAAAGTGTTTTTTGAAATGTCAAAATTCACGTGTACAATTTGAGCTAACTTTGCCTATTCGATTAAGATGGTTCATGGTTGTCAATTTGTAGTTTTAGAAGTTGAGAGATAAGATCAACTGTATAATTGTATAATTTGGTTGAAAATAATGATATTTATATTAATCATTATTTTTAAAACTACATACTTTTGTAATATTCACAATTTAGTGACCATTTCAAGAATAAATAAAAGGTGATAGAAGCAAATCATATTAAAAAAAAATAATCATAGGATAGGGCTTGCAATTTTAAAACTTACTAAATGATCATTTTGGCATAAGGCCTGTTTACTTCATCTGAAAACAATTGAATTGAATTGAACTGAACTGAGTTGAGCTGAACTGAACTGGTTGGAGTTGAACTGAAAGTGAACTGATTTTAAACTAAAGTAACACGCCCATAATATTTGGATAGAAAAAAGGTATTAGAGGCACATAATATTAAAAAAAATAATAATAATGGTAAAAGGATGGGGCTTGCAATTTTGCAACTTATTAAATGATCATTTTTGCATAATCTAAGATAGGGTACGGTAGAATTTTAATTGGTCCAATAAGAGGAAAATAATGAGGACTAATTAAGGGGAAAATTTACTAAATATGAAATAACCTTCTTGTCAAAGAAAAAAGAAATAAACTTAATTTAAACAAAGTGAGCGTACTTCTAAGAAAAGGTAATTAAATGGATTATATGGTTAACAAATTGACTCATCATAACCAAATATAGATCTCAGTGGCAATGGTTGTTACTTGTTAGTGCAATAGAATTAAGAATTAAGATCATACACAAAATACACCTTTTGAAAATAGATGTATTATTAATGTGAAGGTTTGAAAATCAAAAATGACATTAAAGAAATGCTTTTTATGAAATAGAAGAAGTTGATTACTTGATTGCAAGTCTTTTTTAATTTTGGATAAACGAAATATATATGTTATGTTTGTATTCATTAAATCAAATAATTTGTTGTCCATTAATCCATTAAAAAGTGATTATCTTAGTATTAATATAAATTATCTCTAGTGATCGAGTTTCAATCCAAAACGATTCATTCACACAATACTTTTTATGATATGAAAATATTTACTTAAAAAATTAGTGACATTTACATCCCTTAAAAATTGCATATAATTCATGAAATCTTCATATTATATTTTAATTGAACTAATAACATAATGCTCTTGCTTAAGTTCGTTTATATTCATTGGTATAGAATGTATGGTGCATCTTTAGTTTACTCTTATAGTTTTGTGTTAAAATTATTTTAAATAATATGTTCATTTACATCATCTAATCAACCTTAAAAAGTGTGCGGCGGAAGTAACATATATATTTTTTTGGTGTGGAAAAATGGTAATATGTACATGGATCTCATTGTACAGTCAAATGTTGGAAATGTGGAGAATCAAGTACTTGGAGTGGCTACTGGCTAGCTAGTACAATGCATAGGACTAATAAAAGCATGCAAATAGAGGGTGGTGATATCCGCACTTCCCAAACTATTTCCGCACTCTTCTTCCTCTCATATAAATGATGACATTAGTTAACATTAATGTTAAAGATACAAGAGTATGAAAATAATTTGGAAAATGCAAAAATGCTTACCCACAAATAGAATGCACTAGTGGTGTGATTTAGCATTGGAAAATGGAAACTTGACAATGCCCATCAATAACTAGAAAAGGTACTCAACTAATTCTGATTGAAAATATCAAGGATTAAAAGTCTAGTGAGAAATTTTATGACATGATGAAAATGTTATTTTCATAGACTTGTTTATTCTAGACAACTATGTAGGACCTGTTTACTTCAGCCGAAAGCAGCTGAATTGACTATATTGAACTGAACTGAATTTAAGCAAAATTAAAGAAAAGCTAAACTGAACTGATCGAATAGAGTTGAACTGGACTGAACTGATTTTAAATTGAAGTAAACATGCGCGTAGTTTACAATTTTTTTTTCTTAGTGCACGTTTAGTTCGAGTATCTAGAATTTGAAGTTTATCCTTACTAGTACTACCTAGTTACTACGGAGTAGTTAATATGGAGTACACAAAACACGGATATAATTAGTTAGCATTCTATACATAAATTAATGAATCACGAAAAAAGATATTAATTGACAAATAATTAATGTTATAAAAGCTCTTAAATTTCGAAAAAATATGTATACATACGATTTCTTAACTATAGGGATAATCCTAAAGTAGTACACAATACGAAATACTTCCTTAATTCTATTTGTTCTTCAATCTTCATACTACGTATTTTAACCCTAATTCAAAATCAACGTTACAATATTTTTGTTTTTGCATTTATTCTAACCATCTTTTGTCACATCCTCTTGATAGATTTGAACTCTCCAAAATTTGCCACGTGGAATCTTGTATCAATATCATCATGCATCTCCATTTATTCACCAACATTAAAGCCCAATATGTTATGTTGTAGAAGTGGCCTCAAATCCACATTCCACTAGTTAGAGAATTTCCTAGTTCTTTCTTATTTGCGCCACTACTATTGGAACCTTCCTAAATTAGTAAATTGGTTTTGCTAGGTACCAAAATATCAAGGGCATATTTTACAGAATTACTAAATCGCCTATAACCATACATTACTATTTGCATGACTTAAACGAGCATACATAGTAATTGACTCTCCGCCAAAGAACATGCCACTAAAGAAAATTATTCATCCTTGAAGCTACAAAGCCACAAAGGCTAAATGTTAATGGTGTGTATTGATTGTATGAGCATTTTGTAAGATCATCCTCTACATTATTCAGATTGCGGAATTTTAAAATTCGAAAATCACATCATGGATGTTAACGATTCCAATTTGTTTTGATTTAACTTCTATTTTTTTAGCTCCATTCATATAAATGATGATGTTTATTCAGAGATAGAAATCTCATTGTTGATATCAACGATTCCAATTTGTTTTGATTTAACTTTTATATTTTTTTTAGTTCCATTCATAAAGATGAAGATCTTTAATTAGAGATCGTCTATCCAAAGCAAAGTGACTAGGTATGTTAAAATAATCATATCATTGATCTAATTTTAAGTGAATAAGGTAGAGATAGAGGTTATGAAACTTAGGGAAATGTTACTAGAGCAAAATACAGAGTAGTTTGTATTAAATATATGCGTAAAATACCAAACTAGTTGAATAGTCTCTAAAGGTTTCCACACTCGTCATACTTGTTCCACACTCGTCATGCCATCAGGATTTTAAGTGCTCATACTATTAGACAATACAAAATCTTAGATTGGAAGGCTTGGCAGCTTAGCACACCTAAATTATTGTAACTTTATGCCAAAAAATATCTACTTTGGATGAAAAGTTAAGTGGCCTAACCGGGAGACATGCTGACCCAAGATTTGCTCACACAACCACACTAGATCGATTTCCTAAGAAATACGTAGTATCTTGTTTTTGTAAATGTATACAACGAAATAAAAGGTTCTCTCCTCACTCGTCTTTTTTTTTAAAGTCAGTAATGATAGAAGGCCTAGATTGAAACCCTACTTCCAGGTAAATAAATCTACCTAGACATGCTTGGATACCATATCTAAATATCTAGTCCTCTATTTAAAAGGCTAGAATACATTTGTATTTACTCTTAAGTCTTACCTCATAGTTTCCAATAGTTCTTTTCCAAAAGATTTGACCTTGGGTTCACTACTTAGAAAGTAATGCTAATTTACAGATACAACTGTTATACTTCATAATACATGTATACAACCAATTACAATTAGTCTGCCACTACAAACAACCCATCTTAAAAGCAAAACGATGAGGTTGCTACAGAGCAAAGACATAAGAGTTATACTCCTAGTACTCTAACTTAAGCTAGTTTATATTCATCATATTAGCATCTCCCTATATCCAAAAGGCGAGTCCAAATCCTCTATCCCTTAATTTCTACCCAAAACGATAATAAGCTTATGCATTGTACTTCTGTAATTGCACATATATATACATGATCAGCTTAGCATCAGCCCTCTTACAGAACATGTAACTAAAGAACATCACCTCTTAACTTTTTTCAAGGTAATTGGCTTTGCCTTTGACCTCTTCCCCTTTGATTTAGACAATTCATCATCGGACTCTTCACTTTCATCTCTGAGTTTTGATTTTTGTTTCTTGTCAGCCTTCCCGCAGAAAACAATTGTTTTCTTATCATCCTTCTGCTGAACATCTTCACATTTATCCTTAGGCCTCCATATAAACAAAGACCTGAAAAATAATAACATTAAAATCCTTCTTTCTACAAAGAGAACAATATGATTCAGGCAAAGAAAACTGCCAGTGAATACAAAGTACAAACCTTGAACTACCAGATGCCAGAACATCATCTCTAGGATGCAATTTGTTCACAGGACTGATAGTCGTAATATTTGGGTCAACTACCTCAGCAACCAATTGCCCTGTGCTCACGTCTATAAAATCAATGGGATGCAGAGCGACACCATTGTAGTTTTCACTGATGTAACGACCAATGACAACAAGAGACTCTGACATATCCTGCAGAAAGGTCAATAAAAATGATGTATAGCTAAGCCATAATGGCAATTGAAAAATAAGAAGTGCTATACTGCAATTCCTCAATAGTTCATGAAAAACAAATCCAACCTTGGGATCCCATTCAGCTCGGAAAGCAGTCAAATGACGGTTAAAATCATGGCTATGTACGATTTCACGACTTGGAGACTCCATATTGGCAAATATAGAGTCCCAAACACGAATGCGGTTGTCTTGTGCAGTAGTAAGAATTTTGCTCCCAGTATGCGGAGAAAAATAGGCAGAATTTACTACTCTGCGATGCGCTAGATTGCCTAGAGAAGCCCCAGCTTCTATTTTGCGCACATCCCATAAACGAGCCTTAAAAAATATTTAAAAAAATGCATCATGATATCCACATTAAACAACTTCTTTTCATGAAAAGAACTTCAAAGCAAATGATAAAAATCTATGACAAAAGTAAAAAATCATGTTGAAAGAAGTGTGTTTGAAGGGAATAGGATAAGCAATCAAAAGATTGACCAAGAACTTACATAGTGATCGTTTCCACAACTCAAGAGAAGATCCGGTTGGACAGGATTACAGTGCAACCCAACAACCTTGGTACCCTTTTTATGAATCAAAAGAGATTCCCCTACCTTACCCTTAGTACGTGTATCCAACCTGTAAGCATAAAAAAGATTTTATGTCACAGAACTTTTAACAGCTTTAAGACAAATAGCTATGATATACTGACAAGCAACAAACAAATGTCACCAGAAAATCTAATTAGCTTGTGAGAGCAACTGTTAAAGGCTAAATAACTAATACTTGTAATTAAAAATCCCCTAGTAAACAACATCTTATCTTCCCTCTTCATGCAACATGCCAAATAAGCTACTTCTATTTGCTAGGGAAAAAAAAAGTAATGAATGCACTTACATGTGCAGAAACCCAAAGCTATCAGCAACTAGAACAAGCCCTTTCTCTGTGTTAATATCTAAACCATAAAGCATCTTCCAACTTTTTGGACCCTGCATGAATCACAAATCCCGTTAATCAAACCTGTATGTTCAAGGAATTAGCAAGTCTAAACACAAACTGTCCACCAAATAATATAACAAACGGCTTTTTCTACACGTATCATTGAACTTTTGCGAAATGCACGGGGTACCCTCAATGTTTCAGGAACGCACCATGTACTCTTGTACTATGAAAAACGTGCACAAAATACCCTTACAAGCTGACAACGTTAAACTAGCTGGTCATTTGGAAAGTTAATGCACCATGTACCCCTATACTTTTAGTAAATGCACATAATAACCTTCAACGGCTAGTTTTTAAATGTAGACTACAAAACTAGTTGCTATAATTGCTCCTTCCTTTTCTCTATACAAATTCCATTGCTTTTTATAAATCAACATACTCCTATTTTGTTAGAAACCTCCCATAATCAGTCATTTTTTCATTTTCTTTTATTATGTTTAAATGTCTTCAAATCCTTCATCTTTTAACTTTGAACATTTTTACATGTAGTAAAAAATGACAATTAACTTTACCTCTCATCCAAGATGACTCTATTACAAATGTGATGATTGTGCTACATAATCAATTATATCTTTTACAAATGTGATGACCTAATAAAAGAAAGTGAAAAAAATGAGTGACTATGAAAGGATTGTAACAACGTGTGGACAAGTTGATGAAAATAAGCAATGAAGTTTATATATAGAAAAAGGAAGAGCAATTATAACGGCTAGATTTTTGTAGCAATTATAAAAACCGAGCATTTAATAAAAGTATAAGGGTACATAGTGCATTAAGTTTCTAACTTCATAGCCATTTTAACGCCGTCAGCTTGTAAGGATATTTCGTGCACGTTTTTTAGAGTACAAGGGTACATGGTGCATTCCTGAAACATTAAAGGTACCTCGTGCATTTCGCAAAAGTTTAGGGGTACCCAGTGAAAAAGCCGTATAATAAAACAAACTATTCCAGTGTTATCTAGTCAGTGAAATCAAACTCTCATAGCAGTCAAATAAAAGCATATATGTGATCAAACTAAAACGAAAATCAATCAAGCATTGACATACATGCCACCCATTAGGATTTAGGTCCATCAACGATTCTGATAATCCAGTTTCTAGGTCAGTGCAGCTAACGGTTCCATCAGAAGATGCGCCAAAAATAGTTCCATCATTGACTGAACTAAATCTACATGATAAAAAAAAAAATGATTGTCAATCAAGAGACTCTAGGAAAGTATACCTTTTAGTGCTTAAGATTTGATATTAGGATACTGAGACAGGGGAAGGTTTTTGCCTCCAACCGCAAGCAAAAAATCAATTCAGACAACAGACACTGACCTCATAGAGTTGAGTAAGCAAGAATGAATATTAGTGTAAACCCTTTTTTCATATACTTTATCATAGTCCCAGACTCCAAGCTGACCTTTCTGAGAGGAGAAAAACGAAGGAAAGAAAGCACACAAAAATAGCAATGTCAATGCTACAGTCTCAGCAGCTACAACAATAATCAGCATATTGCAAACCAAAATGAACTTGCAACTGACCTTATCCCCAGATAACAAAATATTATCATTGGTTGGATGGAACTCCAAGCATGTAACTCGCCTACTATGATATCTGATAACAGCACGTGTCACTTGATCTGGGATCACAAATCCAGGCTTGATCTAATATGACCCCAAACAGGACAAGGGGGGAAAAACGTTTATGATCAGACAATCCTGGGATTCTAATTTTAAGTAATCAACCAACATCAAAGCATAAAACAAGGAACAACTTCAAAGTCCGCCAAGGGTTTAAGACACAACAAGTAACATAATCAACATTTAGACATTAATTAAAAAAGACCACATACACTACAAACAACTTACAGCGGGAACATGTGGCCTGAGCTGCCGTTCGAAGACATAGTATACTGAATGACGAGTACTCTTAAGAGGTGCAGGAATAACACCATGCTCAGTAGCTATACGGTGAGGGCAAGTCATTGTCGTATGACCTTCATATGAAAACCCAATACAAGAAGATATGTCAAAAACATTAGCAAACAACTCCACATCTCCCTTCCCTAAAACCTCAAAGCTCTCATAAGAACAAAACAGCAGACATAAAAAGTAGAAGGGTTATTCCAACTTCTTAAATCACTGCTTACAACTATCTACACATACTTAAAACTTGAAATTTGATTAGCACATAGAACTTCCATAAATACAAATACTACGGATTTTTTTCTATGATTTCGAAATTCCACATTGTTTTGTTTTTCATATTTTGAGAGCCACTAAGGCAAGTGATGAGAACCAATCCCACGATTCCTTGGAACCACCACGGTTCAACATTGTTTCATTTAGTTTAAATGCCGGAAAACCTTAAACAAAAACTAATTAAATACTCCGAAATTTTCCTTAACATTTCAAATCAACTAGGTTCAAAAGAGTTTAATTACTAACAACATCATTATCAAACCCATAATAAAACTACGTCGTAATTAATTCAACTTCATTCACATTCACAACACTATATTTGCAACCCAAACAATCACATTAACATAACAACACAAAAACACCTTCATAACCAATATACTTTAAACAATGATAGCAACAAAATATAAATAAATAAAATTCAACAGCATGAAAAAATAAATTAAATTAAATTAAATTACCAGGCAATTTGCAAAGGAAACAAGGTTTCCTAGGACAATCAACATATGTAGCCCCTTGAAACCCTGCTTGATGTCCTGCTTCCTTACACACCTATTTCACCCCCAAAATCACAACACCATTAAAATTAAAATTAAAATTAAAAAAAAACCCAGAACTTAAAAATTCATAAAAATTAAAACCCAGAAAAATTAAAACCAAAATAATCATCATAAACCCTAAATTACTGTTACAAAAGAGTAATTTTTTATTTAATTCAATAAAAATGCTTACTTTGCAGACTTTTTTTAGAGAAATAGTGATGGGTTTTTTCTCTAATTTTTTTAAAACCTCAATTTTCTGTTCTTCTTCTTCAAATTCATCTTCTTCACTGTAATTAACCCCATTTTCTTCATCGTCAACTTCTTCATCTGATGAACTTTCTTCTGGATCTTCGTCTCTTTCAATTACTATCTTCGGTGACGCTTCTCTCCTTGTTCTCGGGGGCATTTTCGTCAATTCAATGGGGAATTTTAATTTTTTTTCTTTTTGGGTATTTTTGAATGTTAAAAATGCAGAAATGGAGGTTTAGAGGGAGGAGGGTTGGAGAGAGAAAGAGGAATAGTAACCGCCTTTTTCTTGGGAAAAGTAAGGAAGATAATGATTTTACTGTTTTGCCCTTGAGTGTGTGGTTATGTCGTTTGAGGAGATAGGGGTATAGGGGGGAATTGTGAAGGTTGGAATTGGCGGGAGATGACGTGGCTTGACTGTAACCGTGGGCTTGAGAGTTGAGAGACCAACGACCTTTTTTAGTCTCGGCTCGTTTTTTTCAAATTTTTCTAAAGAGGATTTACAGTTTTATAGCTATTCCCTGCCGTCATGAGATCGATGTTAATTACAATCTTATGAAATTAGAAGGAAAATTCTAATAATAGGTAAAATACTCTAATCCCTTTCGGTGGGACAAATATGCTTTCTAGAAAACAAGGAAAATAGGGTTGGCAATAATTCGGACTCGGAGCGGGTTATCTAGGACTCGACTCTGATATTTGCTAGATTTGTTGGGCACAGTCGAAAGAAGATTTCTAGTACATTCGAAGCGGGGTTTTTTTCACTTTGAGCGGATCTAAGATGGTCGAAGTCAATCTAAAACAATTTGAAGTGCCATTCTTATTTCTTAATGTATATTTTTTTACTTTTGGTTAATTAACCAACTTTAATGGTGAAGTAGGAATCATGATACAGAATAATAAAATTAAAAATTAAAATTATACGAAGTAATAATTGGAGATGAGCATAGGAACTGGGTACTTGGTCCCAGTCCCAAATTTGGACCGACGGGTAACAATTAAATCCCAATTGAACTGAGTCCGGTGCCAAATTTCAAAATAACAATCTCATTCGTACCGGGATCAGTTCTAGTTTTGGATGGTTAATTCTAAACCCAATAATATGGGCTTGTTTATTTCGACTTCAAATCAATTCAGTTCAGTTCCGTTCAGTTCAGATCTTCTTTTATATTGCTAATTATTATTTTTGCTAATTAATTTGTTCGTAATATTATTTGTTCATATTATTATTATTGTTGTTGTTGTTTTGTACTTAGATTTAATTTGTTTATAATATTATCGATGTGTATTAAGTATGTTAGTGTTTTTTGTACTTGACTTTATTTTGTTTATAATACTATCAATAACGTTTTTTTTTTTTGTTTAAAAATTATTAGTAGATTAATATCAAAATTATTACCATGTTATTACTCCATAGTTAAAAATCATTAATAATTCGATTCGTAGTTAAAAATTAACCGTCACAGTCAATCCATAAAAATCATAGTAAAAAATCAATAATTATAATTAAAAATCAATAATCAATAGTTAAAAATCAATAATCCATAATTACAAATCATTAATCCATAATAAAAAAAAAAAACTTTGAGTTCAGTTCAGGTCCAATTAGTTCAGTTGTTTTCAGGAAATTAAACAGGCCTAAATATCAATAATTTGAAAGTAATTTGTTATGAAATTTAATTACTTGAATCCCAATTAAAACTTATCGATTCAATTTAAATCTACCTGAAAATTTTAATTTATCTCTATGATAAATTATCTCAAAAACTTGGACGATTATCAACGATTCATCTTTCTTTATTTCACCTTTTTTTCCTCTATAATTTTATGGTGTATGTCATTGATCAATTATTAACTTCCCAAATCGTATACTAGTCTGGAGTCCCTGCTACGGTAGTGCCCTCTTTGAAAACAAAAATCAAGGCATAAATACTCCTTATTGCAGTAGTTATTGTGCAACCAATTGCCACCAACAAAGTTGATTAGAGACGTATAAAAATAAAACCAATACAAAAGTCGCATGCAACAGAAGATTCATTCTACTCCTCCTTTCTCTATTTTTCTTTACATATGTTTTTGGAATGTTTCATATTTTTCTTTATCAAACAACTTTATCAAGTTTATAATATTTTTTTATTAAGATGGACCCACACATCACCCACTATTAGTTGCAAGTTGTTTTTCTTTCATCAATTATTACCCCACCACTATTATTATATAATATATCAAAATGAGTGAGTGAATAGTTAACGACAAGAATAATAGGAAACGAAGGGAGTACTTCATTATTATGCACCAATTTATAGTGATTAAAAAGTGCACAACTCCACATTTCCACAACAATAATAATGTCTTCCCTTCATTACCCACTCACTATCACTAGAATCACCACTACACCCTCATGTAGTAGTAGTGCTCATAAACCATCAAACCCTCCTATTATACCATTATCTTCTTGCATGAGAAATGAACCATACAAATACACTAACAAGCCTATATTAACCGCCTCGAGGGTTGGACCCACCACAGCGGTGAATGACGAGGCGGTGGTGGAGCTGCCAGAAGGGTTGTTGCTAGAGGCAATGCCACGGCACGTGGCGGTGATAATGGATGGGAATGTAAGGTGGGCTAAGAAGAGAGGGTTGCCAGGGAGTGCAGGGCATAACGAAGGATCAAAAGGTTTGACAAAAATTATGGAGTTGTGCAACAAATGGGGGATCAAAATACTTAGTGTCTTTGCCTTCTCCATGGATAATTGGTCACGCTCCAATGTCGGTAACCTCTGCTCCTTTATTTTATTTCCTCGTTAAGTCGTTATATACGTTATTATTTACTTCGTTAATTAATCTACTATTTTATAGTCAAACGATTAGATATTTGATTATCGAATTAGAACTTTTGATTGTTTGAAACCGTGTAATTAAATAAGTTACTATCAGATGTCATGCCCAAATACTTTCTCTAGTTATGAAAGTAATTGTCTTTTTATAGGATAATAGGTTGAACAAGCTCTAAATAAGTTTGATTGATAATAAATTACATTCAGTTTAATTAATAAGTTCATGTATTTTCCGGTGAAATTGACTAAAAAAAGAAGAAAAAAAAAACTTGTATACTTTTTCAATTTGTCATGTGTCACGTGAAATACTTGCTAAATGGCGCTAAAACAGCACAATCATTGATTCAATTCAAATATATATGAGCATTTTGGACAGAATGAAGGACTCATTTGTCTTTATGATTGCAAAATCAAACTGTTGCATTCATAACTTATTTTATTGTAACTTGTAAGCGAACCCAATGGTCCAAGCCAGCCAATGCAGCCATTACCCACATTTATCATGTGAATGCCAAATTGGCAATATGTGATCATGTTAGATTGTTACCCTAGTCCACAAAAGGGTTTTTATTTAATGGTTCATGCAATTTTAAACTTTTAAATTGTTGTAGGGGTGAAAACAAGAGCGCCATATAAGCGGCAAATCTGTAAATGTCGTAGTAAGTTGATGGATAAAACTTGGTCTACTTATTGGGTAAATTACCCATATTTAATTGTGAGATAAAATAATAATTAATGTAGTGTAATCTTACTCGGCATAATTTATACTCCGTAATTATTTATCTATGCTATTAATAGCGGGTAATCTACCTAGTGGATAGATGTAGTCTTGCTCCAAGTTGGTAATCTACCTAGTGGATAGATGTAGCCTTGCCCCAAGCTGGTAATCTACCTAGTGGATAGATCTACCTAGTGTTTAACGTAGTTAGTATGTAAATTGATTATTGAATACAATTGTGATATACTAAGAATTATGGCCAACCTTAGACCATCATTAGTCTTAAACTATCTCCAATGGCGAAACTCATTGAGATTTTTATTTTAGAAAAGAGAGAGTATTTGTTACAAAGAATACTAATAAATTGATATTTAAACTTAGCAACCTAAAACTAGTCGTCTCTCGAACGACAACCTAAAATTTGCAGGATAATTAAACACAAGTGCACAAATTCACAAGAAATTTAAATAGCATTAAAATCCGATTGTACAATATAATGTACATTAGTTAATTGTTTACGAGTACTTTATTACTAATTTACCACCCAATCACACATGTACCATATGGTGATATCAATGGGATAATAAAAGATTAAAAGGGTGGCCTCAAGTGATAAATCAAAGTGGGTCATACATAAACATAAAGTCAAAAAAGCAAAATAAAATGGCATGCGAATTAAAAACTCAAACCTTTGTTACTTTATCACAAGAGGTTATCTTAAAGTATAATAGCATATACTAAAATCTATTCAAAAGCTAAATTAATTATGTTGGGTAGGATTAATTTCATTGTCAATACTTTCCATTTTGACAATTAAAATGTTAACCATTGGTTATATTTCTAAATAATATATGTCAAACCTTTAATTTAACTTAACTACTTCAGAGTAATTGAATATTCGCTTGTTTTGTATAAAAGTGGTTTGGTAAAAAGGTGTAATTTGTTTCTATGAACTTTGTAAAAGTTGATTTTTTCTGTTGTTTGTTTGAAATAAGCAATTAACCAAATGCATACCTACATTTTTCAATTAATAGTGGTTAAAACTCTGTCAAAAACATTAAAGTTCATTAATAGGATCTTTGAAAAGCAATGGCTCGTGCATAAATACATTTTTCTTGAATAATTTATGTGAATGATCTAAGCTTTGTTGGTTCGTTATGCTCGTTTCTTCTCAACTTCAAACACAAGTAAACAACTAGCCAACTACGTATCCTAATGAGTATTTTGGTATTCAAACAACATAAATTACCACAAATCATATTGCTACGAGACTACGCCCTACCGGCATCCTACTACTATACGCAAGTCTTCAAAATCCTTATCATTAAATATCTACCGACACTAAAATTAGTTGATGTGGTAATATTTTTTATTATGTATAATTAATTAAAATATAGTAGAGTTCGAAATATATTTGAATAATTGAATTATATTCATCAATCAGTCCAAAGGAAGGTCGAATTTAATGATTAATCATTGACCACAATTTTAATATTTTATTATGTATTAGAATATTCTCACACTTTTACGTATACTAAGCTGCTAAGCACTTAAACTAATGAACTACCTAATTCATTCATCCAATTTATATAAGAAGTTTTGGCCACCAAAATTAATGTGAAGAAAAAATCATGTTTTCCCTACGCTTCTCTTCCATAACACCACCACTTCTTCCTCATTACCCAAATTCAACCAGCAAAAATCTTTATCTATAAATTTATCGTGTAAATTACATGTACAATACTTTTTCTCCTACCTTTTTCGAGAAAGATGTCACAATCTTTCTTTGAGGGCATTGGAGGCCGAGGTGAGTCCCACCTTGGCCTGAGCCGAGGAGAAATTAAATAAAGTTAAAGAGAGATGCAATGTCGCGACATGTGGTAGTGGTAATGGATGGTAATTTAAGGTGGGCGCGCCAGCGTGGGCTGTTTGAAGGTGCAGGACATGAAGCACGGGTGGAGAAAGTGAGGCAATTGGTGGATTTGTGTGAGAAATGGGGCATCAAAGTACTCACCATTTTTGCCTTTTCTGAAGAAAATTGGGGTCGCTCCAAAGTTAGTACTATAACTAATTTTAGCCTATTGTTTGTTTTTCTCTACTCTTTGAGTCTTTGAGTCATGATTTGCCTTTTTTTTTTTTTGTTATTAAGCTTTTAAGGCCCTAAAGTAGCGGAAATTTCTGCCCCTAAATGGCTAGACATGCTAATCTTCTAATAAAACAGCTTTTTTGTTTAAATGATCTAATCATCATAAAAACTAGTAAATGTTGAAGAAACAAATAATTTGAAAGTTAATGTTATGGAAAATAAATACTCCGTGTATAGTACAAAATCCATTGAAAGGTACGGAAAATAAGTTAAAAATGTAAACAATATGATGATTTATGTTTTGAATGACAATTTTTTTTAATGATGCTTTGTGAAACATCTAGTTATTAGCCCAAACAATGTCCAAGATTATTGCGTTTCAAACAAAATGTTTAGGTATGTGGAGAAAAGAAAGTTAACAATGAAAGAAGCCATAGTACAATTGAGTTTAATGTTGATGATTTAATATCGGATGGAAAGGTATAATCCAAACGCAAACAATATAAGGGTTAAGGTATCGTGCTAATTAAGAAACATCAAATAGAAGGTTTTACTTTGCTTATAACTAACATAAGCTTATAAATTGATCGTATCATGTGTAATTTATATTCAATAAGTTAAGGGTTCAATCTGTGGTTCATAAATTTTGACATGGTTTATAAGAGTTAGCTGAGATAATGACATGTCGTGAAGTCATATCGATATTTGTTAAATGGTGTGACAAGGGGTGGATTGCAAATTTCTTCATGTATTATGATCTTTTCCATTTCTTTTCTTCGTTTTCTACCTTAAGATTTTGATACATAAATTAAAATAAAAATCCATTCCTATTTACTGGATATCATTCCTCATAGTATCATCAAATTTTAAATCTAAAAAATTTCAAAAAAAAAAAAAATAGTGCTCAACACCCCTGGACCCCCTATCCAAAATGTATGTATTGCCTAATAATAGAAACCATCCAAAAAATAAAAATAAATAAAGGCCACTTAATTTTGAGAATTTCTATCAATCACGCAACTACGATTTAACTCATTTAAGTCATTAACTCTCTTTTGACATTGACTATAGTTAACCGTTTAGTTTAAATATGGCGGCAAAACTAACTAACTTTTGTACACTAATTTATTTATTTTTTTTTTTTTGCAAACAATAATAACCGTTTTTTTTTTCTCCTCTTTGCCTAAACTTAAAAAAAAAAAATGTTATCTCTTCATCTTCCACCAACAAATCCATTCTCAGTTCCAAAATCAAACCTTAGTCAAAAACCTACAAATCAACTCTTACTACACTTTCACTCCTTTTCGTTGTCTAGTCACTCCAAATTCGAGAAGCTTCTCCCCCAGGCCACGGCCTCAACAGTGGGGCCTATACCAGAGGAAGAGGAGGTGGTGGTGGAGCTGCCAGCAGGGCTGTGGGAAGAAGCGATGCCACGGCATGTAGCGGTGATAATGGATGGGAATGTGAGGTGGGCGCGACAAAGAGGGTTGCCGAGTGGAGCAGGGCATGAAGCAGGGGTGAGGTCATTGAGGCAAATGGTGGAGTTGTGTGGAAAATGGGGGATTAAAGTTCTTACTGTTTTTGCTTTCTCTTATGATAATTGGGTTCGCCCCCAAGTTAGTCGTTTTTTCTTATTCCCTTTCTCCTTCATCTTATCGATTTTTCTCGATTTCGAGACTAAATATATAGCATAAATTACGTAGTAATAAAAGTGTAGGAAAAAGTATATAATCTAGAATATATTTTGAAATTGCTAAATTGTTTTCTCCAAAAAAAAAAAAAAAAAATGGTAATCTGTATGCAAAACAATATGAAAATGTGAATGTCAACTAGTTTAGTCCTCTTAGAGTTAGAAAAGGAAAGAAAGATTATAAATTGGGTGGTGTTATCCCTTTATCATTTTTGTTTCAAACTAAACCTCTGATGAAATACATACCCTTACCCTTGATGATATAGATTATTATTTTTAGTAATTTGAGTTGGTGTTTTTGTTGTTTCTTTTCTTTGTAAGATAACAATACTTGAATAAAATGTAAGATGGATTGGTTAATGATAGCATTAGATCCTACATGCTACACCTCAAAAATAAAAGAAAATTTTAGTTTATTATATACTCTATTGGAAATTTGTAATCAAATGGTGATAACAAGATAAATAGTGTTTGTCAAGTGCAGGTGGAGGTTGATTTCTTAATGAGCTTGTTTGAAAGAGGCATTAAATCAGAATTAGACAACTTTATCAGGTAGCCATTTGCGACCTTTTTGTATGGACCGTGTTAAATCTATTGTCCTATATGAGAATTGATTAACGGATTCCTTTCACATCAGTGTCTTCCGATCCTACGAGACAAAAAATGAATTATTCTACATAGGAGTAGGAATTACATTATACATACAACTTAAATCCTTCCAAGTAGCTTTAAAATTAGGTTCATTGCCAAGAGTAAGATCCTTACTATGCAACTTAGATTCTTAGATCATGTTGTTAGCTTTGAAGAATAGGTTCATTGCAAATTGATTTGTGCCAATTTGTGTTTAACTCCTATAACTTAGATGAAGTTTTCAATTGGTTTTGGATTGTCTTAATTGACAAAGCATCAATCTACATAAAAGTCTAAATCTCCTAAAAGGATGGTTTTTTTTACTCTCTAATCATTGCCACAATCCAAGTGCATGTGCTCCAAGGCCATCTAATATAGAGTAGCATTTTGTAACTAATTGCATATCAACACCATCACTATTAATTTCTTGAGATGTGCTATCTAAGATTCGGAATTGAATTTCTTCCACAACATTGTCCCTAATAGCTCGGTATCCAATAATAAAACTACTACACAATAAAACGACGAAGATCATTACTAAAACCACGTCAGGTATCAACCATGCATGTCAAGCCGAAAACCATAGTTTGAACCTTATCATTGTTTCTGATTTTCTAATCTAATCCTAAATCGAGTAAGACTAAAATTCCATATAACATAAACTTGCTTCCATAAAAATGTCATAGAGCATCACATTCAATTTCTTATGGCATTACAAAAATGTAGCAATCTATGATTAGATCATTAAAATCCTATGATTTGTAGCTTATAATTTTCTTATATATAAAATAAAATAATGTGGTCATCAAAACTTTTTGGTTTTAAATCATTGGGTTCATTTTTTATTTTTTTTAATAAATATTTAGCCTAAAATTCGTGTGCAAACAAAATAAAACATTATCCTCAAACAGATTTTGTGGCTCACTTAAAATACCCTTAGTTGTAGAAGTAGAATCATGCATATTTTTCATATTTGGTTCTAGAGTATCCTTTTATGTCTTCTAATGCCTCCACTTAATACAATGACTTGTAGATATGGACCCTTTTGTTTGAATATCTAAATGACATTTTCTACAAGAACTTTCTATTCTATCTTGAAGAGCTTGACAATTGCCATTTCCAGCAATCATCATCATTGATTAATTGTCAATGTCATCATTTTCGACAATTTTTAAAGGATACAACTGCTTTAAGACCACAAAAAAATGAATGAAAAAACCCGAGCTTAGAAAAATTTGTATGGCTAACAATAATTAATATGAATGTTTGGTTGAACAGGCAAGAAATTAGGATATCAGTAATAGGAGACACTTCGAAACTGCCAAAGTCCTTACAGAAACTGATAGCTGATGCTGAAGAGATAACAAAAGATTTCACAAACTTCCAGCTAATTGTCGCGGTTAGCTATAGTGGTAAATATGATATCATACAAGCATGCAAGAATATTGCTCAGAAAGTGAAAGATGGTGCCGTGGAAGTTGGAGAAATTGATGAAGGATTGATTGAACAAGAACTCGAGACTAACTGCACAGACTATCCTTACCCTGACCTGTTGATAAGAACTAGTGGCGAGCTGAGAGTCAGCAACTTCTTGCTTTGGCAACTAGCTTATACTGAGCTGTTTTTTGTGAGGGCTCTTTGGCCTGATTTTGGGGAAGAGGAATTTCTCGAGGCCTTGAGATCTTATCAGCAAAGAAATAGGCGTTATGGTGGCCGAGATGTACAAGAATCAAGTGCTAATAAACGATAGAAAAAAAAAAAGTAATGTTGCAGATGAAACAGTCATGACATCGTGTTATACTATGAATAGAGCCTGAGCCTGATCGAAGAAGAAAGTATTCTGCTCGGGAACAGGCAGATACATGGGTATTATGTTATACACTTTAGTACATTACTATGGTAGGAAGAAAATTTTCGCTTTCTTAGTATATAATTCATAAGTACCCTTAACGTAGATTAAACTCATTATCAACTGTATCTTGCTTCAGAGCAAAATTTTGTTCCCTAACTTCCACTGCATATTTTGTTAGTTTTCTTTGGCTCTTTCTTTTTGTTCTTTGTTTATGTATCTATCAGTTTAAGCATTTGGTAGAAAGTGAAAATTATAAAAAGTATTTTCCTTTTGTTATTAGAAACACTCTTTGAACAATTTTAGTAAAGCTATTAAAACACAAAGAGTATGAACTTTATAAAGTAGTTGAAATTTGTGTAAGCCCCATTGCATCTGTTACTTGTTCATCTAAACTGAATTAATCATGTTTCCTTTCATTTTGCTGATCATTTTTCTTTTAAGTTCTCTTGATCAAATGTTAGCTGTCCTTTCCTCCACCACGACATCACAAAACAATTCATCTCGAAAAATTAAGCAAAAATACTTGACCTTCTCAGCACGTCTCATCCATCATAGCTCCTCAGAATCTCCTTTCTTCAATCCAAACTACACTAGAATTGACCACATAAAAAATTCTATACATGCCTCCCAAGCGAGAAGCCGCTATTTCAGCCAAAGCAAAGCAAAGTCAGCCACAAATTACGTGGCTGCTCCTATTTCAGGGTTAGAGGTCATCATGAAGTACACCATAGGAACACCACCAGTGGACAGATATGGAATTTTAGACACAGGAAGCAGTTTCACCTGGTTCCAGTGTCAACCTTGCATCCACTGCTATGATCAGAAAGATTACACCTTTTTCAACCCTAGCCAATCAATCTCATATCAGCAAGTATTGTGTGACACCTTCCAATGCAGCATCGCTCCTAAACACTATTGTAGTAGCTCCAGTTCTAGTTCAACTGCCTGTCATTACAACATTAGCTACATAGGAGAATCTAAATCACAGGGCATAGTTTCGATGGACACCCTGACACTGTCTGTTGATAACACAACTGAGGCAGTGGAAAGCTTTGTGTTTGGGTGTGCAAACGACAGCAAAGATGAATCTGGGATCCCTGGAGTTGTAGGGTTAAGCAACGAATCATCCTCTCTTTTAGGACAACTAGGAGTCTCCCACTTCTCCTACTTTCTCTTTGACAATGGAACCAATTTTGACGGAGAGGTACACTTTGGGCCTGGAGCCTCACTCTCAAGCTCTGGTGCTAACACACCTTTAATTCCCAGTAATGATAACTTTTACCACCTTTATCTTGTGGGGATCAGTGTTGATGGCTCAGACCTAGACATCCCTTATGGCATTCTTGACCATGGGATCATCATAGACTCAGGATCAACTTTCACTCTGCTTGAATATGACGTGTTTGAGAAACTTAAAGATGCATTAACAGATGAAATGTACATGTACACTCAGGTTGAGAGTAGATATTGGGAGCTGTGTTTTGAGGACTATGACGGTGGCGCTCCAGAGGTGATTTTTCAGTTTAGTGGCTTAGACTATACCTTGTGTGATCCCAATTTATGGATTTGGGATGCTGAATCTAAGTCACATTGCTTGGCTATTGTGAGGAACAACAGAAGGGAGTCCAAGGTGTCACTGTTAGGCATGTACCAGCAAAGGAATGTACAGGTTGGGTATGATCTGCAGCAAAATTTGCTCACACTCAACCATCCTGATGTTTGTCCTGAAAATGCAAAATAATTTTTCGCAGGCGATAAGGCAAAAAAAAAAAAAAAAAAATTAGTATCAACTATAGTCAGTCAGGGAGACTATAAGTTTATATGTGAAAAGGATGTAGGGTCATGTTAGAAAATGATTGTAATTAGTTATTAGTAGAAAATGAATGATTATTGACTCAAAATGCTGATTCCCTAATATTGGACGTCTTTTGTACATTCTTTACCATAAAGATATCATTCCTGAAATGCTAAATGCAACGTTTGGACTAATCGCACGCATATAATCTTTTTGTTAGCTCCATGAAATGATAAGAATGTAGATAGATGACTAACAGGAAGCTACTGATTTACTGTAAAGCTTAAGCTTGTCATCTGTAAGATCTTTTTCTTTGAGCTTTCTAAAGGTTATAACTCTTTTTGGAAGTGAATTCAGTCCTTGCATAAGCTTACATACCGCTACAATGCTGCATAACTGCTTGGATTTTTATCAAATCATGGAAGCTGAAGAACAAATTTTAGACTTACAGAATACAGATAGGCACACCATAAGGCGCAGAATGTAAGGCACATAGCATCATTCCAGCTTAAATTACATCTCCAGCCCATCTAGACTTAGATGTCGTGTATACTCTTTATAAATTTCAAAACATACATTTCAAAAAATAAAATAAAATATAGGCGCATAGAAATGGTGTATGTTACCCCTCAAAATTAAAATTTAAGATGACCTATAATTAGGTTTATTTCTAATGTGCCATTTACATAACTTACGTACCGGAGATGAGATTGTGACTTCGGTGATTTGAAAATTCAGGACAATGTAACAATTTTCGAATGTTGCAGCATCGCAAGTGACATGAGTTTTAATTGTACCTACTAGTACTAGCCAAAACATGAACTCAGCTTGAAGATACCTACAGTTAACTTTAAGACAGCAGGAGTTGATAAATTCCCACTAACCTTTTTGCTAACCAAGAAACAGAAAATTGACTCTTTTTGTGAGCAAATATTTCCTAGAATTAATTAAACACACCCCCTATATTTAGTTAGTTAAATTTCTGGATAAAAAAATAGTTTTTCAAACATAGCAGCAAACTTTAAGTGAAGCATGAATCAAGTAGATATCAATTAGCATTTAGCAAGTTTATTTGTTGTAAAAGTACAAGAGTGTGCACCTTTTAAATGCAAAGGGAGCTGATTTTCCACTGAAAAGCATCATAAATTTATATGCTTGCATGCATCCTTCTTCAAATTGCTTTAAATTGTCCATCAAAACTCAACATGTTCTCTTTGATCCTTCTGATAATAAGCTTAATCAGCTCTCTTGATCAGGCTTTCACCTCTTCATCACTTCCTCCTGCAGAACCTCCTTTTAGCCCACCAGGGAAAGCAAATGGTGATGTCATCTTCTCAACACCCCTCATCCATCGCAGCTCCCCAGAATCTCCCTTTTATAACCCAAACTACACACGGGAAAACCACATAAAAGATGGGGTACGCACCTCTGTAGCACGAAGTCGCTACTTCAGCCAGCTCACAGCATTAGCAAAAGACTATGTCGCGGCCCCACTTTTTGGGTGGAACTTGCTCATGAAGTACGCCATGGGAACACCAGTGGTCACTAATTACGGCATCTTTGACACTGGAAGCAGCTTTACCTGGATTCAGTGCCGCCCTTGCATCCATTGCTATAAGCAAGGAAATTACCCAGTTTTCAACCCACAAAACTCCTCTTCTTATCGACAAGTTCAATGTGCAGAACACGAGTATTGTTCCATGGCACCAGAATATTCATGTGGGAGCACCACCACTGCAGACCCCGACTTTCCTTTTTGTGTCTATCATGCTTCCTACATGGGCAAAACATCACGAGGAGTAGTCTCGACAGAAACCATCACTCTATCAGCTGAGAACACCACAAGGACCATGCCCAACATAGTTTTTGGTTGTGGTCATGACAACCATGATCCAAGTCACAGCCCTGGAATTGTAGGGCTAGGCAACCATAGTGCCTCCCTCGTACGACAATTAACTGTCTCTCACTTCTCCCACTACGTATTCGCCAATGGGACACACCTACGTGGGGTAGCACACTTTGGGCCAGGAGCATTTACATCAGACTTTGGGATGACAACACCTCTTTTGCCTAATGATTATGGTCTCTACTACCTAAACCTCACAGGGATAAGTGTGGATGGGTCGAGCATCAACCTTCCACAAGGGATATTTGAGAATTCTAGAGATGAGAATGGGACCGGTGCTGGGTTCATGATTGACTCAGGAGCCTCATACACAATGCTTCGCGCTGAAGCATTTGATATGTTGGTGAGTGCTATCATGGATGTGATGTCTGAGCATGCCCCCGACAGCACTCAGCATTTTGAGTTATGCTACAGTGACATTAGTGATGCACCCGAAGTGGTGTTCCACTTCAATGGCCTTGATTACATGTTATGTGATGCTAATCTATGGATAAAACACTCTGGGTTATATTGCCTGGCTATGATCAGGCTCAAAGAACATGAGGGTAAGGTGTCAATATTAGGATTTCACCAGCAAAGAAATGTTCACATTGGGTATGATCTCGAGAACAGCTTGCTCAGCTTAGTCTATTCGGGAGCTTGTCCTGACGATGCTGTCGATTTTCTGGAAGGGTAGATGGAGCATCTGCAGTTTCCAATAACTACAGGTCTACATATAACATCTCAATGACAAACAAAAGGATACTAAATGCAAACAGTTTTTCAATTGGGGTGGTAGTATAAAGTAAAGATGTAAATAGCTTTGGTTCTTTGACTTACAAAGTTGGGATAGATTCAGGGAATATCAGAACCTTATGCTCTACATAATAATCAGAAGTGAACTATTTGTCCAAAAACACAATAAAATGCAGCATCTTGATTAGTGTCTAGAATGATGATGCATTGTCCACTCTACTTTGAGCGACTTGCAAGAACCAGATATCACACCCCATCTTCTTGCCCATCAAATATCCAGGAACCAATCATCAACACAGATTTGATTCTACCACTAACATTCAAAAATCCTAAACATGAATGCTTGCAGAAAGTTTAGCAAAAGGCACAATACATAGGCAACTCAATATTGCACCCTATTATATTATATACTGAGTTTATGAACTGTACATTAAGAATTGCCAACAAAAATGTCATCCAATGTGCCAATCATAGGATGCAGACCCAGGATATGGATCCACAAGGGGTAATTTATCTAAATAAATGAACAACCTATTCAAATTCTCCATCATGATAACCGATAAATCAACAATATCACGGTCATCAGTGTAAATCCAAAGGTCACCTGACTTGACTCCCTTCAGAGAATCTCGACAGAAAGGGCATGACTGAGACCGAGCAATCCTGCATCAAAACCCCAAAAAACGAGAATTCTAGCATCAGATTCCCACAACTCACAGGTGTGATGCAAATCCATAGAATGCATAACAAACACGACCTAATTCTATAATCCAAATGGACACTGGTAATTACACTATTGTTACCCAGCTTGCATAAGCTGAGAATTTGGGCTTCAAATATTAAGAGCATTTTCACAAACTGTTCTACTTGAACTCATAGGAATACCGAAACCATTCCAAAACCTTCCTCTAAGTCTCCTCTTTTTTTTTCATTGAGCTATGACAGGATTAAAAGAGGAGTTTTTGACAGAATCCTAAACCAGATACACTTAATTTGGCTAAGCTGGATGGAAAATTCCCCAATATCATGTCAAGGTCTATGCCTGATGTGATCATGTGACTGAAGTGAATAAGATATCATTCCCTACATGTAGTAAGCTGATATGCCAAATACATGACAACATTTGATCCCAGGTTCCCAAATCCCGATAAAGAGTTCAAAGGACTGAGAAGATAGGAAAAACAAACCATTCAAAGATAAACGATGGTATCAGTTTGGGATTGAACGAGTGACAAGGGAAAGGAAAACATTGAGTGGAAGAGGGCTCCATAATCCATCTACAGGTTTCTTAATGTTTAACAAGCTAAAAAAAATAGCTCCCATGGGAGCAAGAGAGGAAACAGAAAGCTTACCAGTCTTTGTAACACTTGAAGCACATTGAGTGTGTGCAATTAGGCAGTACAACCTTGTTATTTATCTCCATGCAAATGCCACACTCTTCTTCAATCTCTTCCTCCAATTCCAACAATTCATACTCCTCATACGAATCTTTTCTTCTATAGCTCAAGGCACATACTTCCTTCTGTTTTCGATCTTCCAATTCTGTGATTCCTG
This sequence comes from Suaeda aralocaspica, assembly GCA_016808085.1. Classification (NCBI taxonomy): domain Eukaryota; kingdom Viridiplantae; phylum Streptophyta; class Magnoliopsida; order Caryophyllales; family Amaranthaceae; genus Suaeda; species Suaeda aralocaspica. The sequence continues at coordinate 5,213,849 of PYUH01000120.1, read as the reverse complement.
GTTGCAGTTGTAGCAGAGAAGGAAAAATCACACCTGTATCAAGCATAAGCATTAGAACACACGTCAGAACTTAACCTTTAGAAAACCCAACAATCCAATGCCTATCTGTCTACCACACTCACTGACATAGTTACAAGGGGTGACACCCCTCTTCCATGTCCAATGAGGCCACTGAGGAAGAATAGAATGATAATGTAGTAACAAAAGGAAACAAAAGAAAGAAAATGCGTACATAAAAAAATTTTGAATATTGACTTAGTTGCAGCGTACAACTATAAAACTCACCATAAAATTGTCGAATGCTTGCTTTCTTTTCATGGACAGACATGGTAGTCTTCCCATCTTCGTATGTCTGCACATCAACCAAAACAAAACATTCTTCAAACCATAAATGGAATTTCAGTTTTGCAACTATGCGTTAAACATTTAACATGTTACTCGACAAAAGCAAATGAACAAGGTAAATATCGAAGCGGTGTTAAGGAAAATCTAACCATAGCAAAGAAAATGATGCATACCATATAAATTAGAATTCTCAGAAACCCAAGAGCACCAGCAAGATAACAGTCAGTCCACTGAACAAGGAAAAGAAACAAATGCGCTGCTGGACTGTAGGATAGTCTCATTTGGAAGCAAGCTCCATCAGTCTGCCTTCTATAACCTGAAGCTCTGAAAGAAAAGAAAAGGACCTAATGTGTTAATTATGAGAATTTTAATTACAAATAAATACACTTCTGACATCGTATAGAACATAATTGGTTACACCACGTAGGACAAAATAGATTTCTTAGATGAAATAAGGACAAGAGCCAGAATCTAACATATCAGTCCAAGTAAACACAAGAGTCCAAAAAGGTAATTTCTCTTGACATACCAATCACATCTAAAGAGAGGGGCATTGGAGCACATATTATGGACTGGAGATGAAGGACGGAGATTACAAATTACAAGCTTCAAGTCCTTGTCTAACAATTTTTTATTTTTTTTGTTTTGTTTTTGGGTGCAATGTCGTTATTAAACTTAAGTCAGCATCCATCCATTTTTGCCTATGGAATACTGAGAGGGAGGCGGCAGCTCATGCCAAAGACCTAACATATGCTTGACAAGCATGCTTTTTGTGCATTTTTTAACCCAACGACCTAACATATGCTTGACAAGCATGCTTTTTGTGCATTTTTTTACCCAAACTCAAAAGTCAAAACACGAATTCTATATATCTCACTGTCGGATCACACGTCAAATGCACACATAACAGCATTGCAATATGAAACGGTTGAAGACTCTACAATTATTTATTCCACGAAAAACAAACTTAATCTATTAGACTTAATTAATGATTTTTTTTTACTTAAGTGCTTCATTAGTTCACTATCGGAAAACAACATATGCTTAACAAGCTTCACTACAATAAAAGCCCACTAGATAATGTCCGCGGAATTAACTACAAATCCCAATATATCCTTGATCCTTCACTTCGTCAGATACATGTAACCACCAACATTCGGTTTCCATACTAACAAACAAGATTACCGAGGTTCAAACAACTCCAGAGAGTACACTTAACTCGTCATTAACATATATTTGACCAAACCACAAGCATAATAATTCCATGTAATTTACAGCCACACAAGAAGACCGCGTTTAGGTTTCTCCAATAAAAGATAAATATCATACATAAGTGAATATACACCTTGATTCCTAACTTAAAATAGTAAGAGTATTCTTGTTAGTTATTTATAACACTAAAACAATCATAATCTTTGTACTAATCCCTCCACCTTTTGACCTCGCATTTGCGTTTTTTACTTCTTACAAACAAGACCTCACTTGACTATATTTTCGTATATTAGTCGGGATTAATCATCAATAACCTTAGCTTTTAAATGTAAAAATAACAGACATTACCCCCTTTTACCTTACCTCAATTTCGCCGAAAATGAAGAAAATCAACTGAATCAGCTTCATTAAGATGCTTTATAGCATAATAAAAACACATGCATTCAATAATAAGCTAAAATAATCTAAATATATTTTAGCTCATAATAACTCAAAATCCAGTTTCAATCAAAACAATTTAAAGCATGTACATCTTATTTAATTCAAAATAATTAAATCCTTCAAACTTTTTTCGAACTTCATCTTCAAATTATTTCGTTGCATGCAACTGAAATTCTACCTCATTAGTCACTTAAATCAAGCATATATTAGAAAACAAAATCAAATCACTAACTTCACACAATTCAACAAAATTGAACAAAAATTCTTTCATAAAAAAAAAAAAGAAAAGATAGAAAAATTACAGAGTATTAGCGTGTTGAATATCAGCTTCAAGAGCTTTGATTGATTCTCGAAATGACTTCCTCATTTTCGTCATCTCAGAACCAAATTATCACGAAATTTCACCACAAAATCAACAAAACAAAAAAAAAAAACCTTCGAAAAAAAAAAAAAAACAATTAATTGATCATCAATTTATTAAAGCTGCAAAAAAAAAAATCTCAAATAAATCAATATAAAAAGCAGAAATTAGGGAAGAACAAATACCTAGAAATTGAGAAGATTGATGAATAAAATTGAATTTAACTTTTTTTTAAATTTATTTTTTTTAATTTTAATCACAAATTACGAGGAATTTAGGAGAGAGAAAGAGTGTGTGAGAGTGTGGGATATTTCGTCGCCTTTCATAGAGGGGGAGATGATCAAGGTAGTTGTAACTTCTGCCGATTTTTTTTTTTTTTTCTTTTTTTAAAGGGAAAATTTTGATTTAATTTTAAATTAAAGAGAATAAAAACAAAAGTTGCTTGTGTAGCAATTAAAAAAAGGGTTGATACGATGCGTTTTGAGGTGTGGAAAAAAGGGATTAAGGAGATTATTTGGAGTATTTATCCTTTTCTTTCGGCTGACGATAGTGAGACGTGGCGCATGGGTTGGCGATGTGGTGTTTGTTTGTGTTAATTAAGGTAAGAATTGTTGATGAGGTTTTATAGTCTACAATATATGATGATTAGTGTAAATATCTTTTCCTAAAATCTTGCTAATTATGAGTGTTATAAGCTTAGCTAGCTTTACAGGGCTTTTGACTTTGGAAATCGCATTATTGCTGGACAAATTTTGCACTTTCATATCTCTTTTTATTTATTCATATACGTGATCTTTCTTCTTTAATAGATGAAACGTAAAGAAATGATTCTGTATGTAATTTAAAAAAAAAAACGCTCTAATACAAGGATATTAACATTGTCATATTAGTCTTTGTTTACGGGCGGAACGAGAATTATCTTTGAAGAGGCCATAACTTTAGTTTTATATTTTTAGAGAGGAACTAAAACATAAATTAACTAGCTTTCTAGGGCTTTCAACTTTGGAATTGCTGGTGGACAAGTTTTGCACTTTCGTATCTTTTTATTAATTCATGTACACATTCTTTATTCTTTAATAGATGGAGCGTAGAGAACGGATTCTGTATGTAATTTTGAAAAACGTGATAATATAAGGATATTAACATTGTCAGGTTAATAGTCTTTGTTTATGGGCAGAAGAACCAGAATTATTTTAGAGGAGGCTATAACTTTAATTTTGTAATTTTAAAGGGGGGCTAAAAAATAAAAAATTAGCTTAATTTATTTAGAAAATTAGAGTTTTCTAACTAATTATTTTTATAAAAAAAAAATCAAAAATTGGCGGTCCGTCCTTTACTTAACACGAACATATATAATGATATAAGGTTTTTCTAGAGATTTTAGCTATTATTGTGGAGTAAAATCAATACATGCAAACAATAATTAAAATTTGAAAGATTTAATTTTGCACTCTTTTTGGCTATTTGCCTATTTGCCCTAGTTAGGGTGTGTTTGGCCAAAGTTTTAGAGAATAACTTCAACTTCTTAAAAATAATTTTGTAGAAACTATTTCGAGAGACACACATTTATAGAAATAGAATTGTTTAGCCTTAAATTTTAGAAATGATTTTTTAATTATCAAAAAAATCCAACGTTTTGGCCTCTAGCTTTGCCCACTTGTTTTTATGAAATATCTATAGCTTAGCCTTTGCTCAAAAATTAAAAAAAAAAATAAAAAAAATAAAAAAATAAACCACTTTCTTACATGGACTCAGTAGTCATTAATTCAAAAGGAAGAAGAAAGAGACGAAAATTGATTGATTATGCCCTTAATGATTGAATCGAATTATTTTTTTACGGAATTATGTTCTTCCATCTATTCTTTAATCATTTGCACCACCATAAATTAATTAAAAACATTGCAAAAACATATTGTCTTATGAAAATAAAAAATAAAAAAGTTTCTTATAAATATTGTCTTTAATCAATTAGTTGTTGCACTAGGACTGTGTGAAAATCGAAGCTTTTATATATTATGAGCCGAGCTAAAAACATTGCAAAAACATATTGTCTTATGAATATTAAAAAAAAAGTTTCTTATGAATATTGTCTTTAATCAATTAGTTGGTGCACTGGGTCTATGTGAAAACCGAAGCTTTTATATATTAATGAACCGAGCTCCCTTCCCAAGAAACTGAATTGTGAAACTTCAAATTGGAGCTAGTTTTCATTCTAAAGGACTTTAATTTTTTAACGAAGTTGAAACACTAGGTGTATATATTTTCACTTGTTTGGCCAAGTTTCAGCTCTTTGGGTCTAGGAGTTTTATTACATATGAATTACAAATAGGGAAAAAGTAGGTTTATTAAAAAAAAAAAAAAAAAAAAAAACCTTTAAAAGAGCTCTCCAAGAAACTGAATTGGAAAACTTCAAATTGGAGCTGATGTGCAATAGACATGCTACTTAAGATGGAGCACTTGCTTTAGCATAAGTTATTAGACATGTTATTTCTCTTCATATGTCAAATCTTGTTATCAAAGGTGATAATTTAACATTTATTAGTGTTGTCTGTCGTATTAGGCATATCCCCTCGGAACTTAATGACATTACTTATAAGTCGAGTTTTTCCTTCAGTTTTTGGTTTGTTGTTCTTCTTTTTTCTTCTTTTTGTTTGAAACCTGTACTCTCGGTATCTCACCAAAATAACAAAGAAGGTATCCTTTAGAGCATTATATGTTAAAAACTTGAAAAATTTTTGTTTATGATATGTCGTATCAAAAATAGAAAATAAATGAAAACACTTCAATTCATATATAATTATATGTCATTAATAAATGAGTTATATATCATTAGTAAATGAGGCCATGAGGGTGTGAATGAAGCTTTGTTTTTGTTTAGGGCTTCTAGTTGTCTATAATCATACAGCTAGGTAGAATCACTGTACCAAAATATAATTGAATCTATTTCAATGGAACTACATTTTCAACACAGCTACACAATCACTTATAGTTAGGTGACAATCCTCCCCACCCCCCCCCCCCCCCCCCAATGTCACTTTTAAATACGGTACTTTTAATTACGGTAGTTAGAATGCATGATAAAAACACATAATTAATAGAAATTACGATAGAAAGGATAACGTCATATCATCATCATATGTATAATTTAAAATGTGAAGGCTCCAAAACCTATATAGAGGTCTCTCATGTAGACATGTAGTACTAAATTACTAATACTCCGTATATCCTAAATTTAACTATATTGTATTCTACCTTATCCTTATAATGCACATCGTGCAGTTGCATAGGTACACTCTAGTAATCTTATATATAATCTAAAAGTATGTTCGTTGTGAGGCCTTGGCCTCTCATTATTCCAACAGAAATTTTAATTTTTTTATTTATATGTGGAAGTTATTTTTATTTTAGAAAAAACCACCTCTCTTATAAATAGTTTTCCCAACAAATAAAAATTGAAACCTAATTACAGTTCCTACTACTCATTGATTTGTTGTTCATACATGCAACATTAATATTTGATGGTAGGTCAAATTGTTAAAAAAATATTCTCTCGTCCTTTTTTTTTTAGCTGTGACATTAGGATTGTTTACATTATTCATAGTGTAATTTTAACTCATTTTAGTGATTAATGAGTAACAAAAAACATAGTCATATGAAATCTTGTTTGATTCGTCTCGACTTATATTTTAAAAAAATAAAATTTTTATAATTTTTATTATACCAAACTCAAGATATTAATTTTATAAGTTATGTCATGGGAGACATGAAAAGTGAATGTAGCACGTAAAAAAATAGAGAAAGTAATACTAATAATAAATAAATAAATAAATAAATCAATCAATCTAAGCAATTTTTTTTTTTATGGATGTTTGATCATCACTTCATCAACATGAAAACCAGAATCATATTTTGGCATCTTAATGTTGATTGATTGTCCAGTTTAGTATTTTTAAGGATTGAATTACTGAAGTGAGTTAAAAGGCTTTTAATACAACTATTTTTCAAAAGTATGTTATTCTTACGAAATTATTCAAGCACTATAATTATTATACCAATTATTTATACATTCTAAATATCCTTTTTATTATCACAACTGATACATCCTAAAATTTTAACTATACTAGTATTATGCCATTTCATTATATTGTAACCCGTGCAACTGGACGGGTACAGTCTAATAATCTTATATACTAATTTAAAAGTTCCTTTTAACGACAATCCTCCAAAACCTAAATGGTGCATTTTCATTCACTCCCTCCAAATTGAAATTTTTAAAATTAAACAAACTGACATTACACATGGCGGTTAACTTTTTTTTTTGAATTTATTTTAAAGGCAACAATTAATTTCTTTCTTAATACCGTAATAGATTACTGATATACATATATACATATTATTTTTCTTTTATCTTCATGATATACTATTTTTATTCGTTGATATATTTACTTGCATGTTTAATACTCGATCTATACAGAGTATTTGATACGATGAAGCTTTTACATTTTTCTTTATTAAAAATATTTTGGATTACAAAAGAAATAAAAGATACATTTCCAATGCAACAATATTAAACCATAATTATAAGTTATTCCATCCGTCTTTTTTTACTTTTTACATTCACTTTTTCACTTCTCCAAACACGTAATTTATAAATTAATAGTTTAATTTTGTTATAATAAAAAATTATAAAAATTATAGACGGAACAAACAAGATCCCATGTGATTATGTTCTTTTGTTGTGAGGCATCTAAAACCTAAATGGAGGCCTCTCATTAATCCAATATATATATATATATTTTATTTTTTAATGTGGAAGTTATGTTTGCTTAAAAAACCACCGTACTTGTATAATAATTCGGGGTTGCAACATTAACGTTTGACGGTAGGTTGAATTGTAGATAAATAAATAAATTTAAGGAATTATTTTTTATGGATGTTTGATCATCACTTCATCAATCAAGAGTGCCTATGAAAACCAAAATCATATTTTTGCATCTTAATATTGATTGATTGTCCAATTTGTTAGTTTTTTAAGGATTGAATTGCTGAAGTAATGAGTTGAAACACTTTTGATACCACTTTTCAAAAGTATATCATCCTTGCGAAATTGTTCAGATATATCACTATAATTGTAATACCAATTATTTCTACATTCTAGACATCATTTTTATTAATATATACTAAAATTTTAACTATATTAGTATTATACCATTCTATTATAATGTAATCCGTGCAGTTGCAGCATGGATACACTCTACTTATAAAGTATCTAATTATAAAGTATGCTCATAGTAATTAAAAAATCATTAACTCTATGGTTAACAAAAAGCGACGACTAATTACTTTGAATTTTGTTAGGTAGTTAGGTTTTGATTTAGGGGGTTAAAAATTGTTATTCAAACATGAAATTAAATAATTAGATTCTTTTCAACACCTTTCTCAGCTCTCTGTTTCTTCTTTCGGTTGCAATTATCATTGCTGTTTGTTACCACCACTATTTTTTTCCCACTTCTTTCTTTCACTATTTTTCTTCCATTACACTCCACTCTATTATATTATATTTTTTTTCCCACACAAAGTAATTCAATTAAGTAAAAACAGCAAAGTATTAATTTCCACATTTTTATTTCTCATTCATTCCTCAATCTTCACTTTGTTGGAATTGCTATTTTCGACAAAAATTTCAAGTAATCTCTGTTTTTTTTACGCAATTGTAAGCAAATTTGAAGGTAAATTTTTTTTTTTTCAGTTTGATTAATTAGATTAATTGTTTAAGTATTTCGTTTTTAATTGGAAATTATGAAGTTGATTAATTGTTTGGTGTTTATGTTTGTACTACGATTGTACTGTTTGAATTTGTGATTGATGTTGATAATTTGAGTGTTGATTACATTTGATTTGATGAGAATGTAGTGGAAGGAAGTAAAGGTTTTAATCGTTTGAATTATGTGAGCTTTAGTAAAATGCCTTTAATGCAACTAATAAATGAACTATGCAGTTTAAATAAAAAAGGTATTTTGATAATAAATGGCGTAGTATGAGGCCCGTTTGGCAGCCGATTATTAATGATGGTAATGACAATGAGTTTGGTCGTATAAGACGGAGACCGAGTAACGCGGTTGGAAGGGGGGCAACAATAGGGAAGGAGGAGGGTTAGAGGAAGATCAAAGCAAACTTGGATGAGGTTTGTTAGTAGAGATATGAGGTGGTGGGGCTTGAAGAATATTTAGTGTCAAATAGGGAAGATTGGAGGGAGAGGATTAACTTTTTGCGACTCTTCGTATTGATTCATGTCTAGTCGAGCCCAAATTAATTTGGGACTAAGGCTTTGTTGTGGTTGTAATGAGAATGAGTTTTAAAAAAAATTATCATGGTCAAAATTTTATGTATACTTCATGAATTTTCGTTAGGGTGCATTAATATTGGGTTGATATTGGGTAGGAATGGAAATGTAAGAAGAAATGTCAACAATTAGGAGGAAGTAGCGTAACCATGCCATAGAACATTGATTTTTGAATTGTTCTAGGACGAAAACCAATTGGCAATTGGTGTGGTGATTGAGGTTGCACTTGGTATGGAATACCTTGTGTTCGATCCCCGAGAAAACGATTGGAACCTGAGCTCTGAACTTGGATCGGCCCAAAGTGCAAACCACGTGGTTTCCCTAAAAGCGCATAATGATGGGCTCAAAGGTAATATGACCAATTGACCATACATAAAAACGATATGATCAGAAACGTGTATTAATTGTGTTATGAGTTGAGTGTCTAAATAATTCCGTGCATTTGATTTTACAACTTGCTAGACAATCAATAAGAGGAATTGTGGAAGTTATGTGTGCTAGAGTAACCTATTTCTATGCCTCAATGATAAGCTTATGCATTTGGTTGAGTTGATCCTCTAATATGGTATCAGCGTCAGTGTGACACAAGGTTACAGGATCGAATCTCATCTACCCTCCTTTCTAAGTGGAATTATTAAGCACTTGGTATGGTGGGCCCCTATTCCTAGGCCTCAACCATGAGCTTAGAGTTTGGTTGAGTTGCTCCATTCTTCCTTGTTTAATGCCCAAGTCAAGTACATGACAAATTCCTTGCATTTTATTCACGAAGTTAAATGATATGATATTTGGTTCGTGGACAATAAACAATGTGATGTGGAGTAAGAATTGGGAAGTTTGGTAGGTGTTATGGATGTGTGGCAATTTTTTTTATCATGCTATATAGCTGCATGAAAAATTTTGTTGGTAATTGAAGATTAGGTAAGAATGCATAATGAATATAACTAATTCACATTTGATGTTGACTGTATAAACACACGTGCGCGCACACCGACACACATACAATGGCCCTCCTTTTGTCACTGCAGTGCTCTTAGTGGTTTCTATTACCAAATGGTTTCATTTTGCTGTTTTAATGAACAGATCAGCCTCTTTCTGGCACTTGTTTTTCATGTATTAGTTAAGTTGCTGCTCTAATGCTTAGTATGAGCCTATGAGGAAACGGAATAACATTAGGACTTCTTTCTTATTTACTGTAGCTAACAATTAATTTGAAGCATACCGACTAAATCCATCCATATTAAATTTTCATGAGCACAAGATTAAGTAAACTTATTTGTCTTTATTAAATGCTGAATATGATTTTATGATACCTTTCTAAAGCATGAATCTATTTTATAGCTTGCTCTACTTATTTTGATGTTTTTTTTGTCCTTGTGATTATAAGTATCATGCTCCCTGCACTCGATGACTATTTCCCCGCCTTTTGCTGCATGGTAGTTTTAGTAAAAAAAATTTTGCCGTGTACATTGAGGTTGGACATCAATCTATGTTCTGCTGTCATAATATTCTTTGGGAAATGGATGAAGTTATTGCTATTTGTTAATAATGATTATTTTTCGCTCTGCAGCATTCAAGTATTAGGCTGATGGTGGTTGGAGAATTCAGTCTATAGACATATAATGTCTCATTCTGCGAAGGATGTAGATCCTGCCTTTTCGGGTGCTGGAACAAAAGCGTATCCTTTCATTTACTTCATAATATCAACTTTGTATGCATATAAATTGTTGTTTCTAGCAACAGTTTTTGACTGTCTTAAAGATCCCAGTTTTTGGTGGTTGTGTCTTGAATTCCTCTTCGTGCTTCTGGATTCTAGAGTAGATACAACGTGATAAACAACACACACATTTACATGGTTCAGTAACAGTTTGTTACTGATTTCTACAGTAGAGTGGAGAATGATCTTATAACGATTTTGAGAGTTTAACCTTTGAGAGTATTTAATTGTTTATATACTACTCAGGATATGTGAACTACATTGGCCCGAAATAGGAACCCAAACAAAACGTTCTAGGGAACTCAATAGCCAAAAATCTGGTTAATGAAATACAGCCAAATGACCAATGACCCAGTGTTAGGTCTTCAAACTGCCAGGTTCAAGGTTAAAAACTTCAAGGTATCTATAAATTATGAACATTGTCTCCTTGTATGTCTCTTAGGATAATTTTCTTGATGAATGAGAAAGTATCGTTTAAATTTGGGAAAATAAAGTGAGAAGCTGGTCTCGAATATGAAATTAGGTCATTTGACCAAGCAAATAATATGATTAATATCCTTGGCTCCTTGTTTGTTTATTTTATTGGAAGTTAACACATTACATATCTCATGTTCTTTAATTTGAATTTCTTGAATCATTGAAGGTTTTGTCTGGCATTCTGTGTGCTTAATGTGTTGAAGGAAACAGCCTTTTTTTCGCTGAAGTGTGGCCCAACTACAGAAAAACCTTCACTATAGAGGCCGCTATATAAATTTTACCTTGGTATAGTTCAGTATCTTGTGGACTTGGTACTGTTTCTAAAGTTCAAATACCTGCACTCTATTTTGTTGTCCTTGACTTGTGTTTAGTGGACTAGAGATCTGGTGTGCTGAAAATCTGAGCTTGGTTCCGTTACCAAAGTCATCTCATGGGAAATTTTATTCAGGGAGTGCATATTTGATTTTAAATGTAAGCTCTTGGTAATAAATATTCTGTGAATTTCAGTTGTAATTGAAATAGAATGAGTGCTCTTTTTTTGCTTCTCCATTTATTGCTTTTGACAAGCAGAGTCATCTGGGAGTATATGTTTCGATCTTGTATGGTTGTACCCCCTTATAGGCTAATTACAATTATTGTAGCCTTAGCTTTTTTCTTGCACTAGTTGCAGATTGAATTTTCGTGATACGTATTCCCCTATTTGCTGTTGTTGTATTACCTTCATGACCTCATTAATTCCCTACTTTTGACTTGTCTTTTGAGGCAGACAATACTGATGAAAGAGGGAATGCTTGAACATGACGTACATTATTGGCTTGGAAAAGATGCAAATGAGGTTTGGGGTCTTTCTACTATTACCTACTTGGCCTTATAATGTTAACATAAGGTTGTTCAATCTTAATTTATCTCTCATAGAACGTTTCTACATCAGAACTATGATCACGAGTTTCATGTAGGTGGATTCGTTGATGGTATCAGATAAAGCGCTTGAGTTAGATTTTGCATTGGGATCTTGCACCGTGCAATACCGGGAAAAACAAGGTCAAGAGTCAGCGAAGTTCTTATCATACTTTAAACCTTGTATTATTCCATGCGAAGGAGTTTATACATCGGGACCCGAGAGGTCAGCTAGAGGTGCATACCATATCACCTTGTTAGCATGCAAGGGTGAACATGCCATTTCGGTGAAAGAGGTAAGATAGAGGTGCTTGGAGTGTATTTGTGCATACTACGTAATTTAGAGAATAGACTTTCAGAAGATAGTTATCATCTTTTAGTAGTCATTTTTGTAGGTGCCTGCAGCAAGTTTTTGTTCTTTTAGCATCATTCCGAAAATGGCTAGAGAACATTGTTCCTTTAGCTCTCCCTATCCTATATTAATACTAGGCTTTAATTTCCATTACCCAGAAAGCCATATTAACAATGACCAAGACTAATTTCCCTACACGTTAATCATCAAATAAGCTCCCAAGCACAAAGTAGCCCAATAAACGAAGGCATAGCATCAAACATGGAATTTAGAAACAGCTAATTGCTGAATTGCCATTGTCTTCGTTTTAAGTCAATTTCTATTGGTTTGTTGCTTCAAGGAAGGAAATCCTGTAAAACTCTAGCGATTACGTAACTGCTTATTTCACTCTTGAGTAGCCTAGCTGTAACTAGGTTGAAACACTAAATTGTTATGAACTTATTATATTCTCCCCTAAAAGTTAAAAGTTTTAAGACTTGAGCTTTTCAATTGTTGGTTTTAGTGGAAGCGGAAGGGGTTGAAATCTGTTATGTGTTCTGTGTTTGGTCCCTTTACCCAATGATTATGATTGTGAAATGTTGTGATGTATTTGACAGGTGCCTTTTTCACGATCATCTTTGAACCATGATGATCTATTTATTCTAGATACAGAATCGAAAATTTATCTCTTTAGTGGTCACAACACTAGCATACAAGAAAGAGCGAAGGCTTTGGAGGTCATCAAGTTTATCAAGGAAGAAAAACATGGTGGAAAATGTCGGGTAGCTACAATAGGTGATTTGTGTGGATGTCTATATTTCTCATCATGATATATATTAAAAGAATTTCCTTATGGATTTAACTAAAGTCTTATAGTTATGGCAAAAGATTAATTAAAGCTTTTGTTTTGACAATTGGCATCCTAGCCACTTAATTGGATTTTCCTTATCATTGTTTAATTATATCTGTTTTCTATAAAGTTGTAACAATTGTTCTTCTTTCAATTCATTTTCTTTCCCTTAATTCAGAGGATGGAAAGTTTGTTGGTGATTCAGATGCAGGGGAATTTTGGAGCTTTTTTGGGGGCTATGCTCCAATTCCTCGTGACTCATCATCTTTTTTCAAGAAGCAACATGATATTCCTTTTGTGAAGCTATTTTGGTAAGTCGTTCTACGAGTCTAATGGTCTAATGATTTGTTCTTGTGGTTGCATTTATCATTGTTGCTCTTAGTAGCATTCCTGCTGTGACACACTTGTTTATATTCTGAAGAGCAATATCCTTTAATATTATGTAACCAATAATGGCTTTGTATTTGATGCTTGCCTTTACATGAATGTCTTTCCTCCATTGTAATTGAAATCCCTTGATATACACTATCAGTCTATCATCCAGTTGGTGATTTTCTTTTGAAGTTTGAAAATTATTGTGTTGACAGGATAAACACTCAGGGTAAATTATGTGAGATTGAGACTGTTTTACTTGGTAGGGAATTGCTATCTAGAGAAAAATGCTACATGTTGGACTGTGATGCAGAGGTATATGCTTGGATGGGAAGCTGTACTTCAATTACAGAACGCAAAACATCGGTAGCCGCAATAGAAGTAAGAAAGTTTCCTTTCTGCCTTAGTTGATGCCTGCTTCTCCAGGATAATAGTTCTGTTTACTTACACCTTCTTTCATAGAATTTTCTGCAAATATATCGTTGTTCTTTCGTAGAACAGCCAGATACCTTGTATACTTAGAGCTCTGGCCAAATCATCTTACAAGACTAACTATGAGCTTCATTTCTCGATCTTTTTGTATTCATACATTAAAAAGCTTTTTTGGAAAATTTTTTGATTGATGCAAGAATTTTGAAAACTTTGATAGTGTTCTAACAATAAGGATCATAAAGTGGATTTTAAAACTTTTTTGCATTCGCTAACATTCTTGTTGTTTTTGGTTTTCTATCATTGCCCTCTTGATCATTTCCAGGATTTCCTCAGATCCCAAGACAAGTCAAGTAAGAGCTCTGTAACTGTCTTGACAGAAGGCTCAGAAACTCCCAAATTTAAGTCATACTTTGTTGGTTGGCCTCAAACATATGACCTCAAACTTTATGAAGAAGGCAAAGGGATAGTCGCAGGTGATTAAGCAAAATGAGTCAAAAATGAAGCTGTTATTCAATATATGTTGATGAGCTGGCTGATCATTTTTTTTTTTTAAGCAATATTCAAGCAACAAGGATATGATGTAAAGGAGATTCCTGAAGAAAGCTGCCAACCAATAATAAATTGCAGGGGAAAGCTCGAAGTATGACTTTCTATCATCTTTTGTTTTTTTTTGGATAATTGTGGCTCTGTTGTCAGAGTAGGTTTTCTAATTTTGAGCAATCTTGATGGTTTAGGTTTGTGGGGTAAATGGTGATCAGCTGTCTATTGTGCCGTCTGAGGAGGATGTAAAACTTTTCAGCGGGGACTGCTATATCGTAAAGTATACTTATCCCAGCAGTCAAAGGGATGAAAGCATATTGTATGCCTGGCTTGGCGTTGCAAGCATCAAGGTAAAGAGCAAGTCTCTTATTTTGACTATATTACTAAGAAGAAATTTGGACGTATATGTACCCTTGCTCTGTAAAAGAATGCTGAGTGCATATTTAAAGTATATGCTTTTATCCTTCGAGGCTTTTCTTCTGCAACATATTGTGTTTTTTAAGTCTGTTTGTGTTGCTCTATCAATACAACATACTGTCCAACTGCAGGATTGCAGTGCCTATTCTGTAATATACATGCAGCTGACTCTAGACATTGTCTTTTTACATAAGCTTTTAATTCTTCCTATATGTGCTTAACTGACTTTTTTGAGTTATGATGAAAGAGAATATCTGTACCTTCAGTTATTTAGTTTTAGAATAAACCATATAACCACTATTAATAGTCACTCCCTGTTTCAGGAAGATAGAATTGATGCAGTCTCTCATATGGTTGATATGGCTAATTCCATGAAAGGAGCTCCTGTATTGGTGAGATTTTTTGTGTGTTTACTCCCATTCTTTAACTTTGATCTTATTGCTAAAGCTTGACATATAACTCGCGAAGCCCATAATTCTATATTCTGGTTTCTGAAAGTTGCAAAGGCTTAATTTTTGTTGCTAGCTTCCCAATGCTGTTGATTGCTCATCTACTTATAATTCAATTCAATATCTATTACTTCTTAAATGTTTTGGTGACTATGTATTTATGGCTACATATATTTGTTGTAGGTGCAAAAAATCTGTTCAGTTTGGTTATGCAAACTTGTAATCTGTTTCTTTTCAAATTCCTTGGCCTGATATATGACTTATTTAGTTAATTTTGATCATTGCTTCTTCTAGTATATAAATGTTTTTTCACTATTATTGCATGAAAAAAGGATTTGGTGCAACAGCAGCAGCTGGATTTTAGCTCTACTTTAGGATTTGTTTCACAATGCATTGATTTTTTTTTTTTTTTATTTGTTCAATTTGGCTTCAGGCGCAAATTTTTGAGGGTAAGGAGCCAGATCAGTTTTTCTGGATTGTTCAGAGACTAATAGTTTTGAAGGTATGTGTTACGCGGCTGTCTTTTCCTTTCGTTCACTATATAATATCTTATTCTTATCGCTGTATTGACTTCTAAACAGGGAGGTAATTCTACCAGGTACAAAGCTTCCATAGCTGAGAAAGGCTTCGCAGATTGCAATTATGATGCCAGAAGCACAGCGCTTTTTCGTGTTCAGGGATCAAGTTCAGAGAATATGCAAGCCAATCAAGTTGACTTGGTAAAACAGATAACTTGCAACGCTGCAATCCTTATAGTTTCTGTGATTTTTTTTCACTTCAATAGCTTTTCCCTTCATGTTTTAGATGCTAAGATCGATATTCAGTTGTTTCAACTTCACCATCTTTGGGCCAAGCTCTAAGTATACAAGGTATCTGGCTGTTCTACGAAAGAACACGATATATTTGCAGAAAATTCTATGAAAGAAGGTGTAAGTAAACAGAACTATTATCCTGGAGAAGCAGGCATCAACTAAGGCAGAAGAAACTTCTTACTTTCATGTCGCGAACCGATGTTGCGTTCTGTAATTGAAGTACAGCTTCCCATCCAAGCATATACCTCTGCATCACAGTCCAACATGAGCATTTTTCTCTAGATAGCAATTCCCTACCAAGTAAAACAGTCTCAATCTCACATAATTTACCCTGAGTGTTTATCCTGTCAAACACAATAATTTTCAAACTTCAAAAGAAAATCACCAACTGGATGATAGACTGATAGTGTATATCAAGGGATTTCAATTACAATGGAGAAAGACTTCATGTAAAGGCAAGCATCAAAACAAGCCATTATTGGTTACATAATTAAAGTATTTGCTCTTCAGAATAAAACAAGTGTGTCACAGCAGGAATGCTACTAAGAGCAACAATGATAATGCAACCACAAGAACAAATCATTAGACCATTAGACTCGTAGAACGACTTACCAAAATAGCTTCACAAAAGGAATATCATGTTGCTTCTTGAAAAAGATGAGAGTCACGAGGAATTGGAGCATAGCCCCCAAAAAGCTCCAAAATTCCCCTGCATCTGAATCACCAACAAACTTTCCATCCTCTGAATTAAGGGAAAGAAATGAATTGAAAGAAGAACAATTGTTACAACTTTATGAAAACAGATTATTAAACATGATAAGGAAAATCCAATTAAGTGCTAGGATGCCAATTGTCAACAAAACTTTAATTACTTTTGCCTAAACAAGACAGAAACCATAAGGAAATTCTTAATATATATCATGAGGAAAAAAGACACCACACAAATCACCTAGAGCACCCGACATTTCCACCAGTCCCGAAAACTTGATGACCCCAAAGCCCGCCCTGTAGCGTGGGGACCACAAAGAGAAAACGACGACTGAGAATAAAAGATCATCATGGTCAAGAGATCGGGAAAAAGGCACCGCAAATACATCACAACATTCACAACATAACATGGGGTAAAGGGACCAAACACAGAACACAACAGATTCACCCCTCCGCTTCCACTAAAACCAACAATGAAAAGCCAGTCTTAAAACTTTTAACTTTAGGGGAGAATATAAAAGTCAAACAAACAACGTTACAGCAGGCTAACCAGGAAATAAGCAGACGAATCGCAGAGACAGAGTCCCCTTGAAGCAACAAACCAAAGAAATTGACAAACGAAGACAAGTGCATCAGCAATGACTGTTCTAAACCAGTGTGAGCTATGCGCTTCGTTAGGGCTACGGCTGGGAGCTTATTGATGATTAACTGTAGGGAAATTAGTCTTGGTCATTGTTAATATGGCTTTCTGGGTAATGGAAATTAAAGCCTAGTATTAATATGGATAGGGAGAGCTAAAGGAACAATGTTCTCTAGCCATTTTCGGAAATGATGCTAAAAGAACAAAACTGG
>PYUH01000120.1:5137081-5196271 GCA_016808085.1 Suaeda aralocaspica | reverse complement strand
TCATCTTACAAGACTAACTATGAGCTTCATTTCTCGATCTTTTTGTATTCATACATTAAAAAGCTTTTTTGGAAAATTTTTTGATTGATGCAAGAATTTTGAAAACTTTGATAGTGTTCTAACAATAAGGATCATAAAGTGGATTTTAAAACTTTTTTGCATTCGCTAACATTCTTGTTGTTTTTGGTTTTCTATCATTGCCCTCTTGATCATTTCCAGGATTTCCTCAGATCCCAAGACAAGTCAAGTAAGAGCTCTGTAACTGTCTTGACAGAAGGCTCAGAAACTCCCAAATTTAAGTCATACTTTGTTGGTTGGCCTCAAACATATGACCTCAAACTTTATGAAGAAGGCAAAGGGATAGTCGCAGGTGATTAAGCAAAATGAGTCAAAAATGAAGCTGTTATTCAATATATGTTGATGAGCTGGCTGATCATTTTTTTTTTTTAAGCAATATTCAAGCAACAAGGATATGATGTAAAGGAGATTCCTGAAGAAAGCTGCCAACCAATAATAAATTGCAGGGGAAAGCTCGAAGTATGACTTTCTATCATCTTTTGTTTTTTTTTGGATAATTGTGGCTCTGTTGTCAGAGTAGGTTTTCTAATTTTGAGCAATCTTGATGGTTTAGGTTTGTGGGGTAAATGGTGATCAGCTGTCTATTGTGCCGTCTGAGGAGGATGTAAAACTTTTCAGCGGGGACTGCTATATCGTAAAGTATACTTATCCCAGCAGTCAAAGGGATGAAAGCATATTGTATGCCTGGCTTGGCGTTGCAAGCATCAAGGTAAAGAGCAAGTCTCTTATTTTGACTATATTACTAAGAAGAAATTTGGACGTATATGTACCCTTGCTCTGTAAAAGAATGCTGAGTGCATATTTAAAGTATATGCTTTTATCCTTCGAGGCTTTTCTTCTGCAACATATTGTGTTTTTTAAGTCTGTTTGTGTTGCTCTATCAATACAACATACTGTCCAACTGCAGGATTGCAGTGCCTATTCTGTAATATACATGCAGCTGACTCTAGACATTGTCTTTTTACATAAGCTTTTAATTCTTCCTATATGTGCTTAACTGACTTTTTTGAGTTATGATGAAAGAGAATATCTGTACCTTCAGTTATTTAGTTTTAGAATAAACCATATAACCACTATTAATAGTCACTCCCTGTTTCAGGAAGATAGAATTGATGCAGTCTCTCATATGGTTGATATGGCTAATTCCATGAAAGGAGCTCCTGTATTGGTGAGATTTTTTGTGTGTTTACTCCCATTCTTTAACTTTGATCTTATTGCTAAAGCTTGACATATAACTCGCGAAGCCCATAATTCTATATTCTGGTTTCTGAAAGTTGCAAAGGCTTAATTTTTGTTGCTAGCTTCCCAATGCTGTTGATTGCTCATCTACTTATAATTCAATTCAATATCTATTACTTCTTAAATGTTTTGGTGACTATGTATTTATGGCTACATATATTTGTTGTAGGTGCAAAAAATCTGTTCAGTTTGGTTATGCAAACTTGTAATCTGTTTCTTTTCAAATTCCTTGGCCTGATATATGACTTATTTAGTTAATTTTGATCATTGCTTCTTCTAGTATATAAATGTTTTTTCACTATTATTGCATGAAAAAAGGATTTGGTGCAACAGCAGCAGCTGGATTTTAGCTCTACTTTAGGATTTGTTTCACAATGCATTGATTTTTTTTTTTTTTTATTTGTTCAATTTGGCTTCAGGCGCAAATTTTTGAGGGTAAGGAGCCAGATCAGTTTTTCTGGATTGTTCAGAGACTAATAGTTTTGAAGGTATGTGTTACGCGGCTGTCTTTTCCTTTCGTTCACTATATAATATCTTATTCTTATCGCTGTATTGACTTCTAAACAGGGAGGTAATTCTACCAGGTACAAAGCTTCCATAGCTGAGAAAGGCTTCGCAGATTGCAATTATGATGCCAGAAGCACAGCGCTTTTTCGTGTTCAGGGATCAAGTTCAGAGAATATGCAAGCCAATCAAGTTGACTTGGTAAAACAGATAACTTGCAACGCTGCAATCCTTATAGTTTCTGTGATTTTTTTTCACTTCAATAGCTTTTCCCTTCATGTTTTAGATGCTAAGATCGATATTCAGTTGTTTCAACTTCACCATCTTGGTTTTTTACCTTTAGCCTTTTATTACAATGTGGTTAAATCTATTTTTTGAAAAAATCTTACCAATTGGTTGTTTAATCGTATAATTGGTAATTTTTTTGTGATGATGCTTTCCGATAGCAGTTTTGTGACTGTACCTGTTTTTGTACCTGTTCTTTTACAACCTAACTCTATAATACTTCATTTCAATTTTATTCCTGTCGTAGCTATACAAGTATTTTGCCTCAAGTGTATGCCTGTATGGGTAGTTTACTACAAGGCCCTTTTTTAATTAGTTGGGGAAAGTTGTCAATTGCTACCTAGCTGATAAGTCACTTGTACTTGCAAGTTGCAACATATTTCTTTATTTAAAGGTTGTAAGAATGTGAGTTTTTATGGCTACCTCTCTCTGGATCTTGATAGATAATTACAAAGCCATCGTTATTTAAGGAATAATGAAAGCTTCCTTGATATTCTAACATAGTATGCCCAGCTACGCAACAATAATTTATACAAAAAGGTGGCAGCATCCTGTGTTCGTCTGGTTTTGGGTTAAGATACCGAGTGTTGTGTGCACTGCCTAGTGCCCAAGTGGATGCTGTGTTATCTGAAGACCAACTTTGTTTGCTCACTTACTTTTGATTGTGAATATCTATTTGTCAGGTTGCAGGTTCCTTGAATTCATCATATTGTTATATTTTGCAAACTGAAGCTACTGTTTTCTCCTGGATTGGAAATTTAACTTCAAGCCGAGACCATGATCTTCTTGATAGGATGTTGGAACTGCTCAATGTATGCGGACTGTCTCCTGCTTTTTTCTTTTTTTTTTTTTTTAAATTTCCATCTTAGTTCTTTTCTTGTTTTTGTTTTTTGTATCCATGGACCATGGTAGACAAAGCTTGTAACAATTTACTCTTGCTCTTTTATGTATTGCAATTATCTGATCATCACATTCTGGGTCTTGGAAGTTGGAACAACTACCGGGAGGGTGATCTTTTCTGATCATGTTAGAAAAGCAGGCGTATTATCACTGGCAGATTGAAGGGGGGGCCATGGCCCACCCTATGATCCAAAACAACTATAAGTCTATAAGACCAAAATTTAGGATAGTTGGGCACTAGTTAGGTTGCTGCAGAGACTAATTATGCGTGAAAGAACTCTGATATATATTTATAACATGTTACATGCTTCTTAACCCTGTGTTCTCCATGTGGCACAAAGGTCAATTTTTTTTCTGGTAGACATATGGTTTTGGCTTCTGCAATCATTTTTATAAAAGATTCTTGTACAACTAATTTGTAGTTAAGTTGACATTAAAAAATCAGAAATAGGCGTTTAATGCTTCATTTGCAGGCAGCTTGGCAGCCTAAATCTTTGAGAGAAGGTGGTGAACCTGATGAATTCTGGATGACTCTTGGTGGAAAAGCTGAGTATCCAAGGGAAAAGATAATCAGAAAGCATATAGAAGATCCACATTTATTTGTCTGTAATTGTTCTGAAGGTAATTTTTGACATATAGAAGATCAAGTTGTTTGGCGATTATGCACTTGTTCAGTACTTGTCCAATTTATGATTAGCTTTTACTTGCCTTGTGATGGCTCATTTTATACTTCAACCTCTTTTGTTTTTTCATGCAGATAATATCAAGGTGTGTCTCAAAATTGTCAGGATGGCTATCAAAATATTGTTGCATCAATTTTCAGCTGATTGCTATAGAATAAACCTTTTGTAAGCATCTAGTTGCTGAAAGAGGGACTGAAGACCTTTCCTCAGTGCACTCTGACCTTGCTTATTTGATGCATGCCTAATATATTAGTTTCCTTATTTTTGGGCAAGTATCAATATTAATCAGAATAACTTTCTTATGTGAGTTTCTTTAGTAGTTTAGTTGGTGCTGCTTTTTCTGTCATATAACTAATAAATGTGAATCAAATCATAATCTCCTGATATACTTTGAATGGACGTACTGGGTTGTACAGGAAGTTCTATGCTCCCATGGATCTTACTAAATAACCCATAACATATCAGTTTTTCTTGACCGCTATTACAGTCAAAGGTGGCCAATTGGCCATACTCTAAGCTAAAACTCCTACTTGACAAATAATTGGTCCCAGACCAGGTTACCATTTTGCTTGAGTTATTGAAATCGGGTTCTCTTGTTTGCGGACATTTCTGGAGCTAAGTGCAGAATTTAAATTTATAACATTTGACTGAGTTGGCAAAATTTGCATGCTATCTTGTTCTATCTTGATTGCCATCAACAATCTGCTACACCGATGATTTTACAGCTTGATAAATCGTAATTTTTTTTTTGTATTTAAACTAATTCAAATTATATGTTTGCAGTTCAGCTAGTAGTACAAAAGAAATAATTATAAAAAATATATTGTACCACTGGAGATTGTAATCTGCACTAGAGAAGTTTAAGCATTTTGTTTGTACATCAATATGTTTACTTTTAATACAAAGATACTGTCTCCCCCAAGCTAAGTGTTTGCCTTTCTACGACCTCCACTCACTTAATTAAAGGTGAAAACAAAGTTTGTGCCTGCTCATAGTTAGTATTAGATGTCTGTTTAATCTTTCTATTAATGAACTACTTTAGTAACCTATTGTTTAAGTTGTTACTTGAAAGGAAAACAGATTTCAATGTGAAATGATATAAAGTTGGTGCTCTAAAGATTAACTTTTCTAGTTAATGTATACTTGTAATTTTCAGGTGAAAGAGGTCTTCAGCTTTGCGCAGGACGATTTGACCACAGAAGATGTCTTCATTCTAGACTGCTACATTGAAATCTATGTTTGGATAGGTTCCCAGTCAAATGTTCAATCAAAGTTACAGGCATTACAATGTGGCCTGGTAATATTACCAATTTATATACTGAGTTTTCTGTAATATTGTGTCTTCCACATCCTCTATCTTAGCTTTTAGGTTAATACAAATTCATGGCTTCAGCATATATGATCATCCCAAAAAAAAACATGTATAATCTTCTCAGTGATATGCAATTCTGCATTTTCCTGTGTGCTTGCTTCAATTTTACTATTTTTCTCACTATTTGTTACAAATGCAGAAATATCTTGAGGTAGACATTTTGGCTCAAGGACTATCGTTGGAGACTCCATTGTATGTGATTACTGAGAGATATGAACCAGAATTCTTTACTTGCCTTTTTGATTGGGATGTTTCAAAGTCACATGTAAGGATATATTCTTTGCCTTTTGACTCTCTGTCCTAGACTCCTAGGCCCTACTCTCTTGGACTTAACTTTTAGTCGGTTTCAATTCAGCTCAACTCCTGTTCAGTCTAAGATTCAATTCAATCCAATCCAGTTCAGTTCTGTATAGTCCAAAGATTAAGGATCCTAATGTATTAGGTTTCTTTTTTCCCATTGATTTTACACCTAAAAGCTCAAGACAATTTTTTTGGACACATGAGACTTGATCTGCTGTTTACTTATACAGAATGTGCCGGACTAAAACAGTGTTGCTAGTTACTGCAATATCCTAATTCCCCTAAAATGATTGAACACTTGTTTTGCATATGACAAATTCACCGTGTGTCTTTTGTTTTAGATGGATGGAAATTCATTTGAGAGAAAGCTTGCATTACTAAAAGGAGAAAGGAAGTTGGAAGTAAGTGCATATGACAGATATAGTTTATGTCTTCCCTTTCAGGTCAGGTAGATTGGTTTGAAAGAGTCTGGTATTCTGGTTATGAATAGCAGTTAATGTATGCTTTTTATCATGAATGCTTTTGTCCAGACACCTCCAAGGAACACACGAAGGGCGTATACCTCTGAACATACCCAGAGTGGGTCAAAAAGCAAATCTGTAAGTTCAAGAAGTGCATCACCATCGCCCTTTTCAGCATCACAACTAACTGTTGGGGACTTTTCTAGCCCAAATGAAATAACTGAGAAGCTTTTATTAGGACAGTCCATGAACCAGAGCAGTCCTGTTTGTAAGTAGGAATCCAAAGTTTCTGTCCTTAACTTACAAATGCAAAATTCTGATCTTGGTAAAAATGTCATTAAGTGTTTGTCAAATTCATATGCTGGTGTTTTCAGTTCTGTTAAGTGTGCTTTCATTTTGAACCTCAGATCAAGTCTATGCATGTTTGCAGATTTCCCTAAACTCAACACAGGCCTTTCTGCAGAGAATGTCGACCTTTCGCTGGTTTCTGAAACTGACGAAGAAGATGTTGACGTGTTGATCTATCCTTATGAACGCCTAAAAGTGACTTCAGATGAGCCAGTTTCAGATATAGATGTGACCAAGCGCGAGGTAACCTTACTATAGTCATGAAAGGTGCAAAGCTGCAAGCAATCAAGTTTAGTAAAGACTAAAGAACTATGTAAATTGCTTTGCTGGTGCTTTCACATCGGCCTCCATTCCTATGAAAACACTGCCTCCTAAGTCCTAAACACAGCCCCTCCCTTCTCTCTCTCTCTCTCTCTCAAAGATAAAAATCTTCAAACTAGACAAGGTGACAACAAAACAAATCAATACAAAATCATATCCTTTTATTTTTTTGGCAAATGGTTATAAAAAGTAACTCGTATTTAATTACTACAAATTCATAGCTCTCATTGGTTGTATTATTTGTTCATAGGCATACTTGTCTAAAGTGGAGTTCCAGGAAAAGTTTGGGATGACAAAAAGAGTCTTCTACCAGTTACCAAAATGGAAGCAGACTAAATTAAAGCGCTCTGTCAATCTGTTTTGATTCAATTCTAGAAGCTGTGTTGATGATTGACGTCTGGTATATTCTACTTACTCAACCAATAGTTGAAGAAATGAACTCATTGTTTCTTAATTTGAGTGATTGATATGAGATATTGTTTTGTATCTCATGTATTTATTTTTTCATTTACAAGAGAATGAGGTTCTCGATCGCAGGGGATGGAGGAGGAAAATTTATATGGATGACTACATGGAATGATTAATTTTGGTTCATGTAGCCGACCCCAATTTTTTGGGATTAAGGCTTTGATTGATTTTTTTTATTTTTTTTTCAACTTTCTTGAATTTGATGTTTCTCAAATCCTTTGTCGTAAAGTAGCCTTGTCAGATCCTTAATACTCTGACATGGGTATGATGTTTCGTTGTTTTGACGAAAAAATGTAGCAAATTTGGCATAAGCAATTAAGTTGAGTAATATAGCTTGGTTTTTTTTATAATTTATTGACTTATGGTAAACTGGTAATATAAATTGCTCTTTCGAGTATGATCTGTTTTACTTCATCTCAGAAAAGAATTTGCTTATATCTGGACCCGAGTGGCAAGACTTGATGCAAATCTTTCCATTTGTATCACATGAAGCTAAAGATTATTCCAAAGAACACGTCCATCCATCTCACTATCTGTCCTCTGTAACATTCTGCTTAATGTTTATAATATCCGTAGTGAAATATTTAGCTGATGAAGCTTGCAGGATTGTCGGATTATAAACAATATCTTAGCTATAAATCTATCTAAATTAATCTTTGTGTGTCTCATTATTATTTTCTTGTCGGTGTCTTCGGCCTTGTGTTGATGTATACAATTTTGTATGAAACAATCTCACAATGATTTGCTGTGAGATGGTTTTACTATACATAACACAGGTAAAGGGGTGTAGAGTGTGGACAGTCTCATTGCCCTGAAAGAAAGCTTGGTAGATGGTTCCATTCAATCCAAAGAACCACAGATTTTTGGAGTGGCACTTTCTTTTAAGAGATATGTTTGAGTGAACATGTGCAAATGAGTTATGCATGGCTAAGACAAACAATGAGATACTGACTTAATGCAATTTCGCAGAGCAACGAAGAGACTGAATTTCCTGATCGAGCACCTTCTATTACATCAAATGGTACGATAAAATTGTCTCCGACTCCAGTCACTATAGAAGCTTAAAAAGTTTGATTCTAATTTGATTATCGCGCTCTATAAAAACTGTAATGTACTCTTTATCTATATAATTTTTCATGCTCATTGCTTCAGCTGTTTCATAGAACCTGTCTTCAAACTCGGGCCATCCTTATTCTGAAATTTGATTTTTATTATCATATGTGTCTTCATATACTATTCTTCTACAAATCTACACATTGCTTCTGTTTGTTTCTTGAAGTTGGAAATAAATCCTGATTTCCTACTATTAATTTTGCTTCTATTGAAGAAATTTACTACTGCCCTCACTTTTGACCTGTGAGTTTGTTTAATATATGTAATGTTTTTTTTTTCGGTTGTTAAAAGTTAAAGTATAGTGTAGTCGTTTCCATTACAACATGATATATGTTGAGGACCACATTTTCGGCTTCATTGAACATTAAATCAAATGTAGTGTACTTTATAGTTATCTCTAATACTTTTGTGATGATTAACTAATTTTTCTTTAAACGGCTGTAGTTTGGCATTTAATTGTCGATTTACTGCTTAACTTTATTCTGATAAGATGTAATCATTGCTATTCTTGTACTATTGTTCTCTTGCAAGAAGCCACACGAGCTATAGTTTTTCTTTAAAGTCTGTGCTGTTTTTCATTTTTTTTTTTATTGTATTCTTTAGTTAAAGTTTAAGCTAGGGGCCCATGCAAATAGATTGGTGCATACTAACTAGACCTCGTTGTTGGGTTCATATAAGCCAGTGGCTCTTGCAAATATATTGTGGATATGTCTGTTTACTTCAGTTGAAAACAAATTAATTAAACTAAATTAAGTTGAATTGAACTAAAAGTTTTTATTATGGTTTTGAAGAAGAGCTGAGCTGAACTGAACTGCTTGAAGCCAAACTGAACTGATTTTAAACTGAAGTAAACAGGCTCCTAATATACTTCTTCTGTGCCGTATTACTTGCGACGTACTACTTTGGCACGCAATTTAAATATGAAATTTGAAATTCTAAATGAGAAATTTAATTGAAATAATTTTAGCACCGAATAATTCTAGTCTACCTCTTTGGCAGCTCAGTTGATCTGATATAATTGACACTGGTCGCTAATCTAATTTGTTTTATATGTACGTTGGTCTAAATTATCTAACGGAATATTTTGTTTTAGACTTTGAAGGCATGAATTTAGACTGTCTTTTTTGAGTGCTGATACAAGTTTAATTGTGGTCTTTAAGTAAAAGTAGCTTAGTAATGTTAATATCATCATTTCCAAAACTACTATTCTTTTCTACATCTATGCTTTTAATACCATACCAGTTGAGGATTGAGGTTACATCCATCTATTGATCTATTTCAAAAAAGTTGCAAGTCATTATTGTTAGTTGCAAAAAATGTTGTGCCAAAATGTTTGCTTTTTGCTGCATGTCATATCATATAAATGCAATGAATCAGATTTCAGCAATAGAATCCAGTGTTCATTAATGCTGAAACCATGATTTTGATGCTCTTCTTTAATTACTTTCTACTGTTTGTACTATGCATTAATATTTAGTTGGTTGAGTGTGTCAATAATATTTTGAGCTTTATATATTTTTATGTTGAAAAAGGTTAATAGCTCTATTGAAATACCTTGTGTGGTATAGTATATTTTTTCATTGTGTTTTTTTTTTTTTCATAAAAAGAAAAAAAAAGGAACATTAGTCACAAGGATTACAGAATAAATTGGCAACTTTTCCCCTTTACTTCTTTTTAATAAGGTGATAAAAGTATCATCTTTTATTTTTGGGGTAAATTGAATGATAGAATTATATTTTTACAAAAAGCAGTAATTTTATCTTTATCACCTAAATAAAAATAAAAACAAAAACAAAAGAAGGNCACATTGCTTCTGTTTGTTTCTTGAAGTTGGAAATAAATCCTGATTTCCTACTATTAATTTTGCTTCTATTGAAGAAATTTACTACTGCCCTCACTTTTGACCTGTGAGTTTGTTTAATATATGTAATGTTTTTTTTTTCGGTTGTTAAAAGTTAAAGTATAGTGTAGTCGTTTCCATTACAACATGATATATGTTGAGGACCACATTTTCGGCTTCATTGAACATTAAATCAAATGTAGTGTACTTTATAGTTATCTCTAATACTTTTGTGATGATTAACTAATTTTTCTTTAAACGGCTGTAGTTTGGCATTTAATTGTCGATTTACTGCTTAACTTTATTCTGATAAGATGTAATCATTGCTATTCTTGTACTATTGTTCTCTTGCAAGAAGCCACACGAGCTATAGTTTTTCTTTAAAGTCTGTGCTGTTTTTCATTTTTTTTTTTATTGTATTCTTTAGTTAAAGTTTAAGCTAGGGGCCCATGCAAATAGATTGGTGCATACTAACTAGACCTCGTTGTTGGGTTCATATAAGCCAGTGGCTCTTGCAAATATATTGTGGATATGTCTGTTTACTTCAGTTGAAAACAAATTAATTAAACTAAATTAAGTTGAATTGAACTAAAAGTTTTTATTATGGTTTTGAAGAAGAGCTGAGCTGAACTGAACTGCTTGAAGCCAAACTGAACTGATTTTAAACTGAAGTAAACAGGCTCCTAATATACTTCTTCTGTGCCGTATTACTTGCGACGTACTACTTTGGCACGCAATTTAAATATGAAATTTGAAATTCTAAATGAGAAATTTAATTGAAATAATTTTAGCACCGAATAATTCTAGTCTACCTCTTTGGCAGCTCAGTTGATCTGATATAATTGACACTGGTCGCTAATCTAATTTGTTTTATATGTACGTTGGTCTAAATTATCTAACGGAATATTTTGTTTTAGACTTTGAAGGCATGAATTTAGACTGTCTTTTTTGAGTGCTGATACAAGTTTAATTGTGGTCTTTAAGTAAAAGTAGCTTAGTAATGTTAATATCATCATTTCCAAAACTACTATTCTTTTCTACATCTATGCTTTTAATACCATACCAGTTGAGGATTGAGGTTACATCCATCTATTGATCTATTTCAAAAAAGTTGCAAGTCATTATTGTTAGTTGCAAAAAATGTTGTGCCAAAATGTTTGCTTTTTGCTGCATGTCATATCATATAAATGCAATGAATCAGATTTCAGCAATAGAATCCAGTGTTCATTAATGCTGAAACCATGATTTTGATGCTCTTCTTTAATTACTTTCTACTGTTTGTACTATGCATTAATATTTAGTTGGTTGAGTGTGTCAATAATATTTTGAGCTTTATATATTTTTATGTTGAAAAAGGTTAATAGCTCTATTGAAATACCTTGTGTGGTATAGTATATTTTTTCATTGTGTTTTTTTTTTTTTCATAAAAAGAAAAAAAAAGGAACATTAGTCACAAGGATTACAGAATAAATTGGCAACTTTTCCCCTTTACTTCTTTTTAATAAGGTGATAAAAGTATCATCTTTTATTTTTGGGGTAAATTGAATGATAGAATTATATTTTTACAAAAAGCAGTAATTTTATCTTTATCACCTAAATAAAAATAAAAACAAAAACAAAAGAAGGAAAGTAGTGTCACAATCTGAATACTACAAAACCTTTTTTTTTTTTTTTTTTTTGTTTTCATCATCTTTTAATAATTTTGAATACTACAAAATTCCAAGTATGTTTTCAAGTACAGTTTATAGTTTAAAATATCACCATCTGAATGCCAAGATTGTAGTAGAACACCAGATTTTGGAAATAGAGCATTTAATTGTATTTATCATGGAAAACAACAGTAGATTAGCAACTAGCAAACGGAAACGTGGTTCTTGCATTAAAAAGTTTATTGGTCACCCATGCATAAGGCTGCCTATTTTTAGCAAATTCAAGGATTTGGCTTTTTCTCCCTTTATTTTGTTGTTTGGCATATTTAAGAACTTAACTTTCCTCATTAATATTTTGTTTGGTAATTTATTGGGCCATTAGCGGATAAATCTCTAATTGCAATATTGTATGATATTAGTTTTTAGTGTAAAAGTGTTAGTAGCTCGATTGCTGGTTGTTTCTTGTCTATCTACTTGACTTAGCAAATAGACTTGTGGAATGCATCGACTATGATCGTTTTAAGGTATTCAATTACTTAAATGTTGTATAGTATTCCGTATTATTTGCACTAACCTACATATAAGTTTTAGTTGTAACTTTTACAAAAAGACGTTATGGGTAATGTACCTTCTTTTCATCCATGTATAGCAAAAATGGTTTATGTACGTAACTCATTATAGCATTGAACTGATAACTCGCATTGCTTGTTATAGTCATTTTTAATTGTTATGGTATTGTGTCGAGAATTCAAATAATACTTCTAGTAAGATCATACTTTAGTTTTCTTAAAAAACTTTTCAAAATCTTGTTTGAGGTTCTTGAACTAAAAATTTGTGGGATCTAAAATTTCAGAAAATTCTCATGATTAGAGGATAGACTAAATATTCCTATCTTCATTATCCCCTTATAAAAGTTTAGGAAAAAGGAAAGATAATGCTTTTGTATCACTATCCTATGCTACTTGCCCAGCCACTTCTCTTTGTCAGTTGATTCTTTTTTGACTAATTTACCATTTTTAAACTACTACTATTATAAAATAATTAGTACATTCTTAGCTTAGATAATGGAGTTTGGAGCTCTTCATAGTTGTTAATTACCTGAATTTCTGTAAACTAATTATTTTTCTGTCCAATGCCCTGGTTTTTAGGCTGTTGCAGTAGTTGGTATCCCTGAATTTCCTCTTATGCTTCTGAGAATCTTGATTTAGAGTTAAATTAATGTAAAAAATTATCATATTTAGCATTTCTATGAGATTATGACACTAATTATTAATTAGGTTCACCTTAAACGTCAAGTTTCTGGCACCACTTTTTGACTGGACTATGAATGTTCTAAATAGCCATCTATATATTATTAATTCTTTACTCTTTATGTATTTCATCATTATTTGATGATTTAAAAACCCTCTCCTTATATATTAAGCTATATGCTATGCTGAAGTCATGCACTTGTGCCGGTGTAATTAATTATACCTCTGTCTCAACATAGATGCAACAATTTGAGTTACATAGACTCCTAACTAAAATTTGTATGTGAGTGTAAAAGAAAGAGAAAGAAATAAAGAGAGAGTGAGAAAAGAATGACATCTTAAAAAAAATATATATTTTTTAAATTGTTACATTTAATTTGAAGCATCCATTTTTCGGCATTTGGCAAATGTTGCATCTAATTTGAAATAATGGTTGTATAATTGTATTGATATGGACCAAAATACGAAAATTTATTTTCTTTTTACAAAAATACAGATACAAATTATAATATAGCCGGTTTGAGTTCTAGATACTCCATTGTCGGACACCGATTCTTTTTTAAATTCCTAAGCACTTATTCAAAGCTATTAGTATTGGATTCTTGAGTGATTTAAAATTAAAGAGAATAGAAAGATGTTAATCATGAACCAACTTTATACTAATCACCCAATTATTCAAGATTAAAGAAAAGCAACTCTGGTCCCTCTTGTTCCCTCCCTTTTTTTTGTGCTTCTCTTTGAGTAGTGTACTAATCACTGTTCTCTGTTTCCCATGCAATATGAATATGATGATTCTTTCTTCCCCACTGAATAGAAATTTTCCATCTTAAACAAATTGAAATTTTTTTTTAAAAAATACAAAATAAATTAAAAATTCAATATTGTTGAAACTCATTATATCTCATCTCTTTCTTTCTCTTTCCTTTGCTGCTACTCCAAGTCCCAATGGAGATTTCACCCATTTTGTTGTGGTTAAACCTTTTTCTTGTTGCTTCTATCCCTTTTACAGTATCAGAAACTGATGTATTTTCTGATGCATTACTCAGCTTAAAATCTGAGTTTCTTAACCATTACAATGCATTGGGTGATTGGTTTTTGCCTTCTAAAAACAACTCATCTGAGGAAATTGCTGCTTGTTCTTGGTCTGGTGTGTCTTGTAACAGCAACTCCACCATGATCATTGGGCTAGACCTCTCAAGAAGAGGTCTCGGCGGCGAGCTTTCAGGAAAACAGTTTGGGGTGTTTGCTGATCTTGTTAGTCTCAATCTTAGTCATAATTTGTTTTCAGGGAAACTTCCTGAATCAATATTTAATCTAAGAAACCTGAAGAGCTTAGATATCAGTAGGAACAATTTTTCAGGAAGTTTTCCAAATGGGGTTTCAAGGCTGAAGAAACTTACAGTGCTTGATGCCTTTAGTAATAGCTTCTCAGGGCCATTGCCTGCTGAGGTTTCTGAAGTTGAGTCACTGAAGGTTGTTAACTTTGCTGGAAGTTACTTCAGTGGTTCAATTCCTGCAAAATATGGGAATTTCGCGAGCTTAGAGTTCATTCAGTTAGCCGGGAACCTTCTTGGGGGCGAAATTCCTCCGGAATTAGGCAAGCTTCAAACTATGGTTCACATGGAAATTGGCTATAATTCTTACCAAGGAAGTATTCCTTGGGAATTGGGTAACATGAGTGAACTTCAGTACCTTGATATAGCAGGTGCTAATCTCTCAGGTCCAATTCCAAAAGGACTTAGCAAACTGTCTAAGCTTCAATCCCTTTTTCTCTTCAGAAATCAGCTTAGTGGTTTTATTCCTTCTGAATTCTGTGACCTGATTTCACTGCAAAGCTTAGATCTTTCTGACAATCAGATTTCTGGGGAAATTCCTGACTGTTTTTCAAAGCTGCAGAATCTGACTTTGCTCAGTCTTTTTCAGAATGAAATGAGTGGCACTGTTCCCCAAGCTATAGCAGAACTTCCTAATTTGGAAACTCTACTTCTTTGGAACAATTTTTTCTCTGGATTGCTTCCTAAGAGCTTGGGGATCAACTCAAACCTGGTATTGTTGGATGTTTCTAGTAATAATTTCAACGGAAGCATACCGCCTAATCTTTGTGCTAATGGTATGCTCTCCAAGCTCATATTGTTCTCCAACTATTTTAGTGGTGAGCTTCCTCTCTTTGTGTCTAAATGTTCAACTCTTGTTCGAATTCGCTTTGAAGATAACTTAATTTCTGGTCCCATCTCCTTGAACTTTGCCAGTCTATCTGATATTTCATATGTTGATTTGTCAAGTAATAAGTTAACAGGTGGTGTTCCTGAGGATATTACTCAAGCTTCTAAGCTAGAGTACTTCAATGTCTCCAATAATCCGGAGCTTGGAGGTAAACTTCCACCGAAACTGTGGTCCTTACCACTACTTAGCAACTTCTCAGCCTCTTCTTGTAACATATCAGATACTATTCCTCCTTTCGGTTCTTGTAAATCGCTTACTGTTGTGGAACTCAGTTCAAACCACATATCAGGGAATATGCCTGATTCTATTTCAGATTGTAGTGGTCTTAGTATCATAGACCTATCCCATAATAAACTTAGTGGTGAAATCCCTGATAAACTAGGACACTCCACAAACTTGCTGTTAGTAAATGTGTCATTCAATAATATATCTGGTTCAATTCCAGAAGCCAATAGCTTTAGACTGATGGATAGCAGTGCTTTTGTGGGCAACTCGAAGCTATGCGGGATGCCTTTGAAGGCCTGCCCGAATTCTAAGGCAGTTCAAACCGAGTTGTTGTGGGTACTGATACTTTGTGCAAGTGTCGTTGCTTTCATAGCACTAGCTGTTTCCGGAGTTTATTATATCCAGAAAGGGAGAAAGAAAGGCCAATGGAAAATGGTCTCTTTTCCTGGGTTGCCGAACTTCACTGCAAATGATGTCATAAAGAGGTTTAGTTCGCCAGAGTTCATGGAGGCAGCACCCTATCCAGTAGTGTCCTCTTCAATCTGCAAGATAACCTTACCCACTGGAATAACAGTTTCGGTGAAAAAGATAGAATGGGACTCACAGAGAATAGAAGTTATGGAAGAGTTTATCACCCAAATGGGCAATGCAAGGCATAAAAACTTAACTAGATTGCTAGGGTATTGCTACAACAAGGATCTTTTATACCTTTTATATGACTACTTGCCGTATGGAAATCTGTCCGAAAAGATCTTGGAAAAGCAGGATTGGGCTTCCAAGTATAAGATAGTGTTAGGCATCGCAAAGGGCTTGTGCTTCCTTCATCATGACTGCTATCCAGCAATTCCTCATGGTGATCTGATGTCGAGCAATGTAGTGTTTTCTGAAAGCATGGAACCTCAACTGACTGAATTTGGTTTCCGGTTTTTGATGCAGCTTAACAAAGGTTCACTCCCAGCATCACATTCCAAAATGCAACAAGGTTTGCTTGTGTACTTTATTCTTTAATTTCATATAGCAATAGTCATGGTGGTGATAGTAGCACTGTCCTGATCAAACTTTCAACGTGCGTTCAATTAAAACTCGTAGAAAACATGGCATTATAATCTCTAGGCAATTCATCACTAGCCTTGATTCTGGCTGTTACACTATGTACTGCACTGAAGTAGTTCACTAAGCTCATTTTAATTCTTTATTTTACCAGGCCAATATGCATCAGTCAAAGAAGAGCTGTACATGGACATCTACAACTTTGGAAAGATCATCTTAGAAATCTTGACAAATGGAAGAATAAAAAATGTGACTAAAAGCTTATTAAACAAACCAACAGGAAATCTTCTAGAAGAGATTTGCAGGGATAATGATGTTAGTGCTCAAGATTCTTTGCGGAAAGAAATAAATTTGGTGCTTGAAGTTGCTTTACTCTGCACCAAAAGCAGGTCCTCCGACCAGCCATCAATGAAGGAGGTCTTGAATCTCTTATCTGGATCCGTTCGTTAAATGTAAAAATCAGAACAGCGTATTTATGTGATAGAAAGTATATACGAGTGTTATTTAGCTGCAGGAAAAGAAAGGGTGCCACTGAATTTGCAGTGTTAATAACAGTGCGTTTTGCAAGACATGATTGTCGGTTTTTGGAAATGAGCCTGTATGTTCTGTTGTTTACTTCATTATAAAGATTGGTAGATGGGGACATGGGGTACTGGGGTCGGAGTCTAAGTCTCCGATTAATCCCCCAACAAAATATATAAAGCTGTTGGTTAATTAGAGCTGTAATGCTGTATTCCTTCTTCAATTTTGGCTTTGATTATATACTTTATGTGTGACAGGATGTGTTGGTTTTTTAGGATTTGCAATACTATACTTCGTATGTGTAGCTTCTGTGCTGATTTTAGCTGGTTTTTTGAGTTTATGCAGCTTTCCTGGTTGGAACGATTCTTTGATCACCAAGTTGTGCATATGATGCATAAACATTTTGAAACATCATGCATTAGTCTCTGATACGATCAACTGAGCTGCACCTTAAACTGATATTATTTGTTATCGTCTAACTGTGGTTAAGGCTGGTGTGATTTTGTGAATATGTGATGTTGCTGTAGAGGAGCATGATAGGGAGGTAATAAGACTATAACGCTGCCTCTATGGACGGAAGTACAACATGCTCTTGAATTATACAGCTAACAAACCTTACAGTTCATGCAGAATGCTTATTATTGCTTCTGAAATTCTGAACTTCAAATTGTATTCTTATTAAGTTTTTGACTTAAAATACTTATTAAGTTTTTGATTTAAAACGAATGCAAAAGAATGTGCAGAAATCAGGCGCTGGTATTAGCCAGTACCACACATTCAAAAAACCGATAGATGATCAAAGGGGCAGGGAAATAGCATGCTGATTTAGTCCGGGTTCACCTTCTGCAGTTCTTAATTACTAAAGAACTTCTAGCTGATTGATCAATAGCAAAGATGTATGTACTTAACTCTTGGACTAAACATGGGGTTGTTACTATGCTAGTTATTATGATGATTCATTTGTGCTCATAACTTCCACTTGTAAACTGGTAAAATTTGTAAATACATGAGCTTGTAAGTGAGAAGACACCACTGATGCTGCATTAGACTGTCTGAGTTCGAGGCATTAAACGACTCAAGGCTCAACCATTCACTTCTGGTATAGCACGTGAAATCTTGTTAACAATTCATTGATAGTAATGGAAAGAGTGGGTCAACACTACCACAAGATCTCGCCAAGCGCTAACTAGCTAAATAGTTTGGATATTGATAGTTAAAACTTAAAAGCCTTATAAATATCGAAGTTACATATCAATATATCATCCTTGAAACACATGATCCTCCTTTCTTGCTTAATATCTTTTGGTCAAATATCACGAAACAACATCAACACCAAAATTTAACAACGGCGTGGTTCAATACAAAACCAATAAAATTATGAAAAAATCAATAATATCAAATTAAATACTTCCTTTATACTTGTCAAAAGTACTAACCAACTACTTGAAAATAAAGCATAAAAAATGTCGATAACACTAATTAAAAAGGCATATACCATTCAATAATCCATCTTCTTCACCTTTTCCCCCATTTAATTTAATTAACTTATACTTCCTCACTTATTCCTCATATCACCCAAAATTACCAAAAACCCCAAAAATGGCTTCTCAACCAACTTTCTCTCTCCTCTTTCTTCTTCTGTTACCTCACTCTCTCTGCTTCCCATTTCCCCACCCAAATAAACCCGAATTAAACTCCCGGATCAAAACCGTTGTCATCTTAGTCATGGAAAACCGCTCATTTGATCACATACTCGGGTGGTTCAAATCAACCCGACCCGACATCGACGGGCTTACCGGGTCAGAGTCCAACCCTCTAAATATCACCCAACCCGGGTCACCTAAAATCCACGTCACAGACGACGCGGTTTTTATCGACTCCGACCCGGGTCACTCCATCCAAGCAATAACAGAGCAAATCTTCGGGTCAACCCGGGTAACAAACCCGGCCCCAATGAATGGGTTTGCCCAACAAGCGAATTCCATGTCACCCCACATGCCTAAAAATGTAATGAGCGGGTTTAAACCGGAATTAATCCCGGTTTACACGGAATTAGCGAACCAGTTCGCGGTTTTCGACCGGTGGTTCGCTTCGGTTCCTGCATCGACCCAACCGAACCGATTCTACGTCCACTCTGCCACGTCACACGGGGCATCATCCAACGTTAGAAAAGATTTAATCCACGGTTTCCCACAAAAAACAATTTTCGACTCATTAGACGAAAATAACCTCAGTTTTGGAATTTATTACCAAAATATCCCTGCAACAATGTTTTTTTCTAGCCTACGTAAACTAAAACACATAACCAAATTTCACAGTTACAGTCTCAAGTTTAAACTACATGCTAAACTTGGTATTTTACCTAACTATGTGGTTATTGAGCAACGGTATTTTGATAAGAGTTTATTTCCCGCCAACGATGATCACCCGTCGCACGACGTGGCGGAAGGCCAGAGATTTGTTAAGGAAGTTTACGAGACGCTACGAAGTAGTCCGCAGTGGGAAGATATGGCTTTGTTGATTACTTATGATGAGCATGGTGGGTTCTTTGATCATGTTCCGACACCGGTTTCTGGGGTTCCTAACCCGGATGGGATTGTTGGGCCGTTTCCCTTTTATTTTAAGTTTGACAGGTTGGGTGTTCGGGTTCCTACTTTGCTTGTTTCGCCTTGGGTTGATAAGGGAACTGGTGAGTGAATTTTTTAATTTGTTTTGTTTTAACTTTATTTATAGTATTTTGAATTATTATTTGGATTGTTGCTTTTTTGGGAGTATTTGCCCTTTTTGATATTTATTTGTCTATGAAGGATAGACTACTAAATAAAATTTTTAAAATATATATTAATGGAATGGGAAGTAAGACGGTTTTACCATAGACTTGTTAGACGTGGAGTTAAAAAGATGTTATTGTTGACTCTACGCTAATGTGAGTGAGCCGCCTACAAACTCACAATGAGTCGGTTAATAACCAAATCAAGTGGCATAATTGGAAATGACATTGATTAACAAGGGTTGTGTTTGCTTTTGGTAAGGTGCGAGTATTAGACCCACCCAATTTAAGCCCGCCTCTTGATTTATTTTGTTAACCTCCATCGGAAGGTCGAGTCCTTAATTGCTGCGGTCTAAAGAGTGGCTTAACAAATGTTGCATTAGCAGAATGGGGATTCTAAAGACTTTTTCGTTCTTATTTATTTGTTTTCTTGTTGAGAGTCAGTTAGTATTTTATTATTTTGTCGACTTTCTTTGTTTAATTGGGACATTTATGCAGTTAGGCAGAGATTTGGAACACATTTTGGAAAAAATAAGTTTAATACAACCTTTAAAATGTTAATTGGTAGGAGCAGAACCACAACAATAATTTATAAGAACCGAGAACATAAATAAACACTTTGTAACATGTTTTTTCCACCCTTGATTATTTTTAAAAAATTCAAAGTTGGCGAGATCCCCTTTCCCCCCACCAAACACATACTCACAAACATACTTCAAGTAGTATTGTTTTATGTAACTGAAATACCTTGTTAGTGTTTAATGACTTATACTACCTCTGTAAACAATTACTTGCAACAAACTATTTTTTTTTATACTCACAAAAAATACCTCTTTGTTGCAAATAAATGTTTACGGAGGTGGTACTTATTTTTAGTGACTAGAATGAATGTCAAGTACTGGCTTTAGTAAATCACTGAATTTAGCTCTTATAGCTCCTGGATTTCGGCTGTGAAGTGTACAAACTGTTAAGTTTATTGAAGGTAGTTGTGCTGGAGTGTATCATGTCTTGCTTGAAATGATATGCCCTGTTTGTAAAGGAGTACATTGTTCTTAGTCCTAGTTAATCTGTATAACTACTTTCTTATGAATACATTTCTAACTGGGCTCTCTAGTCTCTTGAATGTCTTGTCTCAAATTGGCTTTTGTGTTTGTGAGTTGTGACTAACAGCTCGCATGTTAAGTAAATATAAACGATGGCAATGATAATGAAGCTATATGTTTGATTTCTATTACATATCCCTATCTTATTACCATGATAATGGAGCTTCATACCCAACCATCTTCATTCCCGCCTAATACCACATTAACGGTGGTAATATGGTGATGAAAATTCAAGGGAAATCACAAGTTTGACGATGCAGAATCATTCCCATGAATATCAACATAAGTCTTTCTGTAGAAATCTAACTATAAATCTATTATCATTCATCCATTTATTACCATCAACCAAACAGGCTGTAAGAGCATTGCCTTACTGGATAAATTGTACTGATGTTACTTAAGGTAGAGAAGTTTAGGAAGTCTATAAGTTGTTTTGGGAGGTCTACAACGGACACTGTGCTTAAGTATTGATTTTGTTAGAGGGGTTCCCCTCTAAAATTAGCGACACTAGATTGTTTGAGGAATAAACTGTGTCGCTGAAGAGTAATCGAAAAAGGATTGACAAACATTAAACCTTTGAAGTTATTTAACTATTCGAAAATGACTAAAACAAAGAACAAGATAAAGTTAAAAATAACCGTGATTATACACTCAAAAGTGTTTTCAGGATTTTATCCCGAGTGCCTTAAAAAGGCAAGTTAAGCTTTGTATTTGCTCATTTATGGTAAGATTGCAGTAGCTAGAGTATTGTAGTTATGTGTGATTTCTACATTCCTATCAGACTTGTTTAGGTATGTCTTATAAAACGATGAAAACTTGAACTACAATTTAAGCTTTTGTTGTTGCTTATTTATGACAGAATTGCATTATTTTCTTAGCTAGAGATGTCTTTGCTGTGTGTTTTCTACGTTTTTGTAAGACTTGTTCTATTTATCTTATGGAACAATGAAAACTTGAATCATTGCATTTTGCTGATATAGTGGCATTGTCTTGAATTAGTGGGTTCAATTCAAATTTTTGTATAAGATGGTTAGGTAGAGGAATGATTTGTTTGGTCTCTGTAGTTATCCGGAAGCCAGATGGACCTACTCCAACATCAGAATTCGAACATTCCTCCATTCCTGCCACTGTGAAGAGACTTTTTAACCTGAAATCAAACTTCCTTACTAAACGAGATGCTTGGGCTGGAAGCTTTGAGAAGTACTTTTACTTACGGGACACTCCTCGTAAAGACTGCCCAGGTTAGTCGTGTTACCCATTTCAGTTTCTCTCTAGTCAGAAGCATTGATATCTTCTGCAAAATGTTAAAGCTGTTTTGATTACTTGTGTCTGATACTCTTATCTGTCTTGAGTCTTGACTATAATTGCATGGTGTAACCGCTGAGTAAACTGTACCATCGCGAACAGAATTTGAGTAAACTAACTTAGTTTGGCTGCATCTTACCTGGCTGCTAATCGTTGGGAAATTGCTGTTTTAACTTCTACTTTATCTGTAATTAATATTCTGACATTCAAAGTAGTATTGCCCAAGTCTAACCTGTCATCTTTCCTCTTGTACAAGTATTATGAAGGATTTTTTCTTTTGTTAAACCATCTCATATTCTTAATTATGAAGCATTAGGAATAATTGACAGCTATTTGATGCTAATTACATTACATTTCCTCTGTGATCACTTTCCTTTGGTGGACGTAGGCATGTAGCTATGCTCTTAAGATATGGATGCTAAGCTTGTTAGTTCCCTAACATTAGGTTTTGTGATCAGATTTTTTTTACATGCTTCTTGATTCCTGTTGACAAACAACCTTCTGTAATCCAGAAACTTGAAATTTTGCAGCTTTGTATTTTGAACTATCGCATTATTGGTAATGATATGCAAAAATCTATTTTTAACACACAATTCTGTACAAATCATTGAATCCCTTGAAACAGAGAAAATGCCAGAGGTTAAGACGTCACTCAGGCCATTTGGACCCAGAGACGATGCAAAACTTTCAGAATTTCAAATAGAATTGATACAACTCGCGTCCCAACTTAATGGTGATCATGTTCTTAATACATACCCGGACATTGGCAAAAACATGACTGTGAATGAGGGCAATCAATATGTAGAGGATGCAGTTAACCGATTTCTAGAAGCTGGGAAAGCGGCTATCAGAGCTGGAGCTGATGAATCAGCTATGGTGACGATGAGACCATCTCTTACAAGTCGGACTTCTGGAATAAGCCACAGCAGCTACCTATAAATCCATTGATTCCTCTAAGTTTCATGTTGTATGTACATATATACGTCTATTGAATGTTTGTATTTTACATCTGTATAAGTGCTTGCTGAAAACTTTAATCTCTAAAAACCATGTACAATAGAAAAGGCATTGAAGATTTGAACCTGTAAATATTACATTGTATTGAAATGCGTGCACTACCTCAACAGTTGTATACATGTTGGGTGGTGGCGGTGGTGGTGGTTCTATATTATTAAGACATAATTCTGAGGAAACGAAGCATATGTTACCATATATTTATAGTAAATTATCATAGTCTTTCAAGTTCGTTGTCTTTTGGGGTTAAGGTTTCAAGCTCCATGCTGATGCTGAAGCTATAATGCTAGATTTAAAAAGGTACACCTTTCTTCCATCATCTGATTCAATGCAGTATTTTTTATCTCTGCTATTTTGCTGTGACTGGTTTTCGCATCAATCTTCTTTTGTTTAGTGTTCTACTTGCGTCTTGTGCAATTTCTTGATTAATTGTAGCTGATTGGTCATGCTTATTCCCATATTTTTGAAATTGGAATAAAGCCTTTGATATTGTTGTTTGCAAGTTGGTCAAACTGAGTCAGCTAAAACCCACCCACTTTAGCTTGCCTGGTTAATATACTGTTGTTGTTAGCCAGTTGATCAGACTAAGTTGGCTAGAACCTACCCACTTAAGGTTTGTTAACTACCTAGCCCGGTTAAGCAACTGTCCAAACATGTTTGCAACTTTACAACCCAGCTTGTTAATGAATTGGCTCAGCCTGGCCAGTGGCCTTCCACCTGGTTTAGTAGGCTGAGTTCCGGTCATTCTATGTTCTGTTAGACTGGCTTGATGTGCGGTTAATTTGGAGTCGGCCTTATCTTTTTTCTTCTCATTTATAAAGAGGGTTGCTGTTTCATACTACCACAAGTTTTTCACAGAATATGAAACTCATGTTTAAGGCTCCAATGATTTTGGATTTGTCCCTAATTTTTAGTTTTGGATATATGTACTATGACAACTCACTCCATTGCCATTTAACAAATTGCTTTTCAATTGTCAGTCTCACTATCAACATCGTAATGATGGCCTGTTGTCATTCAACTTTGTATTTACCTTAGAGAGAATCCAAAAAGAAAATATCCATCTATAACCCCATTCATGCCTCTTGAATGCCATAATTCACTAAATTCTCATTACTTTGCTTCTTTTGGTGCCGATATTTATCTGTAACCCCATTGCTTCTGCTTGTTTAATTACCAATCACTTCTATATATATTCTCTCAATCGTTGCTACCGAGCTTAATTGCTCAAACCTCCAATGGCAGTTTCATGGGAAGATAGTGTCACAAGCTCAATAAATACTATTTATCTCCTCTTCTCAGCGTACCTTGTCTTTGTGATGCAGCTTGGATTTGCTATGCTATGTGCAGGCTCTGTCCGAGCTAAGAATGCCTTGAATATAATGCTTACCAATGTTGTTGATGCTGTTGTTGGCAGCATCTCTTATTACCTCTTTGGTTTTGCTTTTGCCTTTGGAACTGGTTCTGGATCCAACCCTTTCATTGGAACCCACTTCTTCGCCCTCAATGATCTGCCCGATGGTAGATACGACTACAGCTTCTTCCTCTACCAATGGGCATTTGCAATTGCAGTTGCTGGGATCACCAGTGGTTCAATAGCAGAGAGGACACAGTTTAGTGCTTACCTTGTTTTCTCCTTTTTTCTCTCTGGGTTTGTGTACCCTGTTGTAGCTCATTGGGCTTGGTCGTCCAGTGGTTGGCTTAGCCCCAATTCTACTAATCTGTTTTTGGGTTCAGGAGCCATAGACTTTGCTGGTAGTGGTGTGGTTCACTTGGTGGGTGGGATTGCTGGTCTTTGGGGCTCCATTATTGAAGGCCCGCGGGTAGGTCGGTTTGATGCTTTTGGGAAACCGATTGCCATAAAAGGCCACAACGCAACTCTAGTGGTTCTTGGTACATTTTTGCTCTGGTTTGGATGGTTTGGGTTTAACCCAGGTTCTTTTAATGTGATCCTAGTACCATACCCAACTACAACTGACCAAGGCAATTGGACCGGCATAGGCAGGACTGCTGTCACCACAACACTGGCAGGTTCAATGTCTGGATTAGTTACCCTGTTTGGAAGACGTTTGTTAATAGGGCACTGGGACGCACTGGATGTTTGCAATGGGGTCCTTGCTGGGTTTGTTGCAATAACATCTGGATGTTCGGTGGTT
Organism: Suaeda aralocaspica; assembly: GCA_016808085.1. Classification (NCBI taxonomy): domain Eukaryota; kingdom Viridiplantae; phylum Streptophyta; class Magnoliopsida; order Caryophyllales; family Amaranthaceae; genus Suaeda; species Suaeda aralocaspica. The sequence continues at coordinate 5,171,092 of PYUH01000120.1, read as the reverse complement.
GAACCATGGGCTGCCCTAGTATGTGGGTTTGTTGCAGCCTGTGTTTTAATTGGCCTTAACATCCTTGCTATCAAACAGTGTTTTGATGACCCATTGGAGGCGGCTCAATTACATGGTGGGTGTGGAGCTTGGGGGTTAATTTTTACAGGCTTGTTTGCCAAGGAAGAGTTCATTATCCAGGCATATGATTCGGGCATGGGTGGCATCTCTCGTTCTTATGGCCTCCTATTGGGTGGGGGTTGGAGGTTGTTGGGAGCTCAAGTAGTCCTGCTCATAGTGATCGTGAGCTGGGTTAGTGTGACCATGGGCCCGCTTTTTTACTTCTTGCACAAGTTGAGACTGCTAAGGATATCCAGTGACGACGAAGTTGCTGGTCTTGATATATCAAGCCATGGAGGCTATGCCTACCATAACCAAGATGATAATGAACGTCCACAACGTTATGCAGATTATATACAGATTCGTAACTAGCATGAACATGGTTTTATTTTGCATAAATGTTTGCCACTATCCATCTTATCACTTCTTTTGCTGGGGGCTGCAGTTGTATTGTATATTGCACAGATGAAAATTTAATCGTGTATATTATCTATTGTTTTTTCCCCTTTATCAATATGAATAACGCCATTGCTACACCAAGCCTTGATTTCTAAACTTCTAGTAATTTTGGCTTTGTAGACTAGATGCATTATACATTGTATAAATCTGATTTCTTCTTGTAGTATTCGATACTCATGAATGCAATGCAACATTCTATTTTAGACTGTCCTATATATGATGAAACAAGCATGCTTAGTGTGAAAATACAGCATTACAGCGGCCTCTACTCTGAGGTCACTAGTGTGTTAAAGTGTCGGTGTAAGCTCGTCAAATGTATGTGATCTAGGCGTTAGGGGAAGAGAGGACAAATAGAAGGTACATCAATTCATCAAATAGTTCACAACTATTGCCAAGATGATAATCATGGCATTTTGTTGGCTTGTTGGTGATGAAAATTGGTTAGTTTGTGCAAAATCATATATGCTGTGGTTGTGACAAAGGGGCCTTGACCTCCCTCATGATTGGAAGATCTTAGGTTATTGGTTGGGAAGAGTTTTAAACCTAATGATGAATTTCTTCTACTATATGGTTTGCAAACAAACAAAGCGATCCAACCCAAAAGGTTTGTATGTATAGCCAAAATGTCTTAACTTTTAATCGTACAAATTTGCTTGTTACGTAAAAGTTAGGAAAATTTGTTTATAATAACCCCACCTTTTGCGAATTCGAAAATAACAGTCCCACTTTTGCATTATTTCACAACGGTCCCACATTTACTTGTTGTTTTCTTTTATTGGTCCTTACTTATGGTTTACTTGTAATTGCAGGTAAATAGCTATTTTAGCAAGTTGATGCATTGACTTCAGCTGAAAAAATGTTGACTTTTTAAAGTTCTCCTTTCTAATGCCTAACTAATGAGACTTTTCTTTCCTATCTGTCATTCCTTCACTTTCTCCATCCTTTTCATCTTGTTATCTTCCTCTTTTCTCCCTCCTTTCCTTTAAAAAATGGCTTTTACTTGGATTTGTTTATCTAAAATTAAAGTGGTTTCTCCAGAATGTTCAAGATAATGTGTAGGTTCTCAATGGTTTTTGCTTGCCTTGGTTTACAAACTATTGAAACTAAATCTGCAAATCATACCCAAACACAAGGCCACCAATCCACCATCGCCACTAGCCCACCACTAATTGCGCGACTCCACTAACCTTTCTCCCGATAGCCACCTCCAATCGACTTCTTAGTTCAAGTTCCAGAGCCCCAATAATCCTACAATTAGCTCAACATAGCATAAAGAGGTACTAGCTCAATACAATCCCTAAATATTCAATACTAATTCAATTTTACATTTCATGATTCTCATCTAATTTCGATGTGTTATAGCATGAACCTCAGCATCAATTTGTGGTTCAAAACATGGTGGCATTGTTGTCGGAAATATGTTGAACTTCTATTAGAGGACCATTTTGGATTGGAGGCAATCATGATGACAGTTGACCACCATATGCAGCGGCGGCTGTGGAAACGAGGTGGTTAAGTTGTTTTTGTTTTGATATTAGTTTGACAATTTCAAATTCTAATAATAGTATCTCTCTTAATTATTTATCAACCTCTCTCCTCTTTTTCTACTCTCACTTTATCTCTCTAGCAACATGAATGAAGGTAGCTAGTAAGTAGAGGAAGCAAAGGTGTAACCATGTGAATAACAATGGAGGAAGCAAGGAGGAGGATGAATGAAATTAAAGATGATGAAAAAAGAAAGAAAGGAAAAATTAGAATAAAAAAGGAAATCAATAAAAGCAAAATTTTTTTAGATAAACAACAACTAAAAAAAATAAAAGGAGGTAACCTGGAGTCCAGGTCACCCGTAAAAAGGTCCGATAAAAGAAAATAACATAAAAAGGTAGGACTGTTATGAGATAATGTAAAGGTAGAATTGTTATTTTCAAATTTGTAAAAGGTGGAATTATTAAAAACAATTTTTCCTAAAAGTTATGATATTTTTTCTTGTCAGAAGTTATGGGTTTTTGGTTAAAAGTTGTTTGCGGACAATTCAACAAGAAACATTCAATTAATTAGTGTATATGAGTAAATTAGATTGTCCTTTACCTTTTTTTTCATATGTTGCACCGTACTCTTAAACAATGATATATCTAAAACATGAAAGTGGTTGTTATTATATCTTTTGGTTAAAAGTTTCAAAATTCCAATATATAGGTGATACCGTGATAGTTACTCGTACTCACTTTATTGGGACAATCACCGCCTTCATTATAGAAGCTTTAGCCCTCCACTACAGTGTGCGAATAGCCATCGAGTAGACACTTAATAGACAATTACATTAATATCAGTTGTAATGATAATGTAGTCTTATCTTCCACAATTGTATCCGATAAGTTAGGAGTGACCCGGAGCAAAAGGACTCCCTCGATCCCTCCTAACTTAGGTCATGTTCTCCTCGTTTTATTTTTACTTATCTTCAGCAAAAATATATTCAATTCAGCAAAAATAAGTTCAGATCAGCAAAAATAAGTTCAGTTCAGCAAAAATCAATTTCAAAACTTAATAAATTGTTAATGATTTCAGCAAAAATAAATTCAATTCAGCAAAAATAAGTTTAAATAAGAAAAATAAATTCAGTTGGGCACAAATAAATTTAAATAAATAAAATAAGTTCAGATAAACAAAAATAAGTTTTGATAAGAAAAAATTACTTTAAAAGAACGGGACCTTATTCCCAACAAAACCTTATTCGCGGGATTTTGATTTTATTTTTGAACACCACCAAATGAAAAACCGTAGAATTTATCAATTACACTTCTTCTCTCTCCTCTAAATCCCCAATTCCAAAATCAAATTTCCAGAAAAAACCCTAAATGAATCCATTAACATTAGTGAAGCGAATCCAAAGCATCAACGCCAAAGAAGCAGACTTAGGAATCTCCGACGACGCTTCATGGCATGCCAAATACAAAGATTCCGCTTACGTATTCGTCGGCGGGATTCCGTACGATCTCACTGAAGGCGATCTCCTTGCTGTCTTCGCTCAGTATGTAATCTTCCTTTCTTAATTTTTCGCATTTTTTTCGTTGATTTTAGCTTCTATTAGTTTGAATTTGTTGCATTTTCGCGTTTTTTGGTTTAGTTTGTGTATTTTTCGTTGATTTTAGCTTCTGTTAGTTTGAATTTGTTGCATTATCAATGATTTGGGGTAATTGTTATTGATTTTTGTCTAATTTTTGCTGTTTGATTGAATTATATGAAGGTATGGAGAAATTGTTGATGTTTACTTTTCGCATTTTTTTCGTTGATTTTAGCTTCTATTAGTTTGAATTTGTTGTATTTTCGTGTTTTTTGGTTTAATTTGTGTTTTTTTCGTTGATTTTAACTTCTGTTAGTTTGATTTTGTTGCATTACCAATGATTTGGGGTAATTGTTGTTGATTTTTGTCTAATTTTTGCTGTTTGATTGAATTATATGAAGGTATGGAGAAATTGTTGATGTTAATCTTTAGCATTTTTTTCGTTGATTTTAGCTTCTATTAGTTTGTATTTGTTGCATTTTCGCGTTTTTGGTTTAATTTGTGTTTTTATTGCTGATTTTAGCTTCTGTTAGTTTGAATTTGTTGCATTATCAATGATTTGGGGTAATTGTTGTTGATTTTTGTCTAATTTTTGCTGTTTGATTGAATTATATGAAGGTATGGAGAAATTGTTGATGTTAATCTTGTGAGAGATAAAGCGACTGGAAAATCGAAAGGTTTTGCGTTTATTGCGTACGAAGATCAGAGGAGTACAACTTTAGCAGTAGGTGAGGTTTTCGTTTCGCTCACTCGATATCGTTAATGTGTTTTTGATGTTGATTTGTTGAGTTTGATGTTTTTATGAGCTTAATTTGTGTTGTTTTCGTTGTTTACAGATAATTTGAATGGTGCACAATTAGGTGGAAGGACTATTAGGGTTGATCATGTTGCTAAGTATAAGAAGAAAGAGGAGGAGGATGAAGAGACCGAGAGGCAGAAGAGGGAGGAACGAGGTGTTTGTCGTGCGTTCCAGAAGGGCGAGTGTAAATATGGTGATTCGTGCAAATTTTCTCATGATGAACAAGTATAGCTTCTTCCTCATATCTTCAAGTTTGCTTGTGATTTCCTTGATAATATAGTACAGGTTAAGTGTTAGTTTTATTTATGAATGGAAATTTATCTGTTTTGTAGAGACTTGTTAAATTGTGCCCTTTTTCAAGCTTATACTAGTAGAGATAGTTTAAATTGTTAATTGAACAAGTTTTTTCAACGATCGATCTCTTCTGAACAATGCCTCGCTTTTTATTCATGTATGTGACTAATGATGATGGAGTTGGGAACATAGAAGATGAATGAGGAGTAAGTTTAATAATTTATGGTATGATGCTGGTAATTTGTGGCCTTTCCTCAGGTTGTTATATGTTCATATTCGTGTATTAAAAGTTGGTTTTTTTGTTGTATTACTCATTTTCCTAGCTTTCTACGCATGTTGATCAGATTTTTCTGATTGCTCTTTTATCCATAGAGAGCTGCTGATACTGGATGGGGTCATGAAGAGGATAAAAAGACAAAGTGGGCAAATGACAAATTTGACGGTCATTCAAGGGACAATCAAAGATCACACAATGCTCCTCCTAGTCATGGTCCACGGAAACAACCTGATGCTAATGATGGAAGAAGCACTAGAGGAAATTCTAACTTTGAAACTGCTCCTAAGAATAATAATGTTGATTCTAATGGTCGTCAAGACACTAGAGACAGGGGCAAGCCATTAGAGTTCAAAGAAGGTCGAGACAAGCAAGCAGTTGAGAGAAGATCATCAAGGTATGAATCTGAATCGAGATCTAGAGATGATTTTGACAGGAGGGAAGAAAAAAGGCCAAGGAGGCCTGATACACAATCCTCTATGAGGGACAGTCGAGATGAAAGGGACCAGGACAGAGATAGATCCAGGGACAGGGACAAGGAGAAGCGATTCTACACTAGGGATCCTCCCCCTCAACGTCAGAGAGACAGGGATGACGATGACCACCGTCGAGCTAAACGTGATGAGGATTACCATAGATCTCGAAGATAAAGTGTTAATCAGGCTTCCTGGGATCAGTATGTTCTCATCCTCTTTCCCGTTTGGTGAGGTTAGAGCTTCACTTACTCTTAGCCATATCTCTGGATTTTAAGGATCAGTTCAGAGTTTGTATCAGATGACGACCAAGCTAGTTTTCCAGGGGCTTACACTGATAAATTTCTTTAAATCATACCAGTACTGCCAGGAAATTTTGCGCTGTAATCCTGTAAAAAAAAACAGATGTATGTCTGTTGAGATTTGTAATGCTTGATGTTTAACTAGTTTTTCCCTGAATTTTGGGATGGTAAATGCATCTTTTAAAGCAGTTGGCCGTGTGCTATGATCATCAAGTACTGCTTGTTGGTTAAACTCATGTTCCTTGATTACTTGCATTCTCTAGCTCACTTGCTTCAGTGCTTTCCCTTGGTGGAGCAGTGATTTAGTGCTCCGAAAGTCTTGGCATATTCACTATTTGTTTAATTTTAATTTTTGTTTGTGAGAGAAATTGGGACTATGGAAGTGCCATTATAAATGAGAGGAGGGCTTTGATCATTACTTGCGCTGGAGGATTTTAGTGGATTTGGATAGTGCACTCTGAATTTTTCAATTAGTTTAACAAAATCTAAAGGATCACTTTCCCTCCCAATAATTGGGCTGTAGGGAAAACTAATAACCTACTAGTCTAAGAGGTCTCAATCTTCTACACATGGTTAATTTGTGACATACTTCTCTCTTGGAATCATTTCTATTTTGTTTATCCCTTGATCTTGCTCATAGGCGATGGAGCGCGCGAGACTGAGTATCAGGCAATTTTGTTTAACATTACTTGATTATTTGAAGGATGTACCTGATGGAAAAGATAACCTCTCAAAGATCACAAAATAATTGTGAATCATGACTTGTTTCCTCAAAAAGTAATATTTCTATAAGTCTTAATTGTTGAAGTCGCTACAAGTTAACTCTCAGCAAGTACAGACTTCTGATCTTCATGAGCAACTGCTTTGTCAGACGATGATACTATCACAGTCAAGCCTAGCACAAGGACTGAACCTTCATCGTGGGTAACCAAGTTCCCTTCCTCACCTATTACAGCTGAATTCTTATCTACCTTCGTTGTTTTTCTCAATGGCATTATTTTTTTCTGGGTTTTTTTGTCAGAAGTTCTGCTCTTCTTAACTGTACTCAAAGATGGATTTTCTTGTAAGGTTAGCCCCATATTTATTTTGTTCAGTAGCATTTTCATCAGACCCTAGATCTCCCTCACAACTGCTTGCTGATACCATAATCTCTTTGGGATTCTTGTCTGAATTTATAACAAAAGGTTCCACCAAATTTCTGCACTCTGATTCGCCATTTTCTTCACTGATATTTTGTGCCTCTGCATTATCCCATTCTTCAGTTACAATTATGACATTGTCAGTCTCCCACGCTTGAAAACTCCTGTCTGGTCCAGGTTGCCACAGCACTTCACCTGCGCTTTTCTTAAGCAAGAACTTGTATTGAAGGGATTTCTCAACAGGAAGTTCCTGACAATAGCACAAAGGAGAAAAGAAGAAACGTTAATCAACTACAATCTTTTATTACAAAGTTGTGCAAAGAGTATCACTTACCAGCAAAAGACTCCAGACGTGGCCTTCTGCCCTGTTGAATGGTATGGCTTCTGACGGATTCCATGATCCCAGAATTGGATCATTTTCTACAATGAAAAAATGATCACCATATTCGCACTCTTTCTCCAGCTGAAATTTCACACTAACCGGCTTCTTGATCGCCATTGTTTCCATTCCTAGCCCACCCTAGACAACATGCACATTTGATTGAGCTGTGGAAATTGCCAAAACAAACTTTCGAAGCAACCAAACAATTTCGACATTTACAATCATAATCGTTAGTTACTGAGAAATGACCTCAGTTTGGAGTTGAGAGACAGTAAGTCACCTTCCTGGCATAATGCACTATCATGCTGCTACTGTCATATGACGTTAATTTTGTGCAGAAATGAACTGTATTTGGCGAAAATTGGTGCATCATATTATCATTTATTCTAGGAGAATATGATCCAAACATCTTGGCATACGAAGCAGTTAAACTTTCCATCATTTTTGTTCTGCAAGAGGGTTTTTTTTATTTATTTTTAATTTTTATTATTTTAATTTTTTTTTTTATAATAATTGAAAGTGGGAATGGGGTGTTTGGTTTCTAATACAGACATACAGTGTTTTAGGGCCAAAGATTTGGAATTTGTGCTTTAGCATTACTTGAAATGCAAAAGGTTACGGATAAATATGTGGTGGTATTTAGTAATAGCAATACTTCACCTCTAGAAGTTGATGATGAGCTTTGTTTGATTCCCAAGTGTCTATTTTTGTGGGGTGAATTGTCAACAGAGGAAATATAAGGGTGTTTTTGGAGAATGTTTTATTTAAAGTGATGATCACACTGTATTCATCGTGTATACAAAACTTTTTTTTTTTATCAACGTGTTTAGTAAACTTTTAATACTATCTCCGTTTCAAATCATGATATATGTTGTCTTTAGAGATTATAAATTACACGTAAATCGATGTAATAAATGAGCTATTTGATATGTATATCATTTTTTTTTATATATTATAATGATATAATTATATTTGTATGTTAAGCAAAAGATCATATCAAGCAAAGCCTTAAACACTTGGGACTCGACAAATGTATCTATCCTGGGATGTTTACAACTTTGGAATCTTGTTGCTAGAATTGTTCAGTGGAAGAATACCAGCGGACGAACACTTATGTCCGAGGAAGAGGAACTGCTGCCCTTGAAAATCAAAGCAACATCATGGCATCGACTAGAATACTAGACTGACCTTATCTATTCAAAAGAAATTCTAGCTGCAAGTATAAAGCATTCCTGAAATAATGATCACAAGGAGCACTCTACCTGAGTTTTCTCGGTTACTGGCTAAACACAATTCCATTGTTGAATACGTAGATAATCTCATCAAACAAACCTTTACTTGGATAACATATCAATGCTCAGATTATTTCAGCTCAGACTAGAATTTTGACACAAATTGCAATTACTATACCAAATCTATTTTAAAAATTTATCACTTGGTTATTATCAAAATTATTATTAGTCTACATATACCTAAAAAAAAACAAATTCTTAATTATCAGCAATTTAGCATCTCATACTTCGATTATTAATATGATCATACCCCAACAGTCAAACCAACCACTATTGTCCAACACAAAATTTACTATTCTAATTTCAAACATCTAATAACAAAAAAACAAAAAATTAAACAAAAAAAATCACAATAAAAATCCATTATTATCATTAACTTTACAATTGATCATCCTCCAAAACTCAACACTCAAACAACAAATATGAATCACAAAAAAAGAAAATCAAATCCTGGAATCATAGTCAACGACTTCAGAATCAGTAACAGATCTAGAATGCTGAACAATGCATCTTCCAATGGAATTAATCCATTCTTCCTTCTCTTTATCCGAGTCAGCAATAAAGTACATAGTACACCCATCCGAAGTCGAGATCTCAAAAGCAAACGCCTTATTTAGACTATCTTCTGCTCCTTTTACTGTTAAGCAACTGCCCACTTGGATTACGCCACGTGGAACCGAAGCTCGTGTGACCGTTGAATCTTTAAACCATAACAGCTTACCTTGTTTAAGGACGAACCAACGGCGTCTCCATGTTTTGATGTATTCGCCTTGTTTCGTTAGCCAGCCCACTCGTTCTGGGTTCGCCCAGAATTCTACCCCCGCGTAGTCTTCTGGGTTTGGCCCTGACCCTATTGCCCGTAGTATGGCGTCCATTGATTTTGATATGAGAGAAAGACTTTGGGAAGAGGAGATGTTGGTTTTGTGGGAGTCACGTGCACGGATGTTGTGCTTTTATACCCACGTCTTTTACGATTTATATCTGTGGCGGATGTAGTATTATTTTTTACTCCTGTTACAATTGAAAGTTAATGATTAGATAAATCAAATTTAGGATATATAAATCTAGTATGAATATTCACTTTATTGTTTTGAGATAAGATTAGATGGATCTATAGTGATAATCTTATTCACATTTTGCAACAATGTGTTTAATACAAAGTAGCTTTTATGATTCGATATCTTACTAAAGGACTTATTTGGTTGCACATATAAACTTAGGAAGTACAACTACTTATAAATTTCTAAGAGTTACATCTATTAAATTTGTTTGGTTGAGTATAGAAAATATTGTAGTTCCAATAGAAAATTTAATTTACCAATGTGAGCTGGTAAGTGAATTCAGAGAATAGAATTTCTTACAATTTCGATTTCCTAAATTATCGTTATCCAAACAAGAGCACATTCACAATACATACACTTCCTATAAGAAAAAAAATTCTCTTTGATTTTATATGTCAACCAAACAAGCTATAACTTAATGGATCTATGTATTTCTTCACCTATCAACCTATTAGATAATACTAAGTCAAGGTTTTTGTTAGGCTACATTTAAATGCATACTAGCTTAGTATGTTTCTTCCTTTTCTTTTACTTTTTATAGTTAGAACCTACGAGGGGCGAGTGTTAAATTGATCTCATAATCTTCTGAAATTGAAATAAAACCATGATCAGAGTTATCCCGACAAGCCATGCCAACATCGGCACTATGCCATATCATATCCAACATTCCAGCCTATTCACCCATACTCACCTCCTATGCATATTTACATTGATAAGGTATGAACAATTCAAAATTGTCCTTGACAACATACATTTACTCTTACAACATAACCCATTAATACCTCACATTTAAATACTCTTGATGTGCTGTTGACAGCTTTGTTCATGTATTTTTGTTATTTTTATTTTTGCAAATATTTTCAACACCACACATTCATTCAATTATCATTTCCAGTTATTAACTGCAAACAATTCATGAAGTCGAACAGTGGACATAAATCTTCATTTGACCTGACTCTACTTAGGACAAGTCAGAGTAACTGGTAACACATAGAAAAAAAGACTGTAACAGCTTCTTCTGAATCAGCGACGACTACATCACAAAACATGAATGCCATTGATTACATGACATTAACACATGATGAATCGCTCTACATGACTACAACTACATTATCCAAACTCGGCCCTTGAATATTTCGATTGTACAAGGGGCATTTTGATACTGCATTAACATTAAGATCTTGAACTTACATATTCAAGTACAATAATTAATAGTTAATTTATACAAATATCAACAAGTTTGTTTAAATAAATTTGAATATGAATGTTGATTGTTGTGTAATGAGTATGTTGCACCAATAGTTATCTAACTCTTCAGCTTCTTTGCAACTTCAGCAAGATACTTACCTTGATAAAACGCTAGCTGAAGTTCCAGCTCAGATGGCTGACGAGAACCATCTCCAGCGAATGTCCCTGCACCATATGATGAACCACCCTTCACCTCACCCATTTCAAACATGCTGTCCCCAAAGGTGTATCCCAGCGGTACGTATAACATACCATGATGTGTTAGTTGAGGTAGAGCTGTCAATCTGTTAGATCAAGCAATAAAATCCCGAAATTGAAGATAATACTTCACGTCAAATTACAATTAAGGTACTCAGAAGTCAGACCAGCAATGAAGCCGTGAATTCTGTTCAGGTCAATTATTACTTATGTTATTGAATGACATTAGTTACGGGATATAGCGTAGCTTTCTTGTTGATGAATAGCTAACAGGCAAGAGTACGGCGCACGACTACTTACGAACAACGCAATATGCAATACAGAAACAATGGATTAAAAAGAAATAAAGAATTGTGGCAGTAAATTCATCACAACTTCTCCCTCAACTATCGCATCTTCTCAACCCCTCGTATTCAACCTTATGAGGGATGACCTGGAAACATTACTTTACCAATCTTTTTTAAAACAAAAACATGAAAACTTTAAGGGCAATTACTCGAATAGACAAAGACTTCAACCCTCATGTCTTATCATCAGCTCTAAACTAAATAGCAAGAGGACTTGTTAAGAGTTCTATCAGTTTTGTAAGCATAAAAAAGTTATCAAACAAAATGCCCCATACTCCATCAAACTCTTACTTCTAATGAAATGGCAAGTCAGCAGCCTCAGCAGTTCTTCAACTTTACTCAATAGACAAAGCAACACATATTCATAATGCATCATGTAATGACAAGTTAATGAGCTAGAAGGCCATAAGCAACACGAACTTATTATTTACCTACATGGCTACACCATTTAACCTTACGTCCTTAGCATATAAATCTATGGCTCTATGCATTGCTTCACTATTATTAAGCCAAAATAGTGTTTTCAGGGAACTTACGCAACATTTTCCTGACCTCCACCATAAAAGCCAGTGCTCCAAAACAGGCCAGCAGGTTTACCAGCCAGTGACTGAGATTCCCATAATTCATGTGAAGCTTCAAAAAAGGACAGAAATTGAGCAGGCATCATCCCAAATCGAGACGGAAACCCGAAAAGAAACCCATCTGCATCCACTAGCTGTTCTGGTTTGATTTCTTTTACATCACTTGGCTTTTCAGGAGCCTTCACTTTTTTCAATACCCTTTGGGGAAGTGTCTCAGGTACCTATTCAAGCAGCTACAAATTACTGATCAATATAACATTAACATAACCCTGATAACTCTGAAGAACCCCCCTTTACACCTTCATAAGTAAAATAAAATCAAATATTTGTAGCTTTATCTCAACAACAGTAAAGAGGTTGTTTCAGGTAGATCTTTAATCAAATTATATGATGAAGGTTAGCAACTTAACAATATCGTTGAAAAAAAAAAGTTTGATAGGCTATTTTTAATTTAGTCCAATATAATCCAAAAGTCAAAGAATAATTATACAGGCATTGTTTTTAGCAATTAATCTCCATAATTATCAATTTGAAAACGAATAGAAACACTATCGCTACAAAGAAAACTGGGATTAGAATTAGTAGTTTTAAACCTATGGATCCAAGAGATCATTCCAAAATTTTGCATGAGACTAAAGGTCATATCAACTAGGTTGGCAAATCTATACATCAACAGCAGCCGAAATGCATAGGTAGATGTGTAATAACACTTTGAGGGACAAAATAAGATGCAGATAATAGTTAGAAAGTTGGAGTTGCCGATGTTGAGAATAAACTACGAGAGAACCGGTAACGTTGGCTTGGGGATGTGAAAAGAAGATCAAGATATGCACCAGCTAAAAGGATAGAAGGTTAACAAGACTCTTTGTAGAGGTAGGGGGAGACTAAAGACGAATTGGATGGAAGGAGTTCAAAAGGACATGACAGGGTTGGATGGCAAACTTATTTGGTTTTGGGTAGAAGTGAATGGAGAAGAAGGTTTTTTAAAGACAACTATGCAGGATGAGAATTTGTTCATAAAGTCAACCCCATCTTTTCGAGATTAAGGCTTTGACTATGATAATGAATTAATGATGATTGATGTACCACATCACAAAGCTCAAATGTTTGGTTACATTGTTAAATTTAAAGACATAAATATCCCAAATTAAGTTAGTCCACATCCAATGTTCAGTACATTGGAAGTATCAAAGAGAGTGATTAGAGTACACATGCCATGCCACCTAAGATTTAAAGTAAATTCTCTTTCTCGATAGTTTGTGCTCCAATGATTAACTAATAACTTCTTAGTTAAATGAGCCCAATTTTCTCCTTTAATCCGTAATATATACTACCTCCGTAAACATTTATTTGCAACAATTGGGTGCTTGCGTAGTTCTATGCAATTTTTATAAGTAGGCAGAATTACTAAACTACCCTCACCAAGAGCCCCTTGGCCCCCACTACACCACCATAGGTTTGAACCTACAACAACCACCCCATATCTACTTCTTCTGATGTTCGAAAAACCACCAACACCACACGGAGCACATGCAACCCAAAATTTGAACCACACATGACCCAGAAAAAATGCCCACACTGTAACACCCCGGACTCCAGACGAAGCCGGATTAATCACCAATGCACAACAAGGGCTAACAACTGTCCTCATAAACCAACACAAGTCCTTCCGGCGGATTTTTTCCTTACTCATGCGACCCTGAGAAACTTCCTAGGAGGTCACCCATCCTAATATTGCTCCAAGCCAAGCACGCTTAACTTTGGAGTTTCTTAGGAAATGAGCTCCCTAAAAGAAAGATGCATCTTGTTGGTATGAGTAGTACATATAACCTTTTAAAGCAATCATGAGGGGTATTACACGCACTCACCCACAACAACAACCACAAGCATCATCCACCCAAAAATCAAGTAATCCACCCATTGAAAAAACGAGTCCAACCACCATCAAGTTCGAATCCATTAACACCACCACCATCATTCGAACCCATTAAACACTAACAACACTTGAACCCATTAACCACCACCATCATTTGAACCCATTAATACCACCACCATCATTCGAACCCATTAATACCACCACCAACACCATTCGAACCCATTAACACCACAAGTAACGCTCCAACACCCAGGCCATTAAGCACCAACCGTCATTAACTTCGAACACCCATTAATCACCACCACCAACATTCGAACCCACTGCCACCACCTAATCGCAAGATCTGACTTGAACCCTAAAACCATAAACCACAATTGATTTTCGTGCTATGAGAGTTTTAGATGCGGTACGACAGAGAGGAGTAGTGGTCGGTGATGGGAGGAAAGAGAAGTGGTTGTCGGTGGTGAGGTAAAAGAGGAGTGGTGGTTGGTGGTGAGGCGAGGTTAATGAGGGGCAATTTGGCCTATTCAAAAAAAAAAGTTATCTAAAAAAGGAAAGCAAGAGAATTGTTGCAAACAATTAGTGACTTCGGTTTTTCGTAAATGTTGCAAATAAATGTTTACAAAGGTAGTACTTTATTCATTCCTCCGCATCACCAATGATTTTACTTGGGGACTTGCTTTCATTTTGTAAAAGTCTGTAGCTACCAACTTACCATTAAAGATAAGAAAATGTCCATCCCCACCCCCCTCTAGCTACACCAACACTACATTGCTTGAGAAAATGAGACTCCTTTAAAAACATAGCAATTAGCTAACCATTAGAGCACAAACCAGCTAAACAACTACAGTAGTACGTAATTGGCTTGAAAATTTATTTGGCATGACAAACTAATTTGGCAATTAGCTTACCATTGAAGATAGTCTTCCACAAATTTTTTTTCTAATTAGCTTAAAGATTATTGGGCTTTGGCCAAGTAGTTCTTTCTCAAGCTACCTTTTTGCTTATCCAAACTAATTGCAAAATTTAAGTCCCATGGTCAAGCTAGTTGATAGGGACTTTTAAAAATTACAAGCAAGTCCTAAATACAATTATTGGAGATACGTACATAGTTACATGCCACATTCAAGTAACTTACTCAATTAGTGTCGGTTCTATATCCAATGTAATCCCTAACAACGTTATCCATAAGCGTAAATTACCTTAGAAGACACTTTATTCGAAACAGCCGGAATACTTATTATTAACATCGTTACAATCACATCTCGTTTGGTTGTAATCACACGACAAAGAAAAGTCCCCCAACATCCTATATTTAGAATGTTTACAAGCAAGTTAAGTAGGCCAAGGCAGTTTTTGGAAAACAATGGATAAGTGGGGCTAGCAATTGTTCTTCTCAACTAACATGTTATCAACATTTCTAAAACAATTCATACAACAATAATCAATAAAAACAAGATATTTGAATATTCAATATAAAACCGTAGATAAATAAATGGTCTAAACACATTAATTGCAAAACACTAAAGTCTAACTTCAACATGTCCACAACATTATCCATTTACAATTGAGCTAGCTATACCAAGTAGGCAAGTACAGACTGCAAAGTAATGCAGTTGAACTAATTAATAACAAGAATTACTTCATATTAATGAATTTCACCCAACAACAAAACAAAACAAAACAAAAAGAAAATATTTTAAAAAAACACCAAATTGGAGGAAAAATTAAATATTTTTAGATACCCAGAAAATAACATTCAAAGATAAAGCTTATTATAGCTAATAAATAATTGTTGAAATAAGGAAAAAAGGGAAATAGAAAAATACCACCCACAATGAAGCTTGAACTCCATCAACAGAAGAAGCTCCCCTATGTACTTCTCTAGCCATAGTTTCAGCATGCCCAAATAATGAGTAAAATCTGGGAAAATGAATAATTAGAATAGTGTTTAATTAAATTTTAATTTTATGAATTATTAATTTATGAAATTTGCAGAATAAAAGAGGAAAATAATAAAGAGATAAGCTTACATTATGTAGACTTGGGTTGTTGACATTATTGTTATTGCTGCAATTCTGCAATTGGAATTATGTCAGGAACTCGGGTTTTATATTTTTATTTGTTTTTTTGTTAAGAGAAAAATAAGAAATGAAAATAACGTTGCAAATCATAATACTGCGTAATATTATCTCCGTAGATGATTAGTTGCAACAAAAAGGTATTATTTGTGAGTATTAAAAAAATAGTCTGTCGTAACTTGTAACTCATCGTTTACAAATATAGTAGTATGTTACTAGTAATTTGTAATCATAACTTAGGTATGATTGATATCATGTTTCGATTACAATGAATTATTCATATCATTTTTATAAAATTCTCTTAAATTAGTGACGTAGATCGTAAATCCTTTATACATTAAATATTATTATATTCTACATACCTTATGGCTTTCCGATAAGCAAATTATTCTGGTAATTTATAAAATATCAAATTTTAGCAAAGTCGAATGAACTAGATAAGACCTTATTAGTTTATCAATGTCTTTTATTTGATATGCATCTCAACTACTTTTTAAATTTTTTGGCTAGCTATTGCACCAAACTACCAATTTGGCAATTTGTGTAGAAATAATCACCCATACCTAACAAAACAAGTTTGGTTGGAAAAAAGTTGTCGGAACCAATACAAACAATACATATCTTGCACTAACCTTAAATTAATTTGTTAAAAATAATATAGTATTCCTAAAAAAAAATTCAAATTTGAAGTAACAAGGAATTCAATTTCATAGAGAATTCTATCAATTTTGGTAGGTTATAAGAGTATTGGACTATCCCTAGTTAATGTTACAATGCATTTACAGTATCAAATAAGTGTATTCTTTTAATTAATCATGGTAATGACTTTTACAAGTCACCACTAATACAAATAGATCAATCATCCTAAAACAGTCAAAAAAAAATTATCAGTATGATAATATGAACTAGGTCGGCGACTTGTAATCCTAGTGAAGAAACGACGACTCTGCTAGATCAATGGCTCGAGCTAGCGATTCAGCTCCTAGCTCACATTGTTTGTGCTCGTCTTTAGGATCACTGTCTAATGTGATTGTAGCTCCAGTTTGGAGATGAGCAACCCACTCTTGTCGTACATTATCCATATTTTTGTACGAATACAATGTGTCATGTGCTTTAGTGGTTGGAAACGCTATGGTTTTTGAAGTGAGGGCAATATCCATGTCCTTAGTGAATGAAATGCACCCGAAAGTTCCACCATATGGACCTCGCCTTTTTGTTTCAAGCTTATCTATCAGTTCCATTGCTTCAACCTGTGTTTTAGTAAAAAGTTAATAAATCCAACTGGGCAACTGGTACTATGATTATTAACAACAGTTAAACAGACCAACAGACTGATATATTCATAGCAGTATCAAGGATTGAACCTTTGCTGTTCCTGTAAAAGTCCTTGAAGACAATGCACCTTGAAGAGCATCCCAGCAAGTCAAATGCACATCAGTCGCCTACAAAAGAGGGAACCATAATGTCATAAAATGGAACTTCAAGAATCTAAACTGGGTTAATATTTGTTTCTTTGACGAAATGATGCTATTGTTCCAAGATTGCATATACTTGAAAATCCAACTTTCAGTAAGAAATTATGACATAGAAGGAGGCCACACAAAACTAATAGCTTTATAGTAAGACTGACAGACAATAATATAGACAAAAACCTTTCTGAAATCGTTGGCTAGCCTAATGTCCTCTAAATGACTTTTGTCTCCGTTGATGGACTTGTTTTCTAATCGAGCACCATCAAATTCCTCGGTTCTTAAAGTCTTAGAAAGGGTTGTAGTAGTGGATTTTCCCTGCAGATAAAACCTCTTGATTATGAAAACTTTTACGGTATTAATTTAAAAATCAAGAAACAATATACACTACAGCGCTGGTGATACCTTTTTCTCAACATAGGTTTCAATTTGAGGACTTGAAGCAACAAGAATGCACCCTCTAACCTGCTAGATTGTAGAGATGGTAGTTAAAAACTTAAAAAGCTTATGGTTCACAGTCATGTGTCTTTTAATCTTGTAGATGGGTACTCGTATCAATTTTGTACATGTCCAAGTATCAGACGGGCCTAGTTACAAAGCAAAAGTCATTATTTTAGGGCCAAGATGAAGTTTGAATTTTCCGTGTTCAAATAGTGTCAAGAAGACGAGAACCCTAGACTATAACTTGAGGTGAATTGAGAAGTTCGATAAAGCTTACTTGTATATATGCCATGAAAGGATTTGGATCTGCAGCACTCAATGCCCTGTATACTTCAAATGGATCTGAGAATGTTCTTCTTACAAACCGCTGACTAAGTACAACTTGAGTTATGTCACCAACTAACAATTGCTCCTTGGCCTTTAATACAGCCATCTTGTATGCTTCATTAGTCATATGTGAAGCTTCTAACTTGTGGCTGAGCCTTTGAGCATTTGGTTCTATTGAACCAGAGGATAGTCTAGGACTGATTGAAGAAGACAGTGAAGTCGTGGTAAGGTTATTGACATTAGGAGCATTTCAAAAACAAACAATGATAATGGTATGTATGTTATGCAGCTACTTACTTGACTACGTCATGAATCTTAGACAACAAGGAATCCAAACGGGTTGTTCCATTGTCCAGTGCTTCCTCTATTGATGAAAATTGATCCAGTTGAACCCAATGGATTGCATGAAGTTTCTGAATACCAAAAAAATATTGACTTCAATTTGGACAGGAAAAAGTACAGCAAAATGCTTCATTGATAACACCTTAAACTAAAAAGTTAGTCATAACAATCAAGTGGAATAAAGATACCTTTTCGACATGATCAAACACAAGCACATCATCGTACAGACCAAGATGAACATCTGGGAGGTCCCTGTCATCTGGTGGGGCACTTGAAAATGAAAGGTTCTTATCAGCATAACGCGCTGCATCATAGGAAAAATATCCAACCCATCCTCCTGTTGGACAAAATAACAAATTCATTAATTAAATGTATTACCCTTTGTTTTCCCACTCTCTTCTTCTCATTCCAATAATCATAGCAAGACGACAGTTTCCCAAGGAACATGAGTATTGTCCTTAATTTAAACCCGAATGACTCAACCAGTATGACCTAAATTGAACCTCATTCTAATGGTTCTTTTGCTGCCACTGTGTCTGACAGCTTACCAACATAAACTATTACTGAGTAGGATACAAAAGATTTTAACAGGAAATCGTAGCAAGTGCAAATTGTCATACCGCAGAACACTTGGGGAAGCTCATCAGTGCACTGAGGAGTCCATTTCTCTGTTATTCTCCTAGGGATCATCAAAGGATCATCCGAAAACTCCTCTGTTCTCCACCCTTCACGATGATTAATCACTGTAACTAGATTCTCCTTGGCTATGACTTCCATTGCTGGATTAGCTCCAATGATACTGTACCTTCCCTACAAAAGATTGGAAATCATGAATGTAAGTTTATTTTGCACTATACAAAGAAAGCCTAAGCAACAAAAACGGCGATCATCTATACTTGATACTTACAACGTTAGCAGTGTGTAAACTTGGCTCCACGGAATCAAACAAGAAGCTAGGCGCTTCATGATCATTTTCGTTTACTAAACATCGATAAGCAAGCACAGGAGTCAAGTGATCAGAAAATATGCACTGGGACAACGGAATCAAGTTTCCTCTTTTCGTCTTCTCCACAAGCTTAACAGATTGATCCACTGTGTGAAGAAACAGAAACATGCATTCAACTTAAAGTTAACATAACCCCAAGATAACTCAGAAAAATGCTTATGAACTCGAAACTTTGTATACTCATATGACACCTGAATGCTTCAACTTAATCAAAATGATTTGAGGCTAACTGTAGATGAAACCAAATTGTGTTGTACAAGCTTAAAGATTCCTTAAAACTAAGTGCAGCTGATGTAAATTCAACAAGTTTGGACCATAAACTTGCATGCAATGAAGGATTTGATAGACCTACCAAACTATAGCTTTCATTGTTGAAAAATTAGCATACCATGTAAAAGCTTTAAATATAAACATTAACAAAATCAACCCTTTGTCAGCCCCAATGAAGATTTTCCCCAACTTGCACGTAACAAAAAACCAGATGATAGCTTTCATGAAGGTGACAAGAGTAATGATACCTTCTAGTGGAATGGAGAGAACTGAAGTCACTACAAAGTGTGCAGGGTGAACCCGCGGGCGGCAACACAGGCGGGTTGACAGCATTGCGCGGCAAGACAGAAGCGACGACAGAGTACTTGAACGGCGTTGTGATGGCAAGAGAGGCAAGTTCACTGCAATAGCAAACATTTTTTCAAGTAGACTAGTTCCAGTCCGTTAGAAGTCAGCTCCTTAACTTCAAAATATAAAGTCTTCGAAGTAATGCTTCGTCTGATAAAAGACAGTTGCTAATAAGAGCTTTAAATGCTGTTGATGGCCATATATCATGGTTGCCAGTTTTTTGGGTAGCTCAAGCCTTAAATTTTTCACATGGTTATTTGTTGGCATTTAACACGCATATTTCATTTATCCATCTTACTGATGGTGAAATTTTTTTACACCTTTTGGATTGATATACATGATGGGAGCAAATCATTGATCAAGCAAAATTGTGTACAATACTTCGCCAAAGAAAGTAAAATGATTATATTTAGGTTAGGTGTGTCATTAAGATAATTACAATTAAAATGATCTCAAGTACAGCAACATACCAGCAATAAACCCGAAACCTACATGAAAACATGGCAATAGAGTATACGAAGAATTATTGCAAGCGTTACTAGATCGACAAAATTCAAGAAGCCTTAAGACTAGATATTTAGTAATATACATCCTATCCAAGTAACAATTCTGCTACAAAGTACAGACTGTGTAATACAACTTGCCAAGTTGTGACAGTATCAGCAACAAGCTAGCAAACTTCATTTTGATGAAAGGTTCTGGAACAGCTCAGGAAGATGAGCATTAGTGAGCTTAGTCCTCTTGCTAATTTCATGCTTCTTCTTCTTCTTCTGAGTCTTGGAGGAAACGCCTTGAATCTGTGCCGCAGCTCTTCTCTGTGCAGTGTTTGTTAAAGGCTTTATACCACTCTTCTGAAGGTCCTTCTCAACATCGAGAAAGACTCGTGGCAACTCTATGCTCCGAAAGAGCTGTTTAAGATCATCATCCACTTTGATAGGGACCCGAGGGTCATTTGGATACACAATGTCCTCTTGGGAATCAAAGTTTGACAGCAACCAGACTTTTCGATCAGCTTTCAAAATCTATGGAGAAAAAATTACATTATCAGCTAGATTCAAGCTAGGTTACTGGATACTGACAGTAGAATCAACAGGGTTGAATATTTGATGAACAACAGCAATATCTAGTCGTGGCAAGGAAAAAATTTTAAAAAAGCAAGAAAAAGTTTTATAACGACCAAATATAATGAAACATAATTACATGAACCACCCTGGTTACTCAGTTATCTACACACAAACTATGAACCACCACCACCCTCCATGTATACACATTAAAGCACAAAGTGATCACATATAGGAAGCCAAGTAACAAGAAATAACTTTTTTCGTTTAGTTCTCGTTAACTAATCAAATCTAGTCTAGTTTAAAAATTGTTTAGTTTGGTCTGAAATCATCTGGTCTAAATCAAGACAGTTGGCTTAACTTTGACTGTAATTTTGATAGGATATATATGACTATCCCCTATCAAAATATATGGTCTTCAAATGTTTATCTTCATAAATTGTAATTGTATTAGCTTAACTGAATTCCGTGAACAACACTGAGAGCCTCATGCAGAACCAAAAACATTGATGCTTTCAAAACTCGAGTACAAGAAAGAGAATGAAGGGCGGCCGAGTCCTACACAATGATTTTAAAATCTCTAATTGTCAGAACTCAGAATATCATTTCCCAAATCTATTTAACACCACCATGGCACCATGACATGGCCACAACCAAACCCCCTACTAACACCAACACCACTGTCGTTACATTCCTCACCACCACCTAATCTTTTCATTACCCAACACTAGTGGTACAATCACATCTTTAAAAGGTGAACATCACCTGATCACCACCACTGTCGTCGTTACATTCCTCACCACCACCTAATCTTTTCATTACCCAACACTAGTGGTACAATCACATCTTTAAAAGGTGAACATCACCTGATCACCACCACTGTCGTCATTACATTCCTCACCACCACCTACTCTTTTCGTTGCCCAACACTAGTGCTACCACCACATCTTTTAAAGGTGAACATCACCTGATCACATCACCACTAAATTTCAACCAGGAAATAGCCCCTTCTAAAGGAGGAAAAGCAAGTCAACAGCAAGAAACAAAGATTAATAAACTCAAATTTGTTATTTGAATACCACATGTTAAATTTCATGTTAAAGATAAATGGGTCTGGGTAACCCAACAAGGAGGAGGAGAGTTAAACTAGTCCACAAGCCAAGGATGTTCCATCCTAAAACCAATTGGCAATAGGAGGAGTAACTCCCAAGCTTATAAACTAGTTCAACATCCCCTCTTTCTCCGATATGGGACAACTCACAAGTGGAGTTCCCAACAATCCCAAACATAGCGATCTAGTAATAATTTTTTGAACAAACGAAATTTATAATCAATTAGGCATTCATTAATAAGATGACTAGCTAAATAATATTTATACTGTCAGATGTAGATATAGAAGTGTAACGCATAACTCTGCAACAACTAAATATGAATGTAATTCATATAATCCTAATGAGAGATCAAATCATCAAATGTAAGTAAAGACTCATTTTAAGTTTTGGGGTCATTAACTCATAACTCATAAGTAGGGCTTGGAGCAGAAACCTAAATCTGATCAGAAGCTGGGTCAAAAAATCCATGTATTTCCATGTATGAAAGAACCCACCTTAAAATACCAATCTGCACAATTTATTTGCAACAACTATACTCTAGCTAAATATAGTCGGGTGCATATAATCGCTTGTAAAATTCAGACTAATATCATATATATTCAAAGTTATGTAATCATTTTATGTAAAGCAAGGCACGGAATCAATCGTAATAGGAAAAAAGAAATTCAAGAACAATAGGAAAGTGGACCCTCCAATTCTTACATATTTGTCTACTTTCACAGATCCAATTACTGCATTTCACCAACCCTTCAAATATGGACTTTTTCTCATTTTATTTTTCCTTTGTTCAATTGTTCATCTCACCAGAACCATATGGAAGCCCAAACCTTAAGGTCAGTCACCACTATTTACATGCCACCAATAACATGCCCAAACACCACCATGGTCACACCTTTAAGTTGTTAAATCAACATCATTCTAAATTAGTGTCAGCCATAAGCTTGCTCATTCTTCCCAACATCATCTCCTCTCCATAACATCCTACTCATTGCTACTCATCTTTCTCGTCGCCACGCTCCACTTAATCAAGATCAACATAGTATAACTTAACGTCCTCACACTATTGCCTATACTCTCATTTCTCTGCCAATAATCTCCATTCTCCAAGAAAATTGTGGAGCTTTTTTTGGCTGCAAAAGAGATTTTAGGAAAGAAAAGGGTAGCCTGAGAGCATGTGCAGTGTATGTGAGTGAGCAGAGGGCACTTAAAAGTGCACAAAGAGAGAAGCATTATTTTCTTCATTCATTACCTCAACCAAAGCCAAAAAAAATTAAAATCTATTAGTTCAACATGTCCCTTGACAGTAACCTTTTTTAATTTGACTTTATTTCCTATCTTTCAAATGAAAGTAAATACATAAACATCGGAAAGAGAGAAGAAGGGAAACAAATACCCTCCCTCCCTTTTCTTCCCTTCCCCTTCCTTTCGCTTTTAAATTGACTACTGATACCTGACATGTGGCAGTCTCAATTGAATTGGCACCAAATAAAAATATATGTGAAAGCCAATGAAGAGCAAAATAAAGTGTTAAGCGGCCATTGTTAAAAGTAAAGGAGTTAATTTCATCAGAGACAACTCAAGGGGGCAATTTGTTCCATCTAAAAAGCATGCTTAAACAAATCAGACAAAAGCTAAGAGCTTAGGGTTACAATTCCACTCTTCACCACTGATATTAATATGCTAAATCACAACGAGGATATAATTACACTCAGCATGTTAATTACTGGACAATTGCCAGATAAAAGCTAAGAGTTTAAAGTTACAATTCCACTCTCCACCAGTTCGCCACTGATATAAATATGCTAATTACAAAGACAATATATGTACACTTAAAATGCTAATCACAGGACATTTCACTGAATTTTTACAAATAAAAAAGGCTGAATCTGGAATTACTAACGAATACGCTATTAAGGAATACATATAAATCATTGGCAAAACCAGCACAGTATATTAAATTCAATCTGCAGTAAAACTCTAATAAAGGCCAGATTTTAAGAGAGGAGGGAGGATACGAGAAAAAAGAACTAGTACCTGCAAATCCTCCATCACGTTCGTATAGGAATCCTTTAAATCAATTATGGGCAAGCCTTCTGGAAACTTCCGTACCAAAACAAGTAGTTGCTCCTTGTTCTTAACTTCATGCTTTGACTGTATAATATAAAATAGTATTAAAACATTACTAATTGGTGTCAACTGAATCAGCACATGAAATAAAACTCATAATTAGCACCTACCTTATATGAGAAACACATCCCATCATAGCTAACTTTTGGGTTGTTCTTCAAACTCTCAAAAACAGTTTTGTTGGCATACACATCAACATAGCATACTTCATTGATTTGCTCAGGAGTTAAGGGTTCCCTCCTCTGCAACCAACCCAAAGACGTTACACAAAATACAAAGCCTGCAATATGCAACAATTTGGCCAATACAAGCTACTAAATACTCGGCAATATAAATACATAACCATAACCTCCAGCTACTTTTTCAGACAGGTTAACAGACTTTTATCATTATATAACACTTTCTTCTAGACTCCTCGCCATAACTGAGTAAAAACCAAGCAGATAATCACACTAAAGAACCCAACCTCTAGTAGCAGATCAATGACACGCTTTATTTGAGCTCCTGCAGGAGCCTTCCTTATGCTGTTAATGGTCTGAAGTCTCTCTGTATCATTTGAGAATTTGACAGCAGGAAGCCTGGAATTTACAGATGATGATGTACTTGTCGGAGTTGATCTGTGTGCATTGGAGTGTGTCTTTGGTGGAGTGGAGGTCTTTGCTGTACTTTGTTTAGAAGAAGCAATACTTGAAAGGGTTGACTGACATTTCTCTTGCTGTTTTCGAAACCTTGCTAAATTTTCTTGCAGCGACATCTATGACAACATTACATTAAGAAAAGCAATCAATAACGATTGTTAAAAGTTCGAAAGCTAAGCATACAACAACACTAATGTATACATTAGAAACGAGTACAATAATATAAGTATTAAGTATACGAGGAAGGCCCCTTCGTTTATTTTCCATGAGATACTCCCTGTTTACTTGCTACGTTGCCTCTTTAAGACGTGGATCATATAGTACCATCACACTTTTACCCGGTTAACCTATGTTGAGTAAATAAAACCGGAGGTAGACAGTGGATTCAAACACGAAACCAACTAATAAATTACATACAAAAACATCTATCACCAACTCCAAATCGCAAATAAATTTACAAACAATAAACACAGATAAAATTAAACCAACAAACTAAACTTCAATCGATAGTAATAAAAATTCCAAACAATCAATGTTTTTTAGGTCGAAATTTGATCAAACATATAACAACAAAATTAATTACATATTAAACAGTACAATTTAGGTCATACTGTAGACCAATATCGATAAAAATCATCAAATTATCAATCAACTAACAATGAAAACAAGCAAATCGGTTGAAGATAATAATCCAACAGCTAACTCAAACCCTAAAATTCAAAAAAAAAAAAAAATTACATCTGAAATTGTAAAGCAACTAATTGCAATATTAATTAACTTGTAGAAATAATAGTTAGCAAATTTACTTTGAAATCTTGCAAGGGTTGCGGCAGTCGGGTGATGGTGATTGGTGTGAACAGAGGTGTAAATAATGGATCGAAGTTGAAGGACGGTGTTTCTATAGAGCTTTAAGAATTAGGAATTTAGGATGGAGAGTTGGAGATTAGAGGAAATATGGAGATACTTCGATGACTTTGGCTTTAACTTTTTAGCTTATGGATCGGGATCCATTCTCACAGGATAGAAGATGCGGATAACATGACCTAGGTTTATGGCAATCTAGCGGCTAAGGTTGCTTAATGAGTTACGCAGTTCGAACTCGACTTAATTAAAATTCGGTCAAATTTACTTTGAGTTAGCCCGAATAAGTTCGAAACCCGTTTAGGTATTATTATTTTCAATTGATCTAGTGTTAACTGTTAAGTTAGTACGATTGACAATTATTTCGTCTTTAAAATTGAGAAATAATACATTGACATTAAATCAAATAAAATGATCTATTATATAAAAAAAATTGTAAGAAAGATCGGAACTTTTAAGAATTCGCTCTTAAACAACTCATCTCGGCTCAAAACTTAGGGTGCGTTTGAGAACAGCTTTTGGAGCAGGGATTAGTGATTGGACCAAGTAAAATACTAAAATCTATAGAGTGAAAAATAATGGTGTTTGGGAAAATAGTGTTTAGGTAGAGATTAGAGATTGAGATAGAGATGTGGAAGATGTTGTCAGGCGTTGCAAATATTAGTATTTAATTCCCCGAATTAGCGTTCAACCTTTTTAGTTACTCTAATCTACTCCTCTTT
This sequence comes from Suaeda aralocaspica, assembly GCA_016808085.1. Classification (NCBI taxonomy): domain Eukaryota; kingdom Viridiplantae; phylum Streptophyta; class Magnoliopsida; order Caryophyllales; family Amaranthaceae; genus Suaeda; species Suaeda aralocaspica. The sequence continues at coordinate 5,144,402 of PYUH01000120.1, read as the reverse complement.
TATTGCTTCAACACCCCACAATTCTTCATCTTCGTTGCATTTTTTCCTTTTAGTAAAAAATCATTAATCTTGTTGATGATCAATTTGCAAATTTGCTTGCAATCGAAAAATAATATTTATTTGAATGGAATTCAATTAATTTGAGGAATTTCTACTGATTTGATTTTGTTTTTTTAAAGTCGTGATTGAATTGGTATAAAATAGTGCTTTGTTACAACTTTCCTATCGGTTTTTTTTTTCCCCTTTAGGATTTGCTTGTAAGCTCTAATGGAAGTAATAAACTTGATATAGTGTCTCAATGTCGTTCCTCCCTAAAGGCTAAATTTTGAAAAGAAGTTAAAAGTTTAAGTTTTGAGTTTGGTGATTATAGAAGTTACAGATGTTAGTATATTGATGTGGTTTGATGAATCTAGAGGGTGGTTGTTTTCCTTTATTTGTAGGAATGGAAATTAATCCAACCTTTTAGAGTTTTAGTCAAATCGTATATGTGTGGTAATGTAAATGAATGAATAACATCATAATTTTATTATTATAGAGTAATATCGGCAAGGTAAAGTATTAATTTATATGATAAGTAATTTGATGTTGTTTCGTTTGATAATGATTAGGTAACTATTATCTCGATCTTGATCGAAACAGTTGGCTTTTTTAAAAGTTTGGTAATTCTTATGAATATAGAATGAATTTAACTAATAAAAAATTATTCAATAATTTAAAAATGAATTATTTCAGTTATTGGTAACTATTATTGTTCATTTGATTTCAACATCTACTTAGTTTTGCCAAACTTTTAAAATAGCATTTTGTTTACAATAAACTAGCATTTTTACCTATGTCATTCTCACCCTAGGTTTGAACTGTTTGGTTTTGGGCTTAAAATATTTGTTATTTTTGTTTTAAATTAATTATTTTATTGTAACAAATATTCAAAAGATTTAGATTTATCTCTTTGCAAACTTCAAAAATGTATGATTGAATAAAGTTAACCAAATTTGAAATATTAAATTTGCTAAAAGGGGCACAACTTAATAATATAGATTAGCTCAAAGAGTCAAGGGTACTGCTGAGAATTTTGAAGAACATTAGGTACAAGTTAAAAAATGTAAAAACTCATGAATAAAATCTTTTTTAGAATTTTTAGGATAAAAACCGAATTGCTTTTAGAACGAAAAACAATAGAGTGACAACCGCTTTAGTAAATACAAAGTATTATGCAAGATTACTAAACACACGAAAGAAAGAAAGCATGAAAATCAAAAGTACCAACCCAACAACACAAAAGGCCCAAGCCCAAAACAAAACCGTCGAAAAGCCCTAAGCCCAAAAACCAAACAGTTCCAACCTAGGGTTTCACTATAAATATCGACTAAACCTCCACAACTTTCTTTTCCTCTCGAAACTTCCCCAAATTTTCACTACAGTTTTTCATCAAATTAGGGTTTTGAGGTCGCAACTTTCAATCTTCCGATCACCATGAGAGCCAAGGTATATTCATCCATTACAATTAATTCACATTAATTTCGTTCAATTTCTCAAATCTGAATTATTTTTATTAATTTTTCTCTATTTTCTCCATTTTTTTTTATTAATTTTTGTGGTGTTGATTGTCGTTTTGCAGTGGAAGAAGAAGCGTATGAGGAGGTTGAAGAGAAAGCGTCGAAAGATGAGACAGAGATCTAAGTAGAAGAATAACGTCATCTTCATCGTCAGCTGTTATGTTCGCCTTTAATTTTGCGTCGTTTTTGTTTTTAAATCAGCTATTTTTGTAGTAGCTTTATGACTGGTATTAGGTATTCAGTTAATTATCATTATTATGTAATGGTACTCTTCGTTAAACATAATATTTTTCGTAATTTAACTGGAATATTTTACCTAATTTTCGCTTTTCTAATTATTTTTTCATGTATGATTAATCTGATTATCGTCGCTTTTTTAACGATTGATGATTATTAAATCAGTGAATTTGTGTTTGTTTCGCTAAAGTTTTCAAAGCGTCAATAAATCTGCATCTGAATTGTTCATAATTGTTTGATTGATTATTTAATAGAAGTTGATTATTTGTTAATTCTGTTTGTATAAATTGTATTGTTCTCGTATTGGTTTGTTATGTGTGTTAAATTATTTTAGGGTTTCAGTTAGAATGTTGCTGTATTTTAAATGGTTTTAGTATATAGTTGAATGAAGAGTTAGCTTAGAATATAGTTGAATGAAGAGTTAGTTTGGATGACTTTTGGTTCTTTATAGATCATTAGTGTTGGTTTGCCGGTAGTTTGGAGTCGCAATCTTCTTTGTGTATTGAGTGTTGTTAGGGACCGATTCCCTCAGTGGATGATATTTTATGGAAGTGGTGATACTAAGGTAAAATCGAGTAAGATAGTGATAATGTGTTTCGGAGTATTGTTAGCGGAATAGGGGCTGAGTCTAAACGGGAATGATAGTAAGATTGACGTAAAATTGAAATGTGTTTTGAGTATTGTTAGGTGCTGATTCTAAATAGGAATGGTCCTAAGGTTGAGGTAAAGTCGAGAGTGATCAAGATCAAGTGACTGGTGATAATGTGTCTTGACTGGTGATAATGGGAATGATAATAAGGTTGAGGTAAAATTGAGGATGTTTTTACCACTAGTGACAATGTGTTTTGAGTATTGTTGCGGGCTAATTCTAAATGGGAGTGATGGTGGGGTTTAGGTAGAATTGAGAATGATTTTCCTCTTTTGATGTTTGAATTTATGTCGTGATTCCAACCTTCTCGCTCCAAACTATAGGTTATGGCTTCCAGTCTATATGATTGTTGAGGTTTTGTACATTGCTGTTATTGGGTGAGCTGATTTGAATTTTTAGTCCATGTTGGATAATATAACATATCAAAGTTGGTTATCTTTCCATTGATTTTGTGTTTTAGTCTGCAATAGAACCCTTCATTTAGTCTTTTGGGTACAAGCATAAGTGAGCACCCTTAGACGCCTTAGTAATCACCACATCAAGGCTAATTTAAAGGGAAAAGGCACCCCTGATGCACCCAAGTAAGTCTTTGGCAATTTATTTTATTTTTTTGGGACCCCTGAAACTCAAAATACAGGAAATAATATCCTTTTATTTGGACCTCTGCATGGGCCTTCTCTGGCTTTATCTTATTTTTGCTCTAATTATATTTACCTCATGTCATGGGCCACCACAAAACTTACTGTGATCAGTTTTAGCCCCTTATAACTTGTTATCATTCTCTTGTAGTTTCTTCCGAATAAAGTAAAAACATCTATTTATGAGACCCTAAAAAACATTTTAACATCCCTCTTGAAGCCTAATCTAAGTTTATATTGTGACCATACGAGCACCTTGAAAAGTTTTTGACAACTTTTTTCCAAGATCCCAGAAACTCAAAAAACAATGCATAATAGCCTTTGTTTGAGGCTTTTGATTTGATCGTACATGACTTTATTTTATTTTTATTGTGTTTTAAAACCACGTGCTATGGGTCACCATAGAATTTTTCACGAGTGGTTTCGACCCTTAAAAATTATTATCATCTCTCTTATTACCTTTTATGAAGAATGGAGAAATAACTATTTTCGAGATCCTCTAAAAACTTGTTATTATCCCTCTTAAGGCATTTTCACCTCAATTCGCCTGATTTGGGTTCATATATTAACTACAAGAGAATCTCGAAATAATTTTGACAATTTTTTTCAAGGACCCCAAAGCTAAAAAAAAATAGTGGATGATAGCCTTTAACTGAGGTTTTCGAATGGAACGCATCGGGTCCCGTTTTATTTTTGGTTTTTTTTACCATGTGCTATAGACCACCGTACGAATCCCCAAGATCAATTTCGGCCCTTAAAAATTTATTATCATTCATCTTATGGCATTTTCCGAAGAATAGAAATACAACTATTTTCGGTACCCTCTAAAAACTTACCATCATCCTTCTTAAGGTCTTTTTTACCCCAAGTCGTCTGATCTGAGTTCATATATTAACAATACGAGAATCCTGGAAAATATATGGTAACTTTTTTTCCGGGACCTCAAATCTAAAAAAATAGTGGATAATAGTCTTTAATAAAGGCCTTTGGAGGGGCCACATCGGGCTCAATCTTATTTGCGACAATTTTTTACCACCTGTTATAGGCCACCGAAGAACTCTTCACGATCGCTTTCGACTCTAAAAATCTATTATCATACCTCTTATAGGCTTTTCCGAATTGAAGAACGGAAAAACAACTATTTCTGGACCATTTGAAAATCTTGTTAGTATCCCTCTTACGGCCCTTTTCACCCCAAATTGCTTTGTCTGGGTTCATATTTTAATCATACAGGCACCCCAGTAAGTTTTTGGCAATTTTATTTTTCCAGGATCCTTGGAACTAATACAATGGATAATAGCTTTTGATGCAAACCTCCGAACGGGTCTTAATTACCGGAATACATCTTATTTTTGCTCTACCTTTTAACCACGTGCTATGCGTCACCACAAGACTCCCCAGGAATAGTTTCGGTCCATAAAAACCTGTTATCATCCCTCTTATGACATTTTCTAAAGAACGTATAAACATCTATATTTGAGACCCTCAAAAACATTTTATCATCCCTCTTAAAGCCTTTTCGCCTCAAATCGCCTAACCTGGGTTTATATTTTTACCATGTGGGCACCCCGAAAAGTTTTTGGCGATTTTTTTCCGAGATCTCGGGGGTAAAAAAAGTGGATAATAGCCTTTGATTAAGGCCTCCAAAGATGCTGCATCAGGCTTCGTCTTATTTTTGCCCTGTTTTTATTTTATCACATGCTTTGGGCCAGTGGGCCACCACTTGACTCCCCCACAATTGGTTTCGGGCCCTAAAAACATGTTATCATCTCTCTTATAGCCTTTTCAGAAAAACGGAAAAACAACTATTTCTAAGTCCCTCTAAAAACTTGTTATCATTCCTCTTAAGGCCTTTTTATCCCAAATCGTCTGGTCAAGATTCATATTTTAACCATACGGGTACACTGAAAAGTTTTTGGCAACTTTATTTCCGGGATCCAAAATCTTAAAAAAAATAATGGATAAATGTCTTTAATTGACGCATTCGGAAGGAGGACTTCGCCATATTTTTTCCCTGTTTTCTTACCACATGCTACGGGCCTCCACAAGGCTCCCAACGTTCGGTATCGGCCCCTACAAACCTGTTGTCATCCCTCTTATGGTAATTTTCGAAGAATGAAAAATTAACTATTTTTAAGACCTTTTAAAAGATTGTTATCATCCCTCTTATAGACTTTTCACTCGAAATCGTTCAGTTTGGGTTCATATTTTAACCATACTGACACTCCGAAAAGTTTTTGGCTATTTTTTTGGGACACTTGAACTTCAAAAAACAGTGTAGAATAGTCTTTGATTGAAGCCTTTGGGAGAGCCGCACCGGGCTCCCTCTTATATTCGCCCTTGTTTTTTACCACGTGCTATTAGCCACCATAGGACTGACCATTATTGGTTTTGGCCCCTAAAAAACTTGTTATCATATTTCTTATGACCTTTTCTGAAGAACATAAAACAACCATTTTCAAGACCCTCTAAAAATGTGTTATCATTTCTCTTAAGACCTTTTCACCCCAAATCGTCTGGTATGAGTTCATGCTTTAACCAAGTGTCCCGGGCAATGCCTAATTTCCGCCTTGTTTTGCACTAAGTGTTCTTGGTAAACCTATGACTCGCCAAGTTCATTTTCAACTTAAAAAAAAAGTTGTTATTTTCCATTTTTGGAAAGTTTTTAAAGAAGGCCAGACTAGTCTTTTGACTCTCCTAGTACTGTCTTTTCGCCTTTTGAAGTCAAAAAAGTTGCTCCAAACTTTGGAGGGCTTTTAGAGAGCTCTCCCAAGCTATTTCTAGTTTCTGTTTAGTGATTTTTTTGGTGAACACTGAACCTCCCACGCTTTGTTTCGGCAAAAACCTTGTTTTATTCCCTTTTCAAACAGATTTTGAAAAAAGACTTGTTATGTTCTCTCAGCCTCTCAGGAGTCAGGACGTCTTATTGCCTCGTGAACTCCGTAAAGCTGCTGAAGGTCTCTATTTTGTTCATAGGGTAATTGAGTGAAATTTTCAACAATTTATTTCTAGGTACCTCGAACTAGAGGTGTCTGGATTGGTGCAGTTTGACACCTAGACCAAACCAAATCGTAAAATTGTGGTGTAGGATTTTTCTAAACCTAACCTCATCAAATCAAACCACCCTTTAGTGGTTTGGTTTAGTACGATTTGCAGTTTACAAATCGTTTAACTTTTGATAAAAAATGCAATAGCAAGCTAAGAATAAATAATTTGTTAACTAATCAACAATTATTGGTTATAAACAGTTGAATTAGTGAAAAAAATTAGAACTATAAGTCTAGAACTACATCAAAAAAAATTTATAAGTTTATTATTTTGAAAAAAAATTTATTGAAAGAATAAATATAATTAACAATTTGCAGTTTAGTGTGATTCGTTGTATACGAAACCAAACCAAATCCCAAAATCGCGGTGGAGCTAAAATAAAAATCAAACCGTTGCGGTTTGATGTTGTCTAAACCACAATCTCTACACCCCTTACAATAATCCATAAGGATAAATAAGTTTAGGTGGCACATCTGACCTTTGGATCTCAGTCCTTTCTTTTTTTTTTTTTTTTTTTTTTGAAGGAGGTCAAAACCCCGCTTAAGTCATGGTCCAAAGCGAACTCCATTATTATTCGCAACCCCATTTACCAACCAATATAGGAAGGCTAAACAACTATATCCAACTCTCAGATGTTTCAATGACACCATATAATAATACAATCTTTGCATAAATTTTGGGTCTAGTACTACGATCAGAGGTGTCTGGATTGGTGCGTTTGACACCTAGACCAACCAAATCGTAAAATTGTGGTGTAGGATTTTCAACCTAACCTCATCAAATCAAACCACCCTTTAGTGGTTTGGTTTAGTACGATTTGCAGTTTCAAATCGTTTAACTTTTGATAAAAAATGCAATAGCAAGCTAAGAATAAATATTTGTTAACTAATCAACAATTATTGGTTATAAACAGTTAATTATTGAAAAAAATTAGAACTATAGTCTAGACTACATCAAAAAAATTTAAAGTTTATTATTTTGAAAAAAATTATTGAAAGATAAATAATAACAATTGGCATTTTAGTGTGATTCGTTGTATACGAAACCAAACCAAATCCCAAAATCGCGTGTGAGCTAAAATAAAATCAAACCGTTGCGGTTTGATGTTGTCTAAACCACAATCTCCTCCTCCTTACAATAATCCATAAGAATAAATAAGTTTAGTGTGGCACATCTGACCTTGGGATCCTCAA
>PYUH01000120.1:5074311-5137056 GCA_016808085.1 Suaeda aralocaspica | reverse complement strand
GCGCTAAGGAGTCATAAGGGTGGGGTAAGATTTGATCATAGATCTCGTAAAACCGAGAGGTAAGCTTTAATCACTTGAACTAACCATCCTCCTTTTTTATTTCCCCTATGCCTAACACTGATCTCAACCCATTTATTACCCTATACCAAACATGATCTCAACCCATTGGGTCTCAATAAATTGGACCAGATCTCTAAGAGTGTCCATTGTGGAAATGGTATACTACTTACAAAAAAAAGTGCCATGTTCCTATCAATATTTTGAATTTTGCTCAACTAATCTTGCATGCTTATCACTATCAGTGAATGAATTGGTGCAGGTTGTGAACCGCCTCAATGCTCCCTTGATATTGACAAATGGTTCGAAACATTGAGTTCCTGTTAACTCAATAACTCTAAGATCTGCCATAGCAAACAGCCACTCCGGAGCAAATTAATAACATATTGGAACTGAAAGTAACAACCAGAATGATCAAAGCTATTCCTTAGTCGGAATTGCTAAATGATATTTCTTTTTTTTTTTTGTTGAAGTTTACATTACCATCCCATCGAGAACTTTTTTGTTTGCAGACACTTTTACCTATCAACATACAACATAGATGCCCAATTCAGGCCTACATCCCCTAATTTCAACAAATGCCATGTACTACTGAGAAGCTACAACAACATCAGCGGAGATGAGCAGTTATCTACGGTAACTCCATCTAAACAAGGCAAAAAACAACCTACTTGTCATAGCACCGGCTGTTGAAAGTTTTAACCTCGCAAGCAAAATTGGGCTGAACCTATATCTCTGTGCAAGAAAGATGACTCAGCTAGATCAATTGCACGAGCAAGACCAGCAGCCTTGTTTTGACACCCTCTGTTCCTCTGCAGGTCGCTTCACACATCAGCCAATACCACACCGCCAATATGGGCCACCCATCTCTTCTTCTTCATCCACTCTTTTTATGATACATTGTATCATATCGCGTTGCCGTCGAAAACACCATAGTTCTCAAAGCAAGAGCTACGTCCATGTCCCCATGAATGAGATTCCACCAAATCCACCACATATGGCCCACGCCTATTGACTTCAAGCTTATCTATCAACTCCATAGCTTTCACCTGCATGGTAGAAAAACTTAAGCAACAACAGACACCTCATACACAAACAGAAATAAAACAGATACCAACATGAAAGAATGATATCACAATGGTGTATTGAGATTTGAGGACTAGGACAGTTGAATCAGACAGCTGATGTTCAGTATTTGTGTCTGGAAAATAATCCAAGCATTATCCTTGGTTTCAATATCTTTTAAACGCTACCAAAAGAGCAATATTCTAACCTAGAAAATCAAACCTTTTGTTTCCTATTACATGTTTCACAAATAATTTCAGTGCATCACACCCAACAAGGACAGGCAATATAACATGTATTCTTAAGCACAGACAGTATAATGGATATTGGATAGTATCAGTTTCAAAGGGAAAGGTAATATCATCACCTACATTGCACAGGCATGTAAACAATTTATCCAAAGCACATGCATACAACAATGTATCCATAACACGGGCAGTACAATAGCAACCTCAGTTTCAAAGGGAAATTTTTAAAGAAGTACTTTGGCGCACCACTAACTGTTCCCACGTAATGCAGAACGTAAGCATCCAACTCGTTAATTCATCAAGCAGTTCCCCTGTTACCTGAGGAATAGCTTACAATTAACTTAACAAGAAGAAAAGTGAAACTCAATAAAAATCCTTTCATTATTCAGATCATAGGGTACATGAAAAAATGGAAATTAAGCGCATTACTACATTATTAACCAAAATTCAAAAAGATCACTCTAATACCAGTATTCCACTCCCTCACAAAACAAAAAGGCTGAGAAATGGAAGCTAAACATACTTTAGATCTACCCCAAAAAAGGTAATAAAAAAAAGAGTGCAACTAGACCAGATGTAAAATCCTCGGAACAACATATTCCATGTTCTTCCTCTCACCTCTCTGGAATGGGGTGTGTGAATCATACACATAAAAAGGGCTCATCACTCTTCTCCCACTCTCCTCTCACAGATTATATATCCACCAATCTGCATTACGAACAAACAGTGTGCCCTCTCTTTCCAAGGCCTAGCGAAATAAAGTTCAGCAGATAAGTGATAAATAGGAAGAGAGCAGTAAATGAGAATTACTACCACTGTAGAACTGTATGCATCACATGGGAATACCGCTCAATACTCATTAGCTTTTCAACGTTCACACCCGAACCAAATTTAGAGATCTGCTTGAAAAAAGCATCATCAGATTCTCTCAACATCATATTGCAAGGGAAAGAATGGGAATACAGTTAAATGCCAGGTATTGCCAAGACCAAACTAAAACTATTATAAATCAAAAAATATTCGCAGAATCGCAGGCAGCCAATAAAGGAAGCTACTATTTTGTTACAAAAATAATTCCCAGCAATTCACATAATTGCATGTAATCTAAAGAAAAAAAATTGGAGAGATAGATGAAAAACCTTCCCGACATCATTCCTCCCCAAGATCAACCACTATACTGCTTCATTGCAGTATCAGCATTGATCCATTCTAAAGTGGTTTCCGATGATATCTCTTTAGTGTTTTCCTCTTCGATAGTTCCAGCAAGAGGCCTGTTAGTGACCTTTCCCTATAATAGAACACAGATGCAGAAAAATTAATATTACTGTGCAAAATGATTTTGGTTAATGTGATAAGAAAATAGCTAATAGCTACCAACCTGATAGAAAATGTGCGCATTACAATAAAATCAACAGAATAAAACAAAAGTTCCCATATTTTTTCTAGCCACCAAAGCAAGCAAGTCTAAGCAAAACTACAAACTTACTTTTTATAAACACGAGTCAAGATCTCTGGGCTTGAGGCAACCAATATACACACCTCTTGTCTGACATGTATCCATGAATGAGAGGTAAAATTCAAAGGAGGGCCAAAAAAAACATGAAAAATAAAAAAAAAATCAACAAACATAAATGGGGAAACATAACCTGTAATACCCAACCAGTCCTTTTTTTTTTTTTTTTTTTTTTTTTGTGCTAAGGAGTCATAAGGGTGGGGTAAGAATTGATCATAAGATCTCGTAAAACCGAGAGGTAAGCTTTAATCACTTGAACTAACCATCACTCCTTATTTATTTCCCCTATGCCTAAACATGATCTCAACCCATTTATTTACCCTATACCCAAACATGATCTCAACCCATTGGGTCTCAATAAATTGGACCTAGATCTCTAAGAGTGTCCATTGTGGAAATGGATATACTACGTACAAAAAAAAAAGTGCCATGTTCCTATCAATATTTTGAATTTTGCTCAACTAATCTTGCATGCTTATCACTATCAGTGAATGAATTGGTGCATGTTGTGAACCGCCTCAATGCTCCCTTGATATTGACAAAGTCGGTTCGAAACATTGAGTTCCTGTTAACTCAATAACTCTAAGATCTGCCATAGCAAACAGCCACTCCGGAGCAGATTAATAACATATTGGAACTGAAAGTAACACACCAGAATGATGCAAAGCTATTCCTTAGTCGGAATTGCTAAATGATATTTCTTTTTTTTTTTTTGTTGTTGAAGTTTACATTACCATCCCATCGAGAACTTTTTTGTTTTTGCAGACAACTTTTACCTATCAACATACAACATAGATGCCCAATTCAGGCCTACAATCCCCTAATTTCAACAAATGCCATGTACTACTGAGAAGCTACAACAACATCAGCGGAGATGAGCAGTTATCTACGGTAACTCCATCTAAACAAGGCAAAAAACAACCTACTTGTCATAGCACCGGCTGTTGAAAGTTTTAACCTCGCAAGCAAAATTGGGCTGAACCTAATATTCTCTGTGCAAGAAAGATGACTCAGCTAGATCAATTGCACGAGCAAGACCAGCAGCCTTGTTTTGACACTCCCTCTGTTCCTCTGCAGGGTCGCTATCAGCAACAATACCAGCACCAGCCTGAATATGGGCCACCCATTCTCTTCTTCGATCCACATCTTTGTATGAATACATTGTATCATATCGCGTTGCCGTCGAAAACACCATAGTTCTCAAAGCAAGAGCTACGTCCATGTCCCCAGTGAATGAGATTCCACCAAATCCACCACTATATGGCCCACGCCTATTGACTTCAAGCTTATCTATCAACTCCATAGCTTTCACCTGCATGGTAGAAAAACATTAAGCAAACAACAGACACCTCTATACACAAACTAGAAATAAAACAGATACCAACATGAAAGAATGATATCACAAATGGTGGTATTGAGATTTGAGGACTAGGACAGTTGAATCAGACAGCTGATGTTCAGTATTTGTGTCTGGAAAATAATCCAAGCATTATCCTTGGTTTCAATATCTTTTAAACGCTACACAAAGAGCAATATTCTAACCTAAGAAATCAAAACCTTTTGTTTCCTATTACATGTTTCACAAATAATTTCAGTGCATCACACACCCACACAAGGACAGGCAATATAACAATGTATTCTTAAGCACAGACAGTATAATGGATATTGGATCAGTTTCAAAGGGAAAGGTAGATATCATCACCTACATTGCACAGGCAATGAAACAATGTATCCAAAAGCACATGCAGTACAACAATGTATCCATAAGCACGGGCAGTACAATAGCAAGCCTCAGTTTCAAAGGGAAATTTTTAAAGAAGTACCTTTGGCGCACCACTAACTGTTCCCACGGGTAATGCAGAACGTAAAGCATCCCAACTCGTTAATTCATCAAGCAGTTCCCCTGTTACCTGAGGAATAAGCTTACAATTAACTTAACAAAGAAGAAAAGTGAAACTCAAATAAAAATCCTTTCATTATTAAGGATCATAGGGTACATGAAAAAATGGAAAATTAAGCGCATTACTACATTATTAAACCAAAATTCAAAAAGATCTACTCTAATACACAGTGTCATCCCTCACAAAACAAAAAGGCTGAGAAATGGAAGCTAAACATACTTTAGATCTACCCCAAGAAAAGGTAATAAAAAATAAGAGTGCAACTAGACCAGACGTAAAATCCTCGGAACAACATATATCCATGTTCTTCCTCTTCACCTTCTGGAATGGGGTGTGTGAATCATACACATAAAAAAGGGCTCAACTCTTCACTCTCCCTTCCTCACAGATTATATATATGCCAATCTGCATTACGAACAAAACAGTGTGCCCTCTCTTTCCAAGAGCCTAGCGAAATAAAAGTTCAGCAGATAAGTGATAAATAGGAAAGAGAGCAGTAAATGAGAAATACTCACTGTAGAACTGATATGCATCACATGGGAATACCGCTCAATACTCATTAGCTTTTCAACGTTCACCGAACCAAATTTAGAGATCTGCTTGAAAAAAGCATCATCAGATTCCATATCACAATCATATTGCAAGGGAAAGAATGGGAATACAGTTAAATGCCAGGTATTGCCAAGACCAAACTAAAACTATTATAAATCAAAAAATATTCGCAGAATCGCAGGCAGCCAATAAAGGAAGCTACTATTTTGTTACAAAAATAATTCCCAGCAATTCACATAATTGCATGTAAATCTGAAAGAAAAAGAATTGGAGAGATAGATGAAAAAACCTTCCCGACATCATTCCTCCCCAAATCAACCAGCATTACATGCTCAGCACATTGCTTTTGATCATTCAAAAGCTGGTTTTCCAGCATAATATCTTCTTTAGGTGTTTTTCCTCTTCTGATAGTTCCAGCAAGAGGCCTGTTAGTGACCTTTCCCTATAATAGAACACAGATGCAGAAAAATTAATATTACTGTGCAAAATGATTTTGGTTAATGTGATAAGAAGAATAGCTAAATAGCTAACCAACTCTGATAGAAAAATGTGCGCATTACAATAAAATCAACAGAATAAAACAGAAAAGTTCCCATATTTTTTCTAGCCACCAAAGCAAGCAAGTCTAAGCAAAACTACAAACTTACTTTTTTAACACGAGTCAAGATCTCTGGGCTTGAGGCAACCAATATACACCCTCTTGTCTGACATGTATCCATGAATGAGAGGTAAATTCAAAGGAGGGCCAAAAAAAACATGAAAAATCAAACAACAATAAAAGGGAGGAACATACCTGTAGATACCCCATATAAGGGCTTGGGTTAACAATTCTTAGTGCCCTATATACTTCGAATGGATCTGCAAATGTTCGTCTCTCAAAGCGTTGACTTAATACAATTTGAAAGATGTCACCAGCATAGATATGTTCCTTGGCTTGCAAAACAGCTGCTTTGTATTCTTCACTGTTCATATTTGACACATTTAATGAGCTACCAAACAAGCTCGTCTGTAACTTTATGGATCCAGGGGGAAGCTTGGGTCTGAAATCCACAAAAGGTCAATAATACAAAGTGAGCTTAATAGAATTTCATATGATCTAAATCTATGTAATAGACTACTCACGTCACTATGTCATGCACCCTGGACAACAAATATTCTAGGCGATCAGTTCCATCTTTATAAGCCTCCTCCACAGAAGAAAAGCGATCCACACGAACCCAGTGTATCACATATGCTTTCTGAGGTCACATAACAATCCGGTTACCACAAGGCAATACTGTGGATATATTCTAACATACCTAAAGAGAGATCCTTTCTTTAGCTTTTATATCAAATCATCAACAGAAAAACCTTATATTTCACCAGGATAGATGAGAAAGTGAGATTATTTTTTCCTTATATCTACATTTAATTTGCCAACTAGGTCATCTATAAAATAAATATTGACTTCCCAAACCGTGTGAAGGATTTCACCTTACTGCTAGAGCTTATCCTTCTATCATTTCCAAAAATTCTATCCATGTTTGCATATTAATATAGATTCAGACTTTAATTGTAATGAAAACAAAAACCTGTGTAGTCCTGAAATAGCACAAAAAGGAAACCATAGCCTTTATGAACATACCTTCTCCACATGGTCAAACACAATCACATCATCATACAAGCCTAGATTAACATCGGGAAGGTTCCTGTCATCATAAGGGGCACTTGAAAAAGGGACCTTCTTCTTTTCTACATAACGAACTGTATCATATGAAAAATACCCAACCCATCCACCTGACCAAAATGCAGAAGCAACATAAGATTGTGCACCAGTGCATATATCAATATATGAAAATTTAAGCATAGGATCTCTATCATTAAATCTATTACCTCTAACATTCGAAGGCCTTTTCATCTGGAAATTTTTTACTATTTAGAATTATGGTGAACCTTCTAATTCTTTCTCATATGTGAAGTCTTGTTTGATATATATTAATAAGTTTCTTTAGAGAATAAATTATTTTAATATCTTAACTACTACTCCCAAGTATTTGTAGAAAATAATGGATAATGAAGTGCATTGGACAACATGCATAGTCAAAACAGGAAAACTTATAGAAACGAAGGAACTATGTGACAAAACCTAATTTCATTGAGAGCAGTTGCCCATTTTACTTTCTTAGTAACGACATTATTACTAAAATGGAACTTTTAAGAGTAAACCGTGTATATATCTACTTGATTTAGAATATGAAAATAATTAAACTTGCCATAGTAACCAGCACAAAAATTCAAATTTTAAATTTTCATAAGTTTTGATGGCGTATTAAACACTAGGGATTACAAGCCTATTAGCCTATATGATGCCACATATCATGGAAAAAGAAATTTAGAGAAGCATAGATAAATACAAAATGCATAGCACTAAATATAGATACATACAGAAAAAATGCTATATAACTCAACGACCACTTCCAAAAAGCGCATCAAAGCTTAAAACACGGAATCACTAGTCGTTTTTGCATGTATGTGTTCTTAAAAGCAACTCGGTAAACTTCTAATCAATTTGTGCCACGAGTTGTCTGCACAACACGCTCGCTGATGCTTCAGATTTAAATTTAACTACCATAGCTCATTTGTAGAAATCGACATGCATTCATTTAAATGTCAGCATAGAATGTTTGCTACTAACAAACATTAATAAATAGAAAGACACATTCATGGACATCACGCCACGCAAGACACCCTTAACATACATACACGTATGCAATGCATGCAACATTCACATATTAGCAATTTGGCAGATGAATTTTTTAACAGATATATCTGAACTATCTAAATTACAGAATCAGGGGTGAGTTCTAGCTTTATCCTCGTTTGTATGTTATTACATTCAAGACAAGCAATAAACTAAAAACAAAATTTCCATGTATATATATACTCTATCTCATACACCAAACATGTAGAAAAATCATTTCAGGAAAACCATAAAAAAGGTAAGCAATCAGTATTACACCATAATACTATATCATCAAGTTGATTATATCAATCAATCCTACAAGGAACCAAATCATCCAAATTTTCTCACCACAAAAGACATCAGGAAGCTCATCAATCAGCTGTGGCTTCCAATCCTCCATAATCTTCCTCGGGATATCCATCGGATCCTCCGCAAACTCCTCGGTCCTTGTCCCTCCATGGTGATCCATCACTGTCACCATATTCTCTTTCGCCACAATTTCCATGCTCGGCTGAGCTCCAACAATACTGTACCTTCCCTATTATAAAATACATCAATGATACAATCAACTCCACTACAATCCATCCCCTACTTTTTTTCGCTATAACGGTATGAAATAACTTCCTCATTTCTTTACTTGGCAACATAAGCAAAAAAATACATCTGAAATCCACTCAACAATTTAAAATGCATCTTTACACAAATAAATAAAATCACATATAATACGTTTCTTTTTAACATCTTTAACAAGTCTGACCGCCTTACGGTAAGACATCAACTATTTGTAGATTTTCTTAACTATTGGGTTTATTAATTTAATTAATATATATTTGTTGCTTATTAGTCTTACCAAATAAGATAATCTTATATAAGTTTTTATATTAATTCTAATAAATTAATAATTCAAACTAATTATTCCACAAAAACTAGCTCATAACTTTGTCATAAAATAGCAAATTTAACCAAATTTGAAAAATAAAATGAAAAATTGAAAAATAAAAATGGTGAGAAAAAAATTCATACAACATGAGTAGTGTTAAACCCTGGCTCAACAGCTTCAAACAAAAAACTAGGAGCTTCTCTATCATCTTCTTTAACCAAACACCGGTAAGCGAGAACCGGAGTCAAATGATCGGAGAATACACACCGATACAACGGAATCAAATTCCCTTTGCTAGCTGCCTCAGCGAATTCCCCTGAACTCCTTACTGCAAAATTTTCAAACATTCCAACAACAAATAGTAAGGCAATTTCAAAAAATTCGCAAAATTCACACAAAATTTCAATCAGCATTTTCAGTTGAACAACAGAAATTTCAATTAATTAATAAAACGAAGAAAAAAAAACACGAAAATGAAGATGAATTTAACCAGCATTTTGATCCAAACAAAAGAAAAAACGAATTAATTAACGGAAAATGAAACGGTGTTAAATTCGAAGATTAGAGATTGTTACCGAGAGAAGGAGGAGAAACGGTGGCAGAGCACTTGAGGGAGGTAGAGATGGAGCGAGGGAGGAGAGGTTTGGAGTGGAGATGGACGGCTGAGAATGAGCGAGGGGAAATCAAACGGTGGTGACGAGGAGAGAGAGGGAGACGAGGAGTAACGGCTAGGGCTTCCATTGATGAAGGAGAAGTGAAGGATTTTTTTTTGTTTTTTTTTTTTTTTATTTTTCAGAGCATGAGAAAAATGAAGGAAGGAGTGAAGATGGAGAATGAAGACAGGACGGCTGATGTGATGTTATAAAAGTTGGGAGTAACTGAAATTAGAAGCGGCAATTTGGTGGTGTAATATATATACTGGACGAGTTGGTAGTAAGCAGTTGAATGTCGCTTAAGTGAGGGAGATTTTGGGTTCGAATTTTACTGAATGTAGAATTTTTTTTGTTCGAAGGCTCGTTTACTCTAAATTAGTTAATTAGGTGTGCGGTCAGAGTTGAGTTTGTATGTAGTTGAAGGGTTGGGGTTGAGCTCTGATAAGCCACATAGGCATATACTAAAATAAGGAGTATGTATAAAGTATGGAGTAGGTGAATATGTGATGGGAAAATTGGTGTGATCTATGTGTATCTTGGATTCATTTTATTTCTGGAAACAAATGATTTTTAAGGATTGTGTTTGATTATTTGATTAGGCTCTTAGGAGGTGGGAATTGATGAGGAGATGGATTTCGTTATTGATAAAGTTAGATGAATGAGGTTATTTACGGTATAAGCATGTTTGTTTGTAGGAATAGATGATGAATAAAGATTTAATATCACTCGTACCTCATACGTTTATTTGGAAGGATATAAGTTATCCTATGGGACAGGGACTACGATAAAATGAGGGTTTATCCCACCAATTCTTTAACAAGGGGGCAGGTGTTACGATGAGGAAAAAATTGAGAGTTAAAAGATATATCTACCCTTAATAAAAGGGAAGCGGAATGGAAGAGGAGAATTGTTAGTAATTAGGTATTAAAGTTATTATACCATTTATCCCAATTTGATTCTCAACTCATACTAAACAAATGATAACTTCATTTTTATACTTATCGCACTTACTAATTTTTTTAT
The DNA here is from genome assembly GCA_016808085.1 of Suaeda aralocaspica. NCBI lineage: Eukaryota > Viridiplantae > Streptophyta > Magnoliopsida > Caryophyllales > Amaranthaceae > Suaeda > Suaeda aralocaspica. The sequence goes on along the minus strand of PYUH01000120.1, from coordinate 5,126,442 downwards.
TCTTATCTTACTTTCTTATTTTTCTTAATCCTATCCCTTATACCAAACGGCTAAAGGTATTATTTTGGCTCTAAAATTAAGATAACACTGGCTCCAAAAGATTTCATTTATTAAATAAAAGGAAATAAATTTGAGTTTTACTATGATGCATTGTACGGAGTAGTTCTTAATATTATGCTCCAAAAATCGTGGAAGCTTTTTGGTTAAAGCGTTGCAATTAATATAAAAACAGAAGAAGTATTGTAGTTTTTAATGATTTTCATGTTGTATTTGAATAGTAATAACAATTTCTGTTTTTTTTTTTACTAGGAATTGTAAGGAACTTAATATACCATCTTTGAACTTAAATAGTGGTGATTTTTCACATATACACTTCTTATTTTTAGTCCATATGTCAATTATATATAATTAAGTGGAGAAAATATCAAAACAATACGAATTATTATGTGCTAATAAATAATTTAAATATCTCTGTTTAATATTCCTCTAATTGCCTCCTTTTTTAAAATAAAATAAAAAATTGCCTTAGTGCAATTCAAGTAATGTGACATGGGTTGAAGTTGCCAATAATTTACTACGCACCATGTGAGATAAACTAGTATGAAGTTTTTGTTTACTATTCATTTGTTTACTTAGGGTCTACTTACTTCAGCTGAAAACAGCTGAACTGAATTGAATTGAGCTCAATTGAATTGATTTTGGACCTGAATCGAACTGAATTGAACTGAAAGTTTTTTTTTGAAGGATTAATGAGTAGCAAAATAAGAGAAGAGCTGAACTGAACTGAACTGAACTGACTGGAGTTGAACTGAAGTGAACTGATTTTAAGCTGAAGTAAACAGACCCTTAAACTGAAATATTTGTTCACTATTCCTGTTTTTACTTTAGAGGAATTCAACACCATAATAATTTTGATTGGTAATTTACCTACCAAATACCAATCTAATCAATTAAGCTAGCACTTTGATCAAGCATATTTTCCTTTGTTTATATAATTTAGTCACATGACTGAAATGGATGGAAGATGGAAGTTGATTAGCAAACATATACAAAATTAGAGTAAAATACTCAAATCATACCTTTCAGTTCATTATTACTGACTAAACATTTTTACTGTAAATAATGATTTTGTCAATATATTGTTTACTTACGGAGTATTTCAGTTTTAATAAAATAATAAAAGGTTGGAATAATGTAAATAAGACTTGAACTAACTTTTTTTTAAAAAAACTCGGTAATAATAGTGGACTTTAATCAAGGTTCTATACTCCTATTATAGGTTGTACGGAGTCGGAAACAGGGTCAAAAACGAATACGAATACGGGGACTGAAAACGGCTAATTTACAAAACATTGTTAACGGATACGGTCAATTATAACATGAAGAATCGGAATCGTCACCAATACAGGAACGAATCCAGTTCAGAGACGATTACCCATCGGAAGTACCCATGCTACATAGCTTCTATTGTATTACTAAGGGAGTGTTCGGTGCTAGCTTTTGAGGTAGCTTTTAGCTTTTATACCAAGTCAAAACACTACCTTACAAAATTATGAGTGTTTGGTGAGGTAGCGTTTTAGGTAGCTGTTAGTGGTAGAGAAAGCTAAAAAAAATAGCGTTGCAAATCCTAAACCAACTTTCAATAAAAGATATTTTATTTATTTTATTTAATTTAATTTTTTTACCCCTATTTTTTTTCTCTCTGCTTATTTCTCACATCTCCCTACATATTCTTTTGTTGACTCTAATCTCTCCACTCCATTCTCTTCTCGTTTAATAATTGTTTGATGCCATCATATATCTTACTTATATCCTCCAATTTTTTTTATTTGATGGAAAGGCTGAAGCCAAATTTATTGATAAATATAATCCGACGCAATTACATCTTAAAATTCAACGAGGCACCCCCATCCCAAACTCCAATCTTATTTGATAATAATAATAATAATAATAATAATAATAATAACAACAACAACAACAACAACAACAACAACAACAATTGTATTTTATGTTTCCAACAGCTACTTTTGTCGAACACTTATATATATTATTAAAAGCTACATTAATAGCTAAACTCTAACAACTACTATTTGACATCTCATAGCTACCCAAAAGCTAACAGCCAACAGCTAACAGCTACAGCTTTTGCCGAACATGCCCTAAGTTAATATTTTCGTTCAATTAGAACATAAATATCAAAGTATGAAGGTATGGTAAATGAATCATCAACTCCAAACACTTCAAGAGGTCATTTCCACTTTAATTGCTCGAGATGAATTTGTGGCAAGGAAACTATATGTACGAGTATACGATAAATTTGAATTGAGTTATCGTTTTACCATGGAAGATATCATTTTTATATTATATTCTATATGATTAAACTACTCAATCATTATAGAATGATACTAGTTTAAGTAGTTAGCCACGACAAAAATTATAAAAAATAACTTTAAGATAATACTAGAACAATGNTAAGGCAATACAAAAATTGCCCTCGTTGTTCATATAATATTGCCCTCGTTGAACATATTTCTTGTAGTGATATTCATAGGTAGTTGAGATGTTAGAAATGTAAATGACTTATAGCTTTGTGGGATTATAATATGTCAAGACATGTTTTTCGTGGGATTAAAATTGTTAGGAAAATTTTGGCTTTGACAAGGAGACTTGATATATAAACAATATTATCAATAATAATAATTTAATGACTTGATAAATAAGCAATTTTTTTTTCGAGAGAAAGTATGGATAAGCAATTTGTAAAAAGTTAATGACTTAATAACTTTATAAGATATATAATATTTCACATGCTTTTCATGGGATAAATTGTTTGAAATTTGTTGACTTAAAAGAGAAAGAGACTTGATAAATAAATAATATTGTCAATAAAAATCCCACAAAATATAAAATCCAATTAATTTAAATGTACGGAACAATAATGATTGTATTAGACCTATTTCAACTCGTACATGATAGAGTATAAAATCAATGCATGGGCCTCAATCATGAACTTAAACTTTTGGTTGAATTGGTCCTCTAAGTTTTTGGTTGAGTTGAACCTCTAACATGATATCAGCGCCAACGTAACACAAAGGTCACGGGTTCGAATCTTATCTAATTCTCCTTTCTAAGTGGAATTATTCAAAGCAGGGCATGAGGGTCAGCTTAGCTTTTAGTTGAGATGGTTGACCAAAACAGACATGTAATCAACAGAACATGTAATGGTTAGTGGCAATTCCTAACAACGTGAATTGACGAGGACCACTCTTCTTACATGGTGTCTTTACATTGAAATTGAACATGAAAACTGAAAATCATGGACATCTTTTGTTAGTTTGTCGATACTTAATTAGCCACGAATCCACGATAAGTTAGGCCCCATTTAATTGAGTCGTTCTCAGTGAGTGGTGTTAAAATAATATGGATATAGCCTCAAGCCCAAAGCTTGACATAGCCTTGTATTTTAAGTTTTTCCTTAACAAAAGCCCAAAAGTAAATACGAGTAAACGTTTTGAAATAGCCACTGTCCCATTTTTATTCAAGATTAATTGCAAAATATAATGCATTTGTCATAAAGAAATTAAAAAAAACATCTTTTGTTACATATCTATTTGCCATATTTTTTTATTGACAAAGCAAAAAAAAAAAAAAATCAATTCAATTTGAGATTATTGAAAAACAATGACTTTATTACTTTTTTTTTTAACGGAGAAAATGCAGAATTTTATTAATTAATCATAGACATTACATCCAAGCTAACAGAATCTTGAATCTGAGGAGGGATTTTTTCCATCCAAACCATCATTTCATCAAAAGAACTACTTAATTTGTCTAAAATATGAGCTACATTAAATGACTTTATTACCTTACACTTATTCTTTGTAATGGATTCATGAAAAGGCGAGTAGAGAAAAATGTGCTCTCATAGATGAATTGCTAATATAGTATGTATTTGAGCTTAGCTGAATTTAATTTTGGTTATCTTATGAATAACAAACTTTTTTAAAAAAAAAAAATAAGAAGAATGTGGGTTCTGTACAAATGGCCTGATTTTTAACATCCTATAATATGCAAAACCATCAATGTAAAAAAAAAACTGATTTTAATGCTCATGATGATTTAATGAGTATTTTTATTTACATTAGTCAATCACAATTACTGGTGAGTAAAATTGATCATGATTTTGTCATAATAAATACTTTCGATCAATTTACTGCCAACTAGGTTCTGACCCGTGTGATGCACGTTTTTTTTTAATAAAATTAGATTAACTAATTATTTACCTAAAATTCAATTTCATACATAAAGTTGGGGTTTGGATAGAATTGTATGTAGTATTTGATTTTAGTATAATATTAACAAAACTAACTTATAGTTGTATGAATTTAAGTGGAATTGTTGAAAGTATAAAGATTGTTTATTCTCCAATTGAATTATTTATGTTCCCGTATCTTTTGATGATGTTTTGAGTATTGTTATCTTTTAGAATTAATAATTATTAAAATCATCTAAAACAAAATTATGAGATTACTTAGCTTTCAATATTAAAACTATTTGAATATCTAGTAAAATTACTCTTGTGATCTCGTGCAATGATTATTTTATTAATCAATTAGTAACTTGATTGTCCGGCCATCAAAACATAAGAAGATAGTTCAAAAGGACAACACCCTTCCTAAACTGGAACGACTTGATCCGAGTGGATCGGAACAAACTTACTCTTGTGATCCCATGCAATGGCAATATAATTGAACTTTTGAGCTTTGATATTGTGATATTAGATGCAAATTAAATCATAAAATTTAAAAATTGCACTAATAAGTTAGAAAATAATAATAATAATAATAATAATAATAATTTTAAGGACCACGAAAGTGTCTTGAGCGAAACAACTCCTCTTCCAAGTCATGTGTTGAGTAGAAGTGTAGGATGGTAGGTTAGGCCGGGTGGAAATAGTTTTACGTTATTACCTTACTACCATTGAATTATATCATACAGAATTTAATTTTTTAACAAGTTGTCATTTTGAACTCTGAAGTTGCTTTGGTTTTTTTCTTTTTCAATGCATGATTTTCTATCATCTCCTTCTTTCTCATCTGACTTCACCACCATCACTCAAACCATATTTATAGTTGATGCACTCATTCTCTTCGATCTCACACTCGATCTATGATATCACACTCATGCACTGATTCGCCCACTCACTCAATCCGGTCCATCTCTGATTCACTCATGTGCTCACTCGTCTTAATTAATGTTGAATGAATGAATGAGTTAAGGCATGAAGGTTCGTTGTTGGTTATGTGCTACTCATTACAGGTTTTGAATTGATTTTATTATAATAAAAGTGTTGGTTTTGTTGTTTTTTTTTTTATTTTTTATTTTTTATTGGAAGATAGTGAACTTTTATAGCAGGTTTTCATTTTATATATATGTTATTATTTTTTTTTTGTATGAAATTGAAATGTTATGTATTAATTTTTATTGTAATAATTTAATTAATATAATTAGAGTTATTATCATTTTAATTTATTGTTCGTGTTATTTTTAAAAGCTTAATTTTATTTTTTTAATACAAAAATCACTATTAGTATCGTTTTTTCTTGAAAATGATACTAATAGCTTTTTGTTTAATCATAACCCTATTATTAGTATCATAGGTTAAAGAATTAATTCGGCAAAGTTTGAAGTATAAAGCACTTGAGGAAGATGATATTGGCACTCCTAGGATTAATACTGGTAGTCCGTGCCGATATCATATCCCAGCACTTGACGGGCTAGTTCTCAACTCCTCAGTGTCTAGTGTCCTCACTCAAGCATATGAATAGTTTCTGTAGTAGACTAGTAATTTATAGTGAAGTAGGCCAGTAATACAACAAAAAATGGACAAAAAGGCCCAAAAAAAAAACCAAAACAATGTCCAATCAAAACCCCAAAACTTAAAAACCCAATCACTTAAACCAACAATTTAACAATTATCACCTGAAATCCCATATTACCACGTTTCTATTCTCATAAAATCACAACCGTCCATCTAACTACTAAATCTATAACCCTAACCTTATAAAAATACCCTCCATCTCATCTCATTTCACTCCCTTCATTCAAACAACCCTTATTCATCTTTCATTTTCTTTGATCATCAAACAAACATGGCAGTAAAAAGCGGGAAATCCAAGATGCAAAAGAAAGAAGTGTACAGTGATAAGCTAAGAAGAATGGTAGATGAATACTCAAAGATATTAATAGTATTAGCTGATAATGTGGGGTCCAACCAACTACAAAGGATTCGTGCTGGTTTAAGAGGTGAATCAGTTGTTTTAATGGGTAAAAATACTTTGATGAAAAGAGCTTTGAAAACTCATATTGAAGAAACTGGTAATACTAATATTCAACCTCTTGTTGATCTTCTTAAGGTGATTACATATTTATCTTTTTTTTTTAATGATTATGATTATGATTATGATTATGATTATGATATAATTTAACTTTGTTACTTATGATTTGCAGGGGAATGTAGGGTTGATCTTTACTAAGGGTGATTTGAAGGAAGTTAGAGAAGAGCTTGCTAAATATAAGGTTTTGACTTTTTAGTTTTATGTTATGTTATGAACTTAAAATTTTCAAATGATTTATTGTGTGATTTTTTGTAGGGTGTTGTAGTAGTATTTGAGATGAAAAAACAGTGAAATGTTTTTATTTGGTTTGAATATATATGAGATTCCGTACGGTGTAAGGCAGAAGCAGCAAGTTTTATTTACTAGTGGTTTTTTTGGATAAGATTCCTGCAGTAAATAAGTTTTACTGCTGAATCTTAATACTCCGTAATCTCGTTTTTATAAATCTATGACTGTTTTTGGATCTCATGCTTATATGGATTATTAATGTATGAATTTGACATGCTAATTTAATAATAAAATAATAAATCTAATGAGTTTAAATAATGAGATCTTTTGTCCTAATTCTATAGGAACTATTCATTAGTATGAGATTCAATGTACACTGCATTGTGTATGATTTGTGTTTGTTAAACATGTCTATGTTTCTATTTATGTTCTTCTATATATTTACTATGAGTCTATGCTTGAGATTATGTTTGAATCTATGTATTATAAGTTTATAACTTAAAATAGTTCAAATGAATCAATATCTAAATATTAGTCTTGTGATAAATTAATTATTTCACCTCTCGTAAAAAAACATTCACATTCACATAAAAATCTTTGTACATCTTTAAAAAAAATCCAAAGGATTTCATAGTATTAGATCCTTTTTGTCAAGATTTAATTTTGATATTTTGATTTTTAGAAAAATAAAAATGAAGATTGGACTTAATTACTCTTTGATAATTATAAACTAAGAGGAAAATAAAAAAAAAAAAGATAAGATAGGACACGTGCATGCAAATAAGAGCCGTTTTTTGGGGGTTTCTAGTTTCTAGCATGATGGTTATGGATTCTCTTATGAAGTTATGACAGTTGTATTGTTTGAACTGGTGGATGATTTGTCGTGACATATGAAGGCACAATCATCGTGATGATTGCATTGACGTGTGGCTATTTCGTATGGCTTGAGAAAAAGATGTTTATGTAGTAGTTTTCTTTTGCCTTTTTATACGTGTTTTATATTCCCCTAGTTTATTTTATTCTTTATCTTTCGTTTATACACTTTTATCAATATAAATTTTATTATATTTAGATTTTTAATTTTATATTTATAAAACTTATAAAAATTTGATATTTTAGTATAATAAATTAAATCAAATCAAACAAAACCTTATATAAATATATTTTCATTAACATAAAATGTACAAACAACGGTCAAGAGTATAATTTGTAAATAGGAAAAATTCATACAAATAATCCCAACTATGGGCGTTCACTTAATAAAAGACCGAATTTTGATTAATCCAAAAATAGACCCAACTTTCATACCCATTTTCCAATTTTGGACCCTCTTAAATTTTAACTTGTAAAATCAAGTAAATCTTGCTAATTATCCTGTTTTTGCTTAAGCAGGACCACCTGAAACCACCACCACAACCATCCCTTCCACCCGAAACCTCCAAATGTTAAGAAAAAACCGGACAATTAACAAGATTTACTTGGTTTTGCAAGTTAAAGTTTAGGAGGGTCCAAAATTGGAAAATGCATGAAAGTTGGGTCCATTTTTGGATTAATCAAAGTTCGATCTTTTATTAGGTGAACGCCCATAGTTGAAATTATTTTTATGAATTTTTCCTTGTAAATAATGCCTAAAGATCAACTTAAAAAATAAATTAAAACAGAGTTTTCAAGCGGTAACGTAAAGTCAAACACAATTTATATAACATGGTACCTAAGTGTGGGTCAAATTTCCTTTACTCTATGACTTTAAGGAGTTTTCAAATGTTTATCTATGTTATTTCACTTATGTGTAATGTGTGTACAACATTATATGCTGTAAAAAAACGAGGGCTGACCAGTAAATTACTGTGATATGCAAAATATTGCATATCACAGTGGCATTTTGAGGTAATATGTTAAAAATTTAGGGGTAAAGTCGTCTTTTAATATGCACTTTAAGGGGTAGTGTGGTAATAAAGTTTTCTACTTATTTACGAAAATGTCATGTGATTTGCTATTTATACATATCACAGTGATTGATTAGATATTATCCTAAAAAAATCTAATTATAGTAGTTAACTAGTTAACAACTTGTACTTGTTTAATGAACTAAAAGGGTCCAAAAGGTTTAAGAAAGTATGCTTCTATAGTTCAATTTTCTCTCTCCATGTTATGGTTGTTAAGTGATTTAAGCTAGTACTAAGCTTATTACTACATATATGATTATAACTCTTTTACTATTCCTATGTGATCTAATGAGTAATAATGATTGTAAATGATAATTATTCCATTGGAAGCATCTTGGTAAACTACTAACATTTTATTTATCTCCGACTTAGTTCATGTTCTTCTCGTCTTATTTTTACTTATTTTCAGTAAAAATAAGTTCAGTTTAGCAAAAACAAGTTCAGATCAGCAAAAATAAATTCAGTTCAGCAAAAATAAGTTCAGTTCAGCAAAAATCAGTTTCAATCCTTAATAAATTGTTAATGAGTTCAGCAAAAATAAGTTTAGATAAGTAAAAATAACTTCAGTTCAGCAAAAATAAGTTGAAAAAAACAAGACCTTAGTTTAGGTTTATTAGCTTATTCTTTGCTTGTGTATTTGCTTTTTAGATCTTCAATGCATATTGTGTATACATTTATAATATATCTTAAAATGTAATGATAAGTGATAATATTGATGGAAAACAATTTTAAGTTTGAAACTTTGACTATTGTTACCTAATTCCTTAAGTACCAGCAAATTTCGAATTATGATAAACAAATTATGGTCAGTTTTGGTCTATTTCTGTGTCATTTTAGGCAAATGGCAAATTAGATTATATTGGCTTGGACAATTATAAAATAGAAACCGGTTATAGAAAATACAGTCTTTGTAGAGAGTATTAGGTGAATAGATGTGTGTATATCATTCAACTATAATACTATATATATATATATATATATATATATATATATATACAAAGTGGTTAGGGTTTTTTGTATGGTAAACCCTAGCATATAGAATATTCTAGATTATACAATAATAAGTATAATGGGCATCCACCTTAATATATATATTATATAACAAAACCAAAATTATTTCAACAACAAAAAAAAAATGCAATAGTAGTAAATTGTCCTTTCCTTTATGGTTTTATTATCTTTACTCATGTTGTTAGTGTAACTCTAAGGGCATATTTATTTCAGCTTAAAATTATTTCAATTCAGTTCCAATAAATTCAATTCAGCTCTTTTTTAATTTGCTAATTTATTTGTTCCAATAACTATATATATATATACGTATAACTCTGTTCATAATATTTTTTTTTTCTTCGTACTTCTAATATATTTGTTCATTATATTGTACTTGGATTTATTTTATTCATACTAATATTAGTGTGTTCGTAATATATTTTTGTAACATTATTGATCGTCATTTTTTTTTGTTATATATCACGAAAAAATATTATGAAACTATCATCCAGGAAATAAAATAAAAATATGACAATGTACTGTTTAATATAAACTGTCAATAACAATTTTTTTTGTTTAAAAATTATTAGTAGATTAATATCAAAATTATTATTAAAATACATTGATAATCCATAGTTAAAAATCAATAGTTATACTTAAAAATTAATAATCATAATAAAAAACCAATAGTTAAAAATCAATAATCAATAGTTAAGAATCATTAATACATAATAAAAACTTTCAATCAGTTTAGTTCAGCTCAGTTCCAATCAGTTCAGCTCAGCTGAAGCAAATAGGCATGCCTTTCAATGAACTTAATTTTATATACTATGCTTATTATATATATTGTCCAAATAGTTGTTAATGGTGTTTCAATGAATTATTATGTGTAGGTTGGTGCTCCAGCTCGTGTTGGTCTCATTGCTCCAGTTGATGTGGTCATCCCACCAGGCAACACAGGGCTTGATCCCTCCCAAACCTCCTTTTTTCAGGTCATTCTTATTACCTACATCTTCATTTCATCAATTTCAAAGTTTTTCACTTTCATTTTGACATTACAAAGCCATACTAACAAGCCACATTATTTCTTAACTTAGAGTTGTTGTCTTTTTTGGTTTAAATACATAGGCTTTGAACATTCCCACCAAAATTAACAAGGGTACAGTCGAAATCATCACCCCTGTGGAGCTCATCAAGCAGGGTGACAAAGTGGGTTCGTCCGAGGCCATGCTTCTCTCCAAGCTACAACTCAAACCTTTCTCATATGGTCTTGTTGTTCAAAAGGTTTTCGAAGAAGGCTCAGTGTACGATCCTGAAGTATTGGACTTGACTGAGGATGATCTTGCTGATAAGTTTGCTAATGCAGTTGCTAATGTCACTGCACTTGCTTTGTCTATTTCCTATCCAACTATGGCTGCTGCACCTCACATGTTTATCAATGGCTACAAGAATGTGGTGGCTGTTTCTCTTGCCACTGATTACACTTTCCCACAAGTTGAGGAAATCAAAGAATACCTCAAGGTACTGCCTCTTTACATCCTTTCTCGTTATCTCTAGCATGATTATATGTTGCGCGACTTAAATTTGATTTAGAATCTAGTCCACCCCCAAAAGCCTGTAACTAAATGAATGATTAAGTTTTGACCAGAAACATTGATGAATTGAATGTAGCATGTTATAATTTGTGCTTGTCATTGTATGTTTTGTTGACGTTTGACTTTGGTTTTTTGCTGCCCAGGATCCAAGCAAGTTTGCTGCTGCTGTGGCCCCTGCAGCTGGTGCTCCTACTGCTAGCGGTGGTGCCCCGTCTGCAGCTGCTGATCCCAAGGAGGAAGAGAAGGATGAATCGTCTGATGATGCCAATTTATTTAACTTGTTTGATTAGGCTAGTTTTGTTGCCAAGTTGATAGTTGGTACTTGGTACTTGGTACTTGAGTGTATTGTTGCTGTTAGTTTTTTGTGTTTTAGTCTGCCTATGCTCCTGACACAGGCCTTTTTTCCTTGGCAATTTTTTGATCAAATGTGCCTTGTTTTGTCTATTAGTACTTATGCAGTTATGAATGTTAAGCTATTACCACATTATATATTTGTTCTTTGTTATTGATTGGTTTTATTGGGCAAGTGATGTTCAAATGTGGTGGTGAAACACTCCTATATGTTCTATGTAAATATTATCACGAACACTTTGGAGAATAAAATCGGAGGCAATTATACATGAACATGGGCTGCGCTACTAGCTAGTCATTTGTTTCTGACGAAAACAAATGGTTCAGTGAATCAGTGCATTGACCTAATTGGACAGTTTTAGCAAATAGTTTTGCAAGATATTTGAATGTCACAACATTATTTATTTGGAGTTTTTAAGTTTAAGCTATGATTGTTTTTGTGGAAAATGATTTTCTCATCCTTTTGTAGGGTAGGTATTTGCCACTTTAATCCTTGCCCTTCCTTTGTTCCAATCTTTCCTCTCCTTATTTTCTCCGGCAAGTGTTTTCCTCTAACAAAACAAACATTGGAGAAACATTTTTACAAATGGGTATTGCATTGATAATTAGTACGAAGTACTCACCAAAATAAGAAAAGCCTCAAGGAGACTCATTCAAGCTATTTAGTGACATGTAATCAGCCTGAATCTTTGTGTTGTTTACAAGCAACCGAAGCAAGTTGTGATATCACAGGTCTCACACTCTCACTAGATAATGAACCAATTCTAATACTGAAACAAGTTCTGCAACATAACTTAAATTACTTCAGGTGGTTTCAAGTGATATTGTTTCACTAATTAGATAGTGTGGAATGTGGGATAACCTAACAGGATGACATAGGTAGGTACTTCGCAGTTAACATGACATGGACATTGCACCTGAAACACAAGTACAATATTACGTAGTATTCGTTTATCATTTGTGAGGTCGTGAATAACTAATAAATATCCTATAACTCAGTCTGTTTAGTTCATTTCAACCTCATCACAGCAATATAGTTATTAGCAGTGCCCAAGTCTACAACACAAATTTCACTTAGAAAGCCAAGGCATCCACTAAAATAAGGTACTTGCAATATATTATTTGTATCAGCATCTTACATTAAGAAACATCACCGTTTTTTGCAATTCTTACTTCAAGATCTAAAGCTTTCCACAACAATACTTGGCAGGATATATGCAAACATTATCAGAATAATTGCGTGTGTAACATCTACAGCAAAATTGAGCTAGGATTAGTAAGTTAGCAACTCAGAAAAAGCTTTCATCTATCCTCTATAGTCCATGTCCAATTGTTTTATTAACACAATACCTTGTATTTATGAGCAGACAAGTCCACACAAATTGAGGAAGTTCATCTTTTCATGCCATCGAAGTTTACATTTCATATAATTTAGTAAATTTTTGCTATGCTGTATAACTAACTGTGCTTCACTGTTGGAGTTGGAAACTGAGAGGCTGCAACCTTAGATGATTCTCATCTGGTTGGCTTGGTTTAGTGCATCCAATTCTGCTTATCTGAGCTTAAGTTTAAGATGTCGAACCCCCTAGGAAGCTCACGAGTCACGATCCATAACATTGCATGTAATTTGAATCTGCATCAAGGAATTGAGCCTTTAGCATGTTGTACAGAACACAATGTGGACAAATTTAAGTTACAAAGCATCACTTTCTGAACAAATTATGATCACAAACTCACTGTAATTTTACAATTCTCTCTACTTGATAGTTGATACACAATATGATGTGAAAACCAGGTTTAATACCTCAAATTTGGGGACTCTAACAATGTTGAATCCTCCAGTTATGTGTGACATTGATAAATCGATACAATTGGAGTTAATTATTGAAGACAGTTGCGGAAAAATCGAATTCCCTGTAATATACAAAGCAGGATGAGCTTCCAATACAGATAAAAAAAAAATATTAGCAAAACAAATTTAATGGATTTGCAAATGGACCTGTAGCGCAAATGTAATATCTGCTGCATCAACTTTTAAGGAAAGTCTTTCTCCTTTCTGGGAACGAACAAGTTTCAGCAATCCCTGCAGAGTCAACGGCCGCAAACTATGAAGATCATTCTCTTAAGTCTTAAACGCAGAAATGGACAAGTTTAGAATGGGAAAATGATTAGATGAATTACCTGGTCATTTAATGCTCTGCACATACTTGACAACTCCATAATCCCTACATGCCGAAGTTTAGAAGATTTGCATATAGCTTCATATGATTTATTCAGCTGCATGGATTTTTCATTTGAATCTGAGTCACTTTCCTATTCAATCTCTTCAGAAGCAGCACTAAATAAAAAATCAGAAATTACCTCTCCAACACTAGACTCCTTTTTCCCTTCTCGGAAAAGCTTGACTGCAGAGCAGAGGATGATCTAATACAGATTATACTTTAGGAATCAGTAAAATGTTGCAGTCAAAGTTCTGATGCATTTAAAAGCCCATATATTCATATACCGACACCATCGGTATCACAGCTAGTAGCATTCAACCCTAGCTTTACACCTATAAACTTTGGGAGTTTAGAGTAGTTATGATGATCTTCTAGTTATTCTAGTAATTTACTACTTTATATAGCATTAGATCAAACAGCCCATAATAACATGATAATATGATATGCAATTGCATGGCCCATCTAAGTGTTTTTCTACTAATGTCAAGCAAAGGGGTTTGGCAATATCAGAAGACTTAATTATTTGATTGCCAAAATAGTAGCAATTTAGTTTCATATGGGCAGTCAACATACATATTGTAATTGTACATATCACCATTACACAATGTAAAGAATTGAAATCATGATTCGTTTTTTGACTTGATACTAAAAACAGACTTACATAACTGGACAGCAGAAGCAGAAAGTGAAAGGATCATGTTATAGGCAAAAGACTTCATAGGGGCTGAAAATAGCACATGCAGAAGCAAACAGCAAAACAGTTAAACAGACATACCTGCTGATGTTGAGGAAGAGACTGCATAGTCTCAACTACAGGCGATTTATAGGTCTTTGACAAAGCAACTGCCATATGATGAATTTGTACCTATAACAGGAGGAAAAAAGGTTAGTTACCCAGTTACATGTCTTAGGCAGTAATGTTAGTGTAAAAACACAAGGATAACTGGGTATAAAGAGGTCAAAAGCTACACAGTAGACACAGTAGAAAGGGGACTTACTATGTCAATCTCTCGAGAGACTGGGGCTACTGGAACATTTTCTTGATCAGATGATTCATTTTCAATAGACAACTTGTTAAGATTACTCGCGTCTTCCTTCATCTCTGATTCTAGCATCTCGATTGCACTCCTGGACAAGTAAAAATCAATATAAGATAAAAACTTAGTTCCAGCAGACCACAGCATCCAATGACTTCGCTTGCATATAGATCAGCTGCCAGAATTGAAACAAGAAATTGCTAAACAACCAATATGTTCATGTTTCTTATTGTCAGCTATTCTAGTAAGCAACCAAGACTATTGACAACATTTGATAGACTGTTAAAATGCTGCAGGAGGAAAATAGTTTTTTTTTGGGTAACAGGAGGAAAATATTTGCCTGCTATTTGTTCATACAGCAGTTACAGGAGAAGCTACCGCAGTCACTTTTTTTTTAGAGATGAAACTGCAAGTTACTAATCTACCTTAAAATTTGTACCAAAAATTCAGAGATTGTAGCAACCTACCATTATATAATTAACAAGTAAATTATGCTAATACTTGACAACCAAATATATGGGCCTAAATTGCAGAAATCCATCCTACATCAAGAAACTCTAGATAAATAATGTGAAGGAGCTACAGGAACAATCAAGAGAATTGACAAATTACAAGCATATACCTGCAGATGCTTAGAGCTTTCCTCATGTCGCCAGATGCAGCTGCAACTTTCTGCCATCAAAGCATTGCAAATTTGCAAACATTAGAAAACCCTTGTTAACCACTAATTCTCTACAGAATTACTCTCGTATGGTAGACAATAATTCATAAACTATTTATCCTGGGATTTCTTTAATAGATAGGCAAGATTGAAATTCCCTATGAAGGTAAAACTAAGCCATTTTTTTATAAGAATCAGCAATTCCCTATTTATCCTGTATGCTGTATACTAACACTTCTCCAAGTACTAATGAAGGTTTACTAGTCCAAAAAAACTAGTCAAGCTGGAGTATCATACTAGTATTGGAACAAAGAGCAACACTATAGTTTTCAGATGTTGAGCTACTGGACTAACAGAGGGAGAGCTGAGGGAGTGGGGAACAGTTACTATTATTATCAAGCAAAAGAAAGGATAAGGAAAGACTCACTCTTGCACAAAGCTCCAATGATTGTGGCTGAAACACTGTGTACGGAAGTGCCTGCTCAAAAACAAACTCCCATTAGCAAATGGCAATATTTCAACTTAATTCGGCTTAAACAATGTCTTCACTAGAGGTCTAGCATCTAGCATTGTATATGTAAGCATGTGAATGACAATTACATAAACAGCTACAACAAAGAATGGAGGCATTAATGACTAACCACAAGCCTCTCCTGAAGAATCTTTTGGATTTGATCCTTTGAGTAAGCACGGAATGTCAAAACTGAAGGTTTGCCTGACATCAAGAACAATATTGGTAATCAGTAGGCAGGTTGAGAGTCAATCTCTGTTCTTGTAGTAACTTTTCTTAGAAGGATAATAGACTTAATTGCATAAAGGTATGAAACACAGGCTGTTATAGTAGGGTGGGCAAACAGCCACTCCCTACCACCAATTTGGTCATTTTAATATCTTATTGCTTTGTTTTTTTACAAAAAGAAATGAATAAAGCTGGGACTCAAGTTACCAATGTTCCAAGAAGAGAACTAGAAGGTAAGTTTATATTTCAAAACTGATGCCATTTGACAGAACTAGTCTATTGCTGACAGCATATTTACGTAGCTTCTGATAAACAGCACAAAACAGTATCAAACAAGTGATAACAAGGTTCAAGAAATTAACATGGCAATCATTGAGCACTATGACCTAAAAATTAGAAAGATTGACAGTACACACAAAGCAGCAGAACTTTGAGAAGACAAATGAGCTTACAATTTAGTGACTGCAGTCGAGGAAGAAAACGATCTGCTAGATCTATTGCATTTGCAATCCCTGTAAAAAGTTCAATTAGATGAGGATGCTGGGATCTATTAACTTTAAAAAGCTGTCTAGAAGTGAAGATTATAGAGAAGCAATATTTTTTCCTTCCAACTGTACCTATTAAGACACATCTAGAAAATGGCAATGTAGTAAGCATAAATAGCTCATGAAGCACTTCACAGTCTTTAGTAATGAGATAATCCAGTTCATCAATAATTAACAACCTGATGCATTTGAAAATTACCAGTCAGTCAATTGACCACAGAGTTAAATGGCTTCTAGCCTTCTATGAATAACTTTAGTGAGGCTTCTTACATCATTCTTTTGCCTAGCACTCCATCATGGGTATACAGATTTTGTATGTGCTTAAGAGCAGTGGTTGAACCACTTATCTTCTTTCTTGGTTGAATATTGTGAAGTATCTTCAATAGCCAAACAAAAAGTCAACACTTATATAGGGCGGAAAGTAAACTGTCAAGGACATCACTCTTTAGAATGATTTTACCTTGGTGAAGATATCAGAGGATTTTGATAGAGAAGTACAATTCATAAATAACACTTCCGGTTGCTCAACCTCCACCTGAATAATAAAGACAATTTAGATATAAAATCCTTGGTGCAAACAACAATTGGCAAACGAAAAAGGCAGCATCCAAAATGATGATCAACATCAGTTGGATAAATACGGAGTACTTGTCAATAAATCCAAGTTCACAGGACTGGCAAATTTGCCTAAAGTTAGAAAGCTTGTGATGCAAATAGACGCTTCATATATAGACTTCATGGACCTTGGGAAAATATGGAAGTAATTTATGAAAACAAAACTAGAAAATCGAAAGAAATCTGCACTATAGAGGATAATAGATTGCTTCATCAGCACTTAACATTAGTGCACCCCTTGACATCAGCACCTAAGAAGTAAGCCTTCTAAATACCAATGACTAGGTCTTATTCCTTTTATCATCAGTAGTGGTTGCTAAATAACTTAAAGCAAATATAAGTGCAGTCCACCGATTAACATTGGCAAATGAAACAAAAAATTTCAAATAGTTCTCCGATTTCAACCATTGACAAACATGAACAATAATTAGGTGAAACAAATTGATCAAAGAGTGCCTTTAACTCATCAAGAGAAATGAACATTTACAATCAAAACAGTCAACAAGTTGCTCCAAACCTTATCTTTAGATACATTATCATTCATTAACAAACACAAATTGATCAAAAACGTCCTTCAAGTCCAATACCATACATGGTCTATATTAGCAACATCAAACAATACCATCAAATCTAATATGGACTACTGATGTTGAAACATAATACTTATAGAGAAAACTGCAAAACAGACTTCAAACATCATGATTTGAAAATATTTCAGCAACAATGCAACAACAATAAACGAATACAGCTCACTATAAGGCCAAAGAAAATAAGTTAAACATACAACTTAACGCACCTCATGTGACCAGGTAAGCAAAGATTGCTTAACCTTTTCCATAACCATTGTCTTCCCCGTTCCTGGACATCCACACACATACAAACTCCCTGCTTTCCCTTTCTCCACACTGGTCTTGCAAAAGTCTAGAACCTTATTTGACTCATCTTCTCTACAAATCACTCCAGACGGTGTTGTCGAAACATGCAATGCCTCTTTCACTACCCTCATTTGCTCCAAATCTACAAAACAATCCAATAAACTCAACAATTAGCAATCCAATTCATCCATAATCCTTCAAATTGAACTACTTATATAAATATTCAGCTTAATTAACATAACCGAGACCTTAGACAGCTAAACCAGAAGTTCTCCATTAATTTAACTTAAATTAGCAAACTGAAATTGCAATTTAAAGTTATATAAGCATTCATATAACCTAATTATAGAACTGAATTTGAAACTTTAAGTTAGCAAAGCATTCATATAACCTAATTCTTTCCGTTATTCGTTAAACCTTAGGTTTTAATGCGAAATGTTCCAATCAATTAAAAATCAACTACTTAAGTTCATCTGTATACAAACTATGATATAAGCTATAAATCACTTTAATTCAACAGTTGAATAAATCTAAGCAAATTAACAAAAAAAAAAAAAAAATCAACAAAATCAAAAGGACAAAAAAATCAACCTCTAGGATTCCACTTAGGCTTAGCGAATAAATTATCCGACGACTTCTTCAACGGCGATCTACTCGCAGTATCAAGCTTATCGCTAAACTCCTTCTCAAAACCCTAACACAGCCAAAATTAATTTAAATTCAAATTCAAATCAAATGAAAAACAGAAATTTAGCTTCAAAACAAAATTAACTACTAAAAAAAATTCATAAACTCACATTTGAAGGAGATTTAGGACTACTGATGATAGAGCGACGAGGAGACTTTCGCATCGGAGGAGGTGTCGCCGGAATACCGTCTTCCGGTTTTGAGTTTGACCTCAACCGCCGTTTCTGCGGTGTTTCGCCGGAAAATGCTGATGTGGCATGATCTGCGATCACCGGCATTGTTAATGAGAGAGAAAGAGAGGGTTTGGGAAATGAGAAGTTAGAGAGATAAAGATAAGGAGATTGAGGATGGAAGAAAAAAATGGTAAAAGAATATATAAATGGAGGAAAGTAATATAAGAGAGGTAAAAAAAAAAAGGCTAAATTTTGTGTAAAGCGGGAAAATACGAAAATTGGGGAAGAAAGGTGGGAAACAAATATTGGCGCGAAATGTGATCAATCGTCACGTTGTTATTTAAATTGGGCTATGGTTTTTTTGCCTTGTGGTTTTTATTTTTGGGTTGGACTTTTAGAAGTTAGAGTCCATCAAATTTTACCAAATTATTTCAATTAAATCAACCAAAGCTCAAACAAAAAAAAAAATCACATTAAATGTTGGTTGATCGTACAATGAAATTAGTACTCTATATTTTGGGAGGATTCTTTATCCTTCCCCTTTCAAATGTGTGTGTCGGGCATATTAGATCGGGTGCACACTTGATAACAGAATCCCAATCTAGGCCTTTTATTATTATCGTTAAAAATAAAATAAAATAAATAAATTTGTAATCAGTAGTATGTAGGAAGGGATACATAAATAACTTATTGATACTACTAAAGCAAATTCGCCATTAAGGGGATTGACCATCTCCTTCAAAAGTTAACATTTTGTTATCATTTTTAAGCATAAAGATATAATTTTTTATTTTTATTTTTTTGTGTGCTAGGGAACCAGCAACACGAGTGATGAGAATCAATCTCGGATTTTTCAGGAACCAAGAACGAGATTCTAACAAACTTAGGCCCTGTTCTCCTCGACTTATTTTTACTTATTTTCAGCAAAAATAAGTTCAGTTCTGTAAAAATAAGTTCAATTCAGCAAAAATAAGTTCAGTTCGGCAAAAATAAGTTTCAATTCTGAATGAATTGGTAATTATTTCAGAAAAAATAAGTTCAGTTCAGTAAAAATAAGTTTAGATAAGTAAAAATAAGTTCAGTTCAGCAAAAATAAGTTCAAATCAGCAAAAATACGTTCAGATAAGCAAAAATAAGTTGACAAGAACAGGGCCTTAGCTATACTACGGAGCATAGAGATTTGACTAAACATAAAACATGACTAATTCTCATATTTATGCAAGAAAATACAATACTTAAAGAAAATGTACAAATAATTGAAATTTAACCGTAAGATAATCTTAGAAAGACTAGTTAACCTAATAAACTTAATACAAAGTATTTAGGGGAGAAAGTTCGGTTTATGGTTTGGATTATTGCCCAATCCAAATCCAAACCATATATTTTCGGTCTTTGAAATTTGAGACCAATCTAATCCAATCCACCTAAATTCGGTCTTACGATTTTGGATTCAATCCAATCCGAATTTTGAAGATATATTTTTTTTTGTACAACAATTCCTGCTTAATATATTTGTAGCAATAATCTGTAGCACTATCCAATAACTCACTGAATCAAATACTATACACACTTTGAAAAAGGATGATTGAGAATTTTAGGATTTTGCTAGCTTTTGGTGTTTTGGGCATAACTACTTAACAAGTAGCAGACTTAAGTCTATTAAAGACTTAAAGGTTTATTACTATTTGGTCTAAAGTTCAGTGTACGGTCCACCGAGGGGTCCAGTCCAAGTCCAAACTTAATACCGAAATATAAAAAATTTACAATCCAAACCGCACCAAATTACAAAAAAGTCCGATCCAAATTTTCAAAATGCTTTGGTTTGGTTCGGTCTTCGATTTTAATCCGAATTACTTTCACCCCTAAAAGTATTACTAAAGCAAATTCGCTACTTAAGGGGATTTGAGGCGCAATTCCTTCCAAAGTTAACAATTTGTTATCACTTTATAAGAATAATTTTATTTTTTATTTTTTTTTTGTTAGTCATGAGAATCGATTTCAAAATCTTTTGAAATCGCGAAGAAAATTGTAACCAACTTAATTAGCTATGCTATGAACTATAAGGATTTGATCAAACATAAAACATGACTAATTCTCAAGAGTCAACTCAGCCATAGTCAATCTTTTGATCACACTTACTTTGGTTGCATGTCGAGCAAATGGAACACAATTAAAAGCATGAAATCTAATTGAGGCCTTGTTTGGTAATTGGCTGGTAGCTGCTAGCTGATTTGACTGGCTGATTGTATTAGTTGGTTTGACTAGCTAGCTTTTCGGCCAATATAAAAGGCCAAAAATCAAACAAATATTTTGATTGTTTGACTAAGTGAAATAAGCCAAAAACTAGCAACCAAACACCCCCTAAGAATTTTGTACAAATTTCTTTTAAAAAACATCAAGTTTGAGCTGTCTAATATTTGAACGAATAACCCTCAAAGATGTATTATGAAATGATATTTTTAATGTCATGTTTAAACTTCAAGTTGTTTTATGTATGTGTGCAAATTAAAAATAATAATGTTAGAATATCTTAAAAAAATTGAGACCATACAATCAAAAACCTAAGATTCTATCAATCCACAAATTAATGTTGAATGACTGATTCTAGCTAGCTAATTTGATATTGGCAAGTTCATCATCCATGAGACAATGATGTACTTGGATCGGAGCTACTCCATTATTAATTATCGCATCTTAAAACTTAAAACAAACAACATATTATATATGAAGTCCAAAAATATCAACACTTTCTCCATTTGTTATAGAGGGATTCCCCACATCTCACAGGAAGGATATCACATAAAGTTTCTGTAAATATATGCAAAATACATAACATATACACTAACAATACAACCCTTACTCTTGCATATATTTACAAAAAAGTCATGTGATATCCTCCCTTAACCATCTCACTGTTAGATGTCAGAAATTTTTCTTTGTTATATGGAGTATCTAAGCTATGAATAATGTTATTTAGTTTTGTGGATGATAGTTTTTAGAGGTGGCACCCAAACATGATAATAAATTTATTCTACGTCAAATATCCTCGACCTCCTCGAATCCTTATGAACAGAAAAAACAATTATATTTGAGATATCAATACGACCGTGATGTATACGTATTTGGAGCTACTCCATTATCATATCTTACAACTTTAAAAAAAAAAAAAACAATTTACCTTTCTCAATTTATTATTTGAGGTAGATATCATCAAATCGATCAAACTCAACAATTCATGATAGATGTAACTAATTATGGTTTTGCAAAAATAATAATGTTAGTAATAATGTCAAATAGAATGTAGCTAACAATTTAAAGAATAAGATGTTACGAATTTACGATACGTTGCATGATGACATTAAGAAGGAGGGCAAAGGAAAGAGCCCAAGCACTAAGAATTGGAAGGTTAAAATCCAGAGCCAACCAACTTTGGGCCATGCATTGTTGGTCCCTTTAACGACCATGATATTCACTACAATACTACATGCATGTTGTACTCTCAAAATTAACTCGAGCGACATTGACCTTATTTTTACGTAGTGTTGTTAGATATTTTTGCAAGAGACCAAAAGATTCTCACCATAGAATGAAAAATCTACGTCGTAGGGGCATTTTTGTCATTTAAGTTGAGATGACAGAGAATATAATAGAAAGTTCTAAGAAACCTATTGCAATGAGTACATTTCATGGTCTAGCACCCACATTTTTAGGCAATTTAGGTCTTGGTACACTATTACTTTTAAGTGATACTCCCTCTGTCCTTTTTTGTTTGATACGTTTTGATTTGCACATATGTCAATGTATTTGTTTGACCTTCAATATCTTTTGTTGTAAATATATGTAAAAATAATAATAATTGGATGTAAATAACGTATTAATTAAGACAAATCAAACAAGATCCCATATGACTATATTATGTTTTATATATTAATAGCAATTTAGAAGATTCTCTTATCTTATGAATAGTGTCAAGAATCCAAACGTATCAAACATTAGGAATGGAGGGAATAATATATAAATTGTATTGAATTAGAATAGACAGGATTGATTTAGATTGCTTGAAATTAAATGGATTTGATTTTTCTCGAAGAAATCTTAATCTTAAGTCTTAAATGCGAAGCTAATTTATATTATTTAATGCTTTTCATTTTTATACAAAATATGTTTTTGTTTTTATTTTTAGCTGCTTATATATCTTTCATCATAATCAATTTTTGTGCTACATTATTCTTATTATTGGTGTCTTTAATTTGTTGGATTTGTTTCAGAATTACTATCTAATGGATTACGATGACACAATTTTTTTAAAGAAAGAATATTAGTAATAATACGGAAAATGTATAAAATCAATTATAATGTTTAAAGCTGTGTGTTAGAGACCGTAAATTTTGATGTATTTCAGTATAATTTTGTTATTTTAGGAGGGATCGGAGGGAATATAATATGTGATTTGTGAGTTTTGTAGTCTTGTTAAGAGATAGATTAAGACTCTTTGTGATTAACATGTGTTAGTTGGAAACCAATAATAATGATCAGTTAGCTAGTGAAAGTTAAATGAGGAGATAAGACGATTGGCGTGACTTTGGCGTCTTCAAGTCATTGTCTTGTAATTGATTAATTAGTGGCGCCACATGCATGTGAGCATGAATTTGTTTGTGTAATTGAAGTGATAGTATGCAAGGCTCTAAATTGAGCTTTGTTAGATACTCCGTGGTAGCTAGCTACTATATATATTCATACTATGCTATGGTGTGTATGCATCAAATTTTCTACAAGTTTACAATTAACAAATCACTTGTTGAAGCCCATGCATTTTCGTTTTAACATATTGGGAAGTAACAATGTTTTTTAGTTTTAGTTTACATACAAAAGGGGATCATGCAATTATTATTTGGCTAGTGTTTGTTAGATGAACCATGTATATGAAATATACCATTTCACTAAATAACATGCATATGCATGCAATTCTAAGATGGTCATCAAATGGTTGATTAAACTTTCGCTTTGAGCCCCAAATACATACGATTTTGCAAATTCGATCATACAACTAATTGAGACGAGTGAAACAATACATTTTACTATCATGCCTAGTATTTCCATAAAGACCAAGGGAAGTATTGTTATCTAACAATTTGTTATACACGATGAACCAATTATACTTTGTATTAGAGATGATATATATATATATACACCCTAATCTATTTTTAACCAATGACGGGGAGGGAGATGAGCTCAACTAATCATAATTGCAACATATGATCCAATTGCCTATTTCTTACTTTTAGGGAAAAACAACTAGCTCGTTTTGGTGTATATAACCACATGTAGGGGTGCTTATCGAGCGAGTCGATTGCGAGCAAGCTGTAGCTCGACTCGACTCGATTACTATGTTTGTCATGCTCAGCTCAACTTGTAACTCGATAAGCTCGATAAGGTTAAGCTCGACTCGTGATCGATAGTGATTGACGATGCTCAACTCGTGATCGAGTTAGCTCGAAGCTCGCTTAACATTGTGCATTCGAGCAGAGAGCTCGACTCGACTCGTTAACTCGACTATCACTCAACTCGTTAACTTGTTTATTCTAGCTCGACTACTCAACTTCCTATATCATGAAAGCTATTGAACTTCCATTTTATGATACATAAAAATTGACAACTTATGAATTAGGAAAGTTCCCATCTATTTACAAGTGTTTATTTTTTCATTATTTAATGTATAAAAAAAATTAATTAGGAAAGTTATCGAGCTGCTCACGATCATATTGAGTCGAGTTGGGATATGCTCGACTTGATTCGTTAAAGTAACGAGCTTGAGCCGAGCTCGAGTCGAGCTATATCAAGTCAAGCTTTGATCGAGCTTTGACTGAGCCGATTACGAGCTGTTCGCGAACAACTCAACTCAATAAACACCCCTAACCACATGTATTCTTAATAATTAATTGTACTCTGATCTTATCAGTCGTAAAAGTATAATTTAAAAAAAAAAATCATCCATGTTAGGTTATGAGTGATAACGTGAATATAAAAGATTTTGTGAGCTTCTAGAAATATACTCCGTATATTGCATGCTTTGTGAAATAGTGTTATCATCCACCTTGATTATGGTGTGTATTGAAGTTCAACTAATCATTACCATAATCGTATGTTCATATGCATGTATGTATGTATGTATAGAGGGAATCATGAGATTCAGGAGATTACACTGCTATTAGCTAGAATCTTTTCTAACCACTGCGACGTATCAAATTAAAATCTTAGTCAATTACTAATTCTAATTTCCTACCCTCCATTTTAAATAAATTTACAAACTACTTTACTAATTATAGAAATTTTACAATTCAATTCATCATAGTAATTAGATTTTGTGGTCCAAACTCCAAAGTCTGTATGATCGATGACAGTAGTAGGGTTATGTACTTGGTTATTTTGCCAAGTGTGTGTTTTAGTGCTAATCTTTTTACACGGAGTTATTAATAAAATAAGGAGTTTATCAGGGAGTGAGGGGTAATTCAAGTGGTAAAAACTTTCCTCCCGATTCTAGAAAATTCTGGGATCGATTCTCATCCCCTGTGGCTCCCTATCACCCAAAAAAAAAAGTTTATTATCAATAATGTGAGTCACGTTTGTCTACTGTTTAGATTTCCAGAGTTTGCTTATATTGGTAGAAAGTCAAGCTTAATTATTGGAGTAAACATATAATGAATATTCACGTACTTTCACTTCACCAACTAGTTTGCTTCAAAAGGTGAAAGTTAAAAGGTTTTGTTGTCTTAAACAAAAGTAATGGGAAGTTTTATACTTTTACATAGGGAAAGTTATACTCGTACAATATTATATTCAATCCTATTTAACAAGTACGGTGTATATATTGTTTTGTACTGTATAATAATTTGATTATTATAATTGCTATAAATCTGTATTTATTTCACCTACAATCAATTAAAGAATAAATGGGGTATGTAATGTACACATAAGATTAAGTTGCAACGCAAACATTTATTATCCTTAATGTTAGAGTCGCAAATAAACTAAGTCTATTTATAACAAATTCAATTGCTTATATAACATGATAAGTTTTAAATGTAAATGTTATATAGTCAAAGATAAATAACATTATACGTGTTACGTGAATAGAAATTGTGAATAACATATGATTAATGTTTCAAGTAGTACTATAATTGAAAATTTTTCCATGCGATATATACATACAACATACAAATACATATGTATATTTATGGATATTGTATATATGTACCAATTACTAAGAATTTAGTACTCTGTATCTCATGTATTTTCAAGCGCTGACATATATATGCATGCCATGTGGCCCCCTAGTCGATGATTGCACCCTCACAAGTCACAAGCCGTTGATATAAATTGACGATGAAGTAAGGGAACTCCGCACATCACAATTCAAAAATGAACCCCGTACATTGATATTAGTGGTTGGAGTTCTACTAGAAAATATCACAATGTACAAGTGAAGGATGAACATTTGACGGTCCAAATTCATAAGCACCATGTGATGTTGTTACACCCTCCATACTTTTATATCACCAACTTTTCACAAGTAGGAAACTCACTTCACAACAAGTCTACATTATTGAGTATTTTGAAGACTTTTTTTGTATTTTAGTACCTAATATTTTTATTTTTAAATTTTAGTACTTTATGTTTTAAAAAAAAAAAAACAACACAAAAACTAGTACCATTAATAGATTCCATCAAAAACTCCGTTTAGTGGGCTCGCTTTAGCTAATTAAGGTCATTACCATCCATTTCTCAACTAAACTTCATCAATTTTTTACTCATCTTTTTTAATCTTACTACTTCATTTTCATAATAACTTTAAAATATTCTCCTCACATTTGGGATATCAATTGACTAACCCTAAAAGTCCCCAAATTTTACAAATTAATTGAATATTCTCAATCAATTGAATAACTCCGATCCATATCAATTAGAACCCTAACTTTTGAAAGGTTAATCTAATTCGTGTACTACTTTAATCAAATCAAGTGAAAAACTTCAAGTCAATTAAATCTGTAACTTTTGGGTTGTTGATCTAATTTGTGTATATGTTTTGATTATTATTTATTCATCACTAAAATTTTCAGATTAAATAAATATTTAATGGAGTAAAATATAAAGAGAGAAATTTTTTTTAATGAGAGAAGGAGAAAAGGTGAAGCAATAAAAATATAGTCGATGGTGCATCCCACATGATGGATATTTTGACGGAATCTATTCCTATTTCAAGGCTTAGTATTTAGTAGATGTGTATTGTATACTACGAGTAATTGATTATGAAAACAACGTATGTTAAAATCATAAAATGTATGCGTCTTTTGTTTTTTCATGGAAAAGGAGAGAGAGCTAGAAGGAATAATCGTAGTAGGTCACGCCAATTCCATATGAAAGTATGAAACACATGCATGATGCATGCATCTTTTGGAGTTTGTTTTTCGTTGATAGATATGTCCCCTAAAGTTGCCACATGGAGTTACTTGACTCGATGATGCTACATAACCGCTACCTCTACCTGTATACGGTTAATTGTAACAAAGTGGTAATATTTACGAGTATTAAAAAAATAGTTTGTTGCAATAAATCATTAGTATAAACTTTAAAGTACGATTTGTATAATGGTATATGTTGATGTTATAATATTATAAATTGTTAGACTTAAAAACTAACCATAATTAACATCTAGTCATCTACTAATAGAATGAGAATGAGGGATCAAAAATAACTCAATTGGTTAGAGCTTCTCTCTTGATTTTAGGAGGTCCGGGAATTGATTCTCATCCCCACCCTTGTGGCTCCCTAACACACAAAAAATAAAAATAAAATAAAATCTACTAATATAATGGATACAATGATTTGTTGCTTTGGGAATCTCAATTAGACTACGATAATGAGCTAGGTTATAGAAAGAGGTAGAGTCTATATACTATTTCAAATATATAGAAAAAAATATGGTTTTAGTAAAAATTAAAAAAATAATAATAAAAAAAATAAAAGATTGGATTTAAATAGTATATAGAATCAAGGCCACGTAAATGTTTTAAAAGATTATATTTTTTTAAAATATAAATCAATTGATTTTGTTTTTAGAACCTTATAAAATAGTAAAAAGAATGCAAAAATGTGGCACTATCAAAACATGGGAATTTGAACGGAATATGCGATAAAAACTTGAAAATTAGAAGTACTTAATTAGTAATTATCTTTGGTTAATTGACATATTATTATGGCACTAATTAGGCATTTATATAAGCTAAACACAATACCCGAAGAGAGGAGGGGTAGAGGGCTAGCTGTCACGAGTGGACCAGCGACCCACCTTTGATCTAGGAATAGGAAGGGTTAGCCTTGACTAGCATCCAAGGGGGAAGTTAGTGGGCAGCGTGGCAAAAAGAATAAGGGGAATTAGTCAGCACGTGACATAGCGGTCCCTTGTTGCTAAATATGAAATGGACTTGTTTGTAACAGGGAACCCGCAAATGTTGCGGTCCCACACTCACACTTGACACTGCAGGTCTCTAATGCATGAGTGTCATAATATATTGATATAGGAGTATAACACTAATATAAAAATTTGGTTGATTTTAAAATAAAAGCTTATCACTTACGATTTTAAATTTTAAAATTTGAGATTTAATTTGTTAATAGAAACATATATAGATTATTAATATATTATTAGTGGTGCTAGTATTTTCTTGTTGGTTAGTTCATGTTCGATAGGGATATATCGTTAGATTATTTTTCACAGAATGCACGATTGCTTAAACATTTTCTTAGGCTTCATTCGAGATACTTCAATCCTTCCGGCTACTTTGTAATTTGAAAAATTGTAACCGATTGGTCTGGTTAGAACGAAATTGATTAATTGTATTTGAGGACTAGCTCAACCAAATTAAAGTATAAACATATTCTATTAAATGCAAAATATTGTTAGTATCAATAGTCACTACTATATAGCTTCAAAGCATTACGTAGAATGCAATTTTTAATAACCTTATTTCTTAGATTATTATTTGATAATCATAAATTTGTAAATTGTAATACTTTTAGTAAGCTTTAGCAAGCGAAACTCCTAAAACTCTTAAAGTTATCTCCAAAGTTTAACCATGAGCATGCGCAACAAGAGATGAAAAAAAAAGTAGAGTGATGACCACTTCACTCTGATCACTTGATGTCAACATGCATGACAAAAATAATTAAATAATACTCCATATTTTTTATTTTTTTTGTACAGTTTTATTAATTAATTTATTTGTTTTTGGCTTGAGCTTCATGAATTATGAGTCTGACTTACCAAACTCATTTCTGCACCGTCCGTACTTTAGCATCCAGCTGCCAAGATATTTGTTGTTGTTATGTAATTGCATTTCGTTTTGAATAAACTCTCTATTTTTTACAACTTTTTTATTTTTGTAATTATCACTGGCAAAAGATATGGGAGATAAATCGAGGGAAATAAAGACCAAAAAAATAATAATTTTATTTTGTAATGAATGGGGAATTGGAACGAATATTCAGGATTTTTGCCGCTACTTCATGTTGTGGGCTACTTGGTGATATGATAGTATATTTACTTCAATATTCCACGAGGGAATACGCCGGTTAACTCAACAACGTTACTACCGGGTAACAACTAAAGTTAGGTCATGTTTACTTCAACTTAAAATCCGTTTAATTCAGTTCACTTCACTTCAGTTCATCTTCGTTTACTTTAGCTCTTCTCTTATTTTGCTAATCATTAATTCTTCATATAAAAAAACTTTCAGTCCAGTGCAGTTCAATTCAGTTCGGTTCAGTTCGGCTCCAACCGATTTAGTTCCGTTCAGTTTAGCTCTTTTCGGTTGGAGTAAACATGCCCTTAATAGATCATTTATCATACGAATTAAAGTAACATCCTACCACACTACATTATACATCCTTCGTTTTTTTGTTGCAACAAATCACTTTTCATATTGTTGAGGTACATATTAAACAATTTATAACACTAATTATATATATGTATAAATTATAAATACTACATGTTAATTAAGGTGCACATCAAAACGAATCAAACGAGATCCATGTCAACTATATTCCTCCTTACACATTAATAATAAAATTAAATCAAAATTTAAGAGATAAATAGTGCAACTTTTAAAATGTTGTAACTAAAAAAACGGAAAGTGTATATTGTATTTAAGATAAAATTCTAATAACATAATTAAATCATTCCCAATAACCTTAAAAGATAAAGCTATAAGCACGCAACATATCAACATGTACAATGATTTTGAACACGTACCTTGGAATAGCTCCTCCTGATTATAGTAGATCTTAAGATCAAATCTTATTAGAAAAAAAACCCATATAAAAGTATATTTGCTCCCTAAGTCCCAAATTGTGATCGGCAAGCTATACATTCCATGAAGAACTATTAGAATAGAAATAATTTGTCAAAAGATTAAAAGTTTAAAATTCAGCATGTAGTCATGTACGACATCTCTAATATAATCGAACTTTGGTTTTGCTAAACAAATTGAAATTGACGTGGAAAACAAACTTGTACAATTCAGTATAATGGAACTTTAAAAGGATTGATTTTTCTTAGTTCCTACTAGGCTACAATACGTAAACTTCCTCAAGTAAAAACATGATAATTCTTTTAGGATTTGGTTTAAGATTTCGAACAACTAATTATAACTTTGTCTAAAATTGATGGACAACTATTCAGTCATTTTACCATTGCATTAATTAGCATTCTTATTAAAAGTTGCGATTATAATTGATTAATTGGAGTTTTGGACCTATTTTGTGTGTTTTCTGCAAATAATCAAATAAAGATTTAAATTTCAAGTCCCACAGTTTAAATCAGTAATTGACATTAAAGGTGTGTTATTTTCAACTTATTTTTGCTTATTTAAACTAGTTTTCGATGATCATATTTTTAGATCATAACTTATCAAAGACTATTTTGTTGTTCCTAACCTATATAGTTAACCTCATTTTGTGACAGTGTTATTTGTAAAAATGTTATATTGTTGAGCTAAGCTCCTAAATCTAATACGGAGTATATATATATATATATATATATTCCCCTCTCTTCAACATTTTTTTTCTTTATAATTTGACTATTGTCACTATTTACAAATCAGATTTTAAACATTGTTTATAGTTTATACATAAATAAATAATTTTTCATATGAGCTCTTGTTTGATTTATCTCGATATATTCTTTTAGAATATCAACTTTTTACATAAATGCTATATCAGAAGATTTGCATTCATAAACATAAGAAGGTGTAAAGTACGAAAAATATGGAATAGAGGGAGTATATAGAGTAAGAATTTTACGAGAGCATATGGAGCATCATGTAAGATTAGTTTTGTAACAACAATTATCTATAATTATAATGTAATTAATAAAAATTGAATGAAAGGGATTTTTTTTATCTATTACTATGTCCAATGGAAAAAGTTGTTTGAAAAGATTACTGTGTATTGTAGAATAAAATTTGGTTGAAAAGCATAATTTTTTATTGAATAAAAAAAAAATGACTTTTGTTTATGTCTTATCATTTTTTTTTGAGATTAAAGATAAACTTAATTTGCACCGTCTCCATGCATTGCATGAGTTTTAAGGCCAGTTATTTTCCGTTCTAAGTTGATCTTTTTTTTTTTTTTGCTACAAAATAAAGTCCTATAAGTTGAACAAAACATGGCCTTAGTTTAATATGCCACATATACAAATATTATATTCAACAATATGTAACGTTAGGTAAACAAATCCAACCAAGGGTATTAAATATGATAAATTCATATGGAATTCTAAAATCTCTTAATAAAATGGGATGATTTGACTAATAAGATTAATATTAAGTGATAAAATATATTGGTAAGGTATATATTAGATTAAAAAGATAAAAAACATTAAAAGAAATATTTTGGTATAGATATATATTAAATGAGATTAAAAATTAAATAATGAAAAAAGGTTTCATGATTTTGAACTAAATTTCTTAATGTTTAACATATTATGTATTGGGTAGCTTTTTGTATGTAAATTCATTTCCAGTTATAATATTACTCTGTTGCTAGACAAATAATTGAACATTTGTAATAAATTACCTTAAGTATGTAACGAATCAAAAAGTATTTTATATGATTTCTTTTTATTGGACTTATTTTAAGTTGTGTTTTGTTTTTATTTTTTAAATGTTACTACTTGATTAGTTTTTTAGTCACTTCTTTATTAATCATTTTGGTATATTTCAGTTCAAGTAAATTGAAAAGAACATCATATTCTCCGGTATTGAAAGAGTGATGATATAGACTATCAAATTTTGAAATACGAGTAGCTATCGTGAGAAGTTAAGCATGCGTGATACAAAAGATGAATCTCCTTATATCCATGCCGCAATATGTTCATTCATCCAACCATTAACAATTCAACCTAAACAACTAGGGCAGACGATCAATAGAACCTTCTTGAATACCTATTGAATCACACAACAAATCTAAAATAATCTTATAATAATGACTCTAATTACTATATACAATGTACGAATTATATATTACACTATATCATATAATTATTATCATTGATTCAATAGCTAATCTTTTATCCAACATACACTGAATAGCTATATCCATAGCTACCAGATACATATGATGCTCGATATTACAATTAGTTTTGTCAAACAATACCCAAAATGATGTAAGTGAAGAGGGAGGAGTATTAATAGTGAAAAGAAAATGGGAAATAAAAACCGGCAACCGGCAACTGCAAAACAACACTCTCACACTTTTCCAAACAAAAAAAAAAAGTACGGCATATATACGTTGTACATACGGTCTAAATTCTAATACACTTCCCACCGTATAACCATTTCCTTTTTTTCTTTTCATTTCCCTTTATTTTCCGCCATTAAATTTTTTTTTTTTTTTTTCCCTTCTTCCCAAGTTCGGTTCATTACATATTCCCCCTATATATATTACCCCAAAGATTCCTCCTCTCTCTTCAAGTGTTCATAATTAAACAAGGGAAAATAAAAAAAAATTAAAATTAAAATTAAAATAAAAAATAAAAAAATTAATCCCTTGCTTTTCTCTCTACTTCGCTTCACTCACTTCATTCGCCGGAAAAATCTCACTATCTCACAGTTTTTCCGACTTTCGGCGATTTTTTATCCCTTTTATCTCTCATTTTAATTTTCCATTTTTCTTTTGTAATAAAAAAAAATTGCATCGATTATTGCAATTCGATCCGTTTTTTCTGCGTTGTTGAACTAACTAATGTATAAATTTCTCCCATATTAATTTTTTTTTTTTTTTCAAATCTCATTTATTGATTTCAAACTTTATATTTATTTTGTTTGTTTGTTTGGAAAATTTTGAGTGATGGCGGTGGCAACGCCATGTTTGCAGTTCCCACACTCACCAACAACAATGGGTTCATCAAAGAAGCCACCGATAAACGACGTCGTTTTACATTTCCGATCTAATTTCCTTGGAACAACTTCATCTTCTTCATCAAAGCTTCAAAGAACACGTTCATGTGAATACATCTCAAAACAGAGATTTCCTTCTTCTTCATCAGTGTCAACAATTCGCAGAGCTTGTAGCGCAAGCTTTGCGAATTCCAATGATGAAGATTTCTCAAAAAAAATCCATGAATTAGCTTTTAGATTTCAACATTCAGACGAAAATAACTACAATAATGATGATACTGCTAATTTTGATGCAAATGAAGAGGAAACCGAAGAAGGAGCGAAAGGCTTAGATCTACCGCAATCAATGAGAATTATAAAATTTAACAAGGATGAATTGAAGGAGAATTTTATTGAGGTGGGAGAAACAGCGTATTGTTCGATGAAAAAAGCGTTTTCATCAATGGTGTTTATTATAAGAGAGCTTCATACTTATTCACTCCATATGAGAGAGCTTCTGTACTATGAAGATTTGCAAGGGATTTTAGCTAGAGTTCAAGGCGAAATGCATGCTTCATTTGTTTGGTTGTTTCAACAAGTGTTTTCTCATACACCTACTTTAATGGTTTATGTTATGATTCTGCTTGCGAATTTTACCGTTCATTCTATGTCTACTTCTGCCGCCATTGCCGCTCCTCAACAGCAGATTACGACGACGACGGTTGAGGAGAGAGATGACGTCACTGAGAGGAGCAGCCTCGATTTTGATGCTGCGATGGTGAAGAGCTTTGACGTGAAGTCAATGACGGTGAAGTCAGTAATGCTCGGTGGAAACAATGGAGGTGGTGATAGAGTAAAGCCGGTGTCGAGTGGAATGGACGGTGATGGATGGATGAATAAAGACACTGGACTTCTCCACCGTCCAATTGTTCCTGATGGGGTGTCGACCGTTAGCGCAACAGAGGACACGCGTCAGAAGGAGGTGAATGAAGCTGAGTTATGGAACTCAATTGTTGATGATGCTTCTAGAATGCAGGATGAAATCAGAGATGATTCACTTGATAATGATACATTGATGAATTTCGTTTCTCCCGTAAATGCAATGGTTGAAGAGGGTGGTGATTATGAGGATTATTTCAAAACTGATCTTGCTTATCAGTCTAGTGTTGCCGATCAGCCTGCTAATGTGTTGCTTTTGGCTAATTATGCGCAGTTTCTTTACCTCGTTGCTCGTGATTATGACAGGTAATTTTGTTGAATTTGGTGATAATTATATGTTATTGTTGTTCTTTAATTTTGATTTTGGTTTGTCAATTGTCAATTTGTTTGTTTGAGTGTTAAATTATGCTAAAATTGAATTGATAGATGTTTGAATTTGGAATAGTTTGTTTTTGATGGAGTATATAAGTAATTTTATAGCGAAATGACAGGCGATTCATTTGAATTTTGCAAACTGATGAAATTGTTGTCAATTCAAATATTGTGTATAACGTTGTGTAATTGCGAGGTTTTATTGGCGAATCGATAACGATGATGAATCGTGATTGTTCATACTTTGCATCATGATGAATGGAAAGTTAGCTTAATTGAATAGGAAAGTGATCATGTGCTATGACTAGAACATATGACTAAAGCACTTTAACCTTTTGATCATTTTGTGTGTACTTCTGATTAATCAATGTATGTTACATTATTAGTGTTTGTTATCCGAGTATTAACAATTTGTACTTGAATGTTGATGTAACAGAGCCGAGGAGTACTTCAAAAAGGCGATAGAGGCGGAGCCGAAAGATGCTGAAGCATACAACAAATATGCGAATTTCTTGTGGCATGTAAGGAAGGATTATTGGGCAGCTGAAGAAACCTTCTTGGAGGCTATATCAGTTGAACCTAGTAACACTTTCTACGCTGCTAGTTATGCTAATTTCTTATGGAACACTGGTGCCGAGGACACGTGTTATCCTATCGACAACCTTGTTGATGATGAAGTTGATCTACTCGATGATTAATGAAGGTTGATAAAAAGAAGGGCAATTAGGAGAATAAGGAACTGCGGAGTAGGAGTAGAATCAGCTTAGCACGAGGGCACGGTGTGTGGATTTAAATGTCCACTTGAGAACATTTTTGGAAATCGGCAAATGGGGGGTTTTTCCCGTCACCAGCTAGAGGTGCACGGTGGATAGTCATCGGTTCAAATTTCATTGAATAGTTTCCGTAGGGTTTTGCACCAATCATTTTTTCGACGTAATTACAAATTTTCTCTCTAGGGGACCAATATAGGAGAGAAGGTGATGAAAGTAATTGTTGTTGGACCTCAATGGAGAGAAACAAGAGAATGTGGGTTTAGGTATGGTGTTGGGGTGCACATGTTCAAGTTAACTTAGGGATTTGGGCATGGAGAAATAAAAATGATACTCTAAATAATAGCAAAAGAATAAAGCAAGATTTGTTGAAGATGGTTGACAAATGTGTCCTATGTCTTCTTGAGATCTACGGTAAACCATAAACTTTAGCCTCTAGAGGACAATGTTTATTGCACATAAACAGTTGTAACTAATTTTTCTTCTATTTTTGTTTATAAAAATTAATGGTCCAAATGTAATAACCTATGATTCTACTAATCATAAACAGTATTGTTAATTATATATGAAGGAATTGAAAAAAAAAAAAAAAGTTTTGGGAACATGGGGTAGTGTGTTATTGAACTAGATTTCAGAACTTTCTCACAAAATTTTCTGTTTTTAGATTCTTTTTTTTTGATTGATGCTAGTGGGGTGGAAATTTCATATTATATGGCAAGTTGTGATTTGTTCGGTCTTGTGATGATATTTTATGGAGCAATTTTACTGGTTCATATGACATTGCTGATTTACTGTAGTGCTATTGCACGTTGATTTTGACCTGCAAATACTGGCCAAGGAACCCGTGATGGAGCCCTTAAAATGCAATAGTAAAAGAAGCCTTAACTCAAAAGTTTCAAAGGTAACTTAGGTAAGTCAAGTGGCTTGTGTAGGGCAATAATGGGCCTTATCACAATCAAAATGGAGTAAAGCCCAACTACTCATAAACCCTTCATCAACCACTAACTATCGATTTGCTTAGAGTGTACTACATAGTTTATTAACACATTGGATTGCACATTTGCACATCAATTATCAAGTGGTAAGCCGGATAGTGGGGTTGGTCATTTACAATGGCAATATGTTGAATATAATATGGTTTGGGAGGTACCTAGGATGTAGGCCCACTTTACTATCACGTACAGTAAAAAATGATAATTATTTTGAATTAGGAAAGAATACATATAACAAATTTTCAGAGTTTTTAGTAAGACCGTCTTATCCGTAAAGTCTCAATTATTTATGGATTTTCTTTAACTATTATATTTTCTAATTTAATTAATAATTTTATACATATAACTATTTAGTAGCCTCATTAAGTTATTAAATAAAGCCATCTTATATAAATTTAGATATTCGTGTTATTAAAAGTGCAATTACTTACTTTCTTATATTAAAAAAATCGAAACTCAATGAATATATATTTTTATTCGGTCTAATATACAATTTAAAGTTATCAAAAGACAAGTTATGACTATAAATTATAAATAAAAAAGTTACAATTAAAAATAAAAGATACAAAATTAAGGTCCTGTTCTCCTAGTCTTATTTTTACTTATTTCCAGCAAAAATAAGTTCATTTCAGCAAAAATCAGTTTCAATCCTTAATAAATTGTTAATGATTTCAGCAAAAATAAGTTCAAATAAGTAAAAATAAGATCAGTTCAGCAAAAATAAGTTCAGTTCGGCAAAAAAAAGTTGAGGAGAACAGGGCTTAAATTAGCCATTATATAATAATTTTATTGTGTATCGATGCAATATTCATTCCAAGAATAAATATGGGCATAGAAATCCGTCCATTTGCACATCACCACAGAACACCTCAGTGACATTGAACACAAATCTACGACTGCAGGAGTATAAATTGTCAAATAGAGGTACCAAACTCTCTAAATTATCGTTGATGTAGAAACTAAACAGAGATTAGTATCCAATAGTAATTCATTGCGTCTCTTACAAATGCAACATCACTATCTTACCAGTTGTTTTGTGTTTGGTCCACCAATGAATTCCACGATATTAGGATTATCATTTCATTGACAATACGACATATCAATTGGACCATTTAATATTTTCTGAAAATTCAAAAACTTGTTATTGCATCATAATTAGTCAATTTTAGTGATTTTTTAAGCTCATTAAGCTTGAACTATTGACCTAGTCATAACTTATTAAGTCTAATTGAATTTAATTAAGCTTTTGTTATCATCACTGATCTGAAAAGATAAACAAACTTATACAATTTGGTTGAGCCTGATTAAAACTTACTTGTATTAATTAAATTTGAACATGACTATATATATATATTTCTATAATTTAATTTAAGCATCAATAGTTACTACACATACTGGTTAGTTTAAAAGTTGAGCTAACTTAAGTAACTGCTTAAGAGACAACTATTGATATCCGGTAATAGTCCTAATAGAGACAACTATTAGTATCCGGTAATAGTGAAGGTGACGAGGTTGTCAAATTCTACTTGGTGTTTGCTAGGAGCAAAATACATATTGCTCATGCTAAATGTTCCTACGATTCCTATCTCTAATTAGCTGTCTCTCAGGTCACCGCTTCAAAATTAAAATTGATGGACGGTGAATAACTTTGCATGCTCTATAATTGGACGTCAATACTCAATAGTACCAATTAGTTTCTTTAGGTTTTGGCTGTGTTCTGTCTTGCTGATATTTTAGGTTTTTCAATTGATGAAATTGTTTTTTTTTTTATGCCTCTCTTATTTTCCAATACACATACTCCATATCACAGAATTATACAAGTAAAATTGATGAAGCTAAGCTAGTCTTTATATTACAAATGAGCAAGGCTTGTTGGGAAAAATAGACATAGTGTGCACAACACATATTTAGACAAATAGACAATTACTAGACAAAAAGCCTAAGTTAGATTTTATATGATATAGTCATGCTTGTTGGTTGGATATCATCCTTAACGATGAATTTGGATGACCCTTAAGAGGATAATCGGTTTTCTTTTTGAATTATAAAAAAAAGGTGTTGCTGATTGGATAGGACAAATGAATTTAAGTCGAAGCTTCGATCCACAACAGAAATTAAAATTTGTATTAGTTGTAATTGTTTGTTTAATTTCCACCAAAATTCTTTGTTAAGTATAAGCACACTCAATTCTAAATTGTGTATTTCAATAATCGTCATAAAACAATTGATTTTATGTCAATTATAAATTATTAAGGCCTCGTTTCATGTTTGGTTAAGGGTCAAAACGTTCTATAAAATAAGGTCGAGCCGATTATGATACGGTATCATTCATAATCCTAGAGGAAAGGTACTTATGAAATGATTCGTCAATCGTCAAAGTAACGTAACAACACAGTGATTACAAATGAGTTTTTTTTTTTATTTTTTTAAAATAAATTACGGGAAGAAAAATGGTTTTCCTTAATCCATATCTTCCTAACAAAACGACACTTACAATCAATATTTTAAAAATCTAAAATTCCAACACAATACATGTATCGCAAAGTCAATTAAAAATAGACTTAATAAAAAAATTCATCTGAAGCAATACAATATGTGAGTTTGCTTTGGTTTGACATAACATTTGTTAATACATAGTCGATTCAATGAAAACACTTTTGTGGTCCTTTAGATTCTTACAAAAACTACGAAACCCTAGATCTTCGTTCTTCAATAGACGAATAAAAATAAAAATTGAACACACTATTATAATAAACATTAAAAACTTAAGGGTGAGTTTTTTAATATATATAAAGCAATTAAAGGAGTTTTTATTTTGGGGCTTACCACTAGTGGAAGCCTTTGCAAAGATTCACAATGCTATTAAGGTCAGGAAGAAAAGAGGTGAAAAAGAAAGAAAGAGAAAGGGAAAAAAAGAAAGGACAACCTAAAAGAAACAAAGAAAACTTAGGAATGGAGGCTAGGAAAAAACTTTATCGAAACCCTAAATAAAACTTTATCTCTAGACAATTGAGAGAGAACTCAAGAGCACTTACACTTACAATTAGAGGTGTGCGTAATACGGTCCTGACCAGAATTTAGACTGGACCGGACTGGTTTGATAATTCCGGTCCGGTCTTCGGTCCGATCCACTAAAGTTCGTGATTTCGGGTTTCCGGTCCGGTCCAAGGTCGAAAAATTCAGGTCCGAACCGGTTGGACCGATTTTCTTGAAAAAATTAGTATTTTAAAAGTTTAGTATATATAAAGTTTTTTTTAACTAAAATACGAAATTTATTTATGTTTTATATATCATTAAACTTTATGTTATACTTAGTGTATATATAAGAGTGAAATTATTATTTTTAATATAAAAAAATTAAAAAAACTACAAATTCAGGTCTAAACAATATAATCCAAAACAAGTTCTGACAGGAATTTTTCCGGCCCAGTCTCCAGTCCAAGAAAACCGAGATACATTTCCCATACTCGAGATACATCCCCATGTAGACTTCCTAGCTAATAAGTAATAACATTATTTTAGCTAAAAAAACTAAAATCAAAGGGCGTGTCTTCTATGCAACAAGTTGCACCGTTAAATAATGGTATATTCATGCATATGAAAATCGTTCTTTTGTCTTAGGTTTCACTGCAATGGTTACTTAGTAGAATCATGATGGTTATTGTTGTTGCTAAAGCAATAAGGTGGGGTAGGGACTGTGAGGATTTCGCTGACGTAGACTGGACGCGTGAGTGGATTGGTTGCCTGTTGACGTACCCTCCAAGTACCTGCAAAAAAGGGACAATAATCCTCGTAGGATTATTTCCCCCTCCGATGCTTAAGTAAGTATTTGAAGGAGAGTAAGTGATCAATAATCAACAAGTAAACAATTCTAGAAAGAAGTTCTAGAGAGAAGTTTTCCCTTTTTAGTAAGTGTTTGTTTTTTGTCTTGATTTCAGTGTACTTGTTATCAGAATTTTTGGACTATTTATAGCCTCAAGTACAATTTCTTACCCACTGAGATTGTGACATTTGTCATCATCTCTTTGATTATCTTCCTTCATTTGCCTAATGGGCTTTTAGAAGGGAAGTTTAAGGCCCCATGGTTTGTTTTAGCTCTTTTTGTCATTGACGAATAAGAGCTTGACATGTGGCAGATACAGAGTTACAAATGGACCAGTAAAAAGGTGACACGTGGCAGTGTGGGCCCACTCATGGCAGACTCATCACTGCCACGTGGCAATTCCTATGCTGGCATTTTAAGGACTCGTGGCCCAATTGTGATATGACACGTGGCCATGTGGGGTCCACTCATAGCAGACTCATTACTGCCACGTGGCAATCCCATGTCATCTCTTTATAGGGACACGTGGTCCACTCAGAAGCTGACACGTGGTGGCTGACTTGTCATGCCACATCAGTTATATATATGAATAATGGTGGTTACTTATTTAAACAATGATGGTTACTCACGTGCTACACTTATTTGAACAACTTCTTACTTATGTGAGTTGCAATGTTTAATTATTTGAATTACTTACTTGAATAATGATTTATGTTTATTTCTTAAAAATACAGAGGTTATTATTAATTATGTATTTAAAAATCGAGTTTTACTTACTTATAGGTTACTTTTTTAAACATTGATGGTTAATAGTTATATTAAAAGTTTAATAGTTACTAAATAATAAAGTGATGGTGAATCATTAGTAATACCCATGTCAATTACTAATAATATAATGCATGGTTACTTATTTAAAGTTACTTGACTAATAATATAATGCAATGATGGTTACTTAGCTACTTATTAGGTTGAAGTTTCTTGTTATTAAAATCGTGGTTACATAATTGAATGATGATAATTACTTTTTTGAAGAGTTATAGTTATATCTTAGTAATAATATAAAAGTTTAATGGTTACTTTTTTAAACATTGATGGTTAATAGTTATATTAAAAGTTTAATTTAATGGTAATAAATAATAAAGTGATGGTGAATTATTAGTAATACCCATGTCATCAATACTAATAATATAATGCATGGTTACTTATTTAAAGTTACTTGACTAAAAATATAATGAATGATGGTTACTTAGCTACTTATTAGGTTGAGGTTACTTGTTATTAAAATCGTGGTTACATAACTGAATGATGATAGTTACTTTTTTGAATAGTTATAGTTAATTACTTATCAATAATTGTGATTTACTTGTTAGTAATACTGTGGTTACTTATATAAACAATGGTGGTTACTTTTTAGAAGCCTTATGGTTACCTATTAGTAACATTGTGGTTATTTATAAGAATAATGATGGTTAAGATTGCAAACATAGTGATTACTTACTTTAATAATATGGATCATTTTGTTGGAATATGAACATAGAACTTTCATATTTATGAATGTTACTTATAAGAAATCAAATAACTAAGAATCTTGATTCTACAACAAACTAATAACTTGTATTAAAAAGTTGAATTAAATAAAAGATATAAAAAGACGCTGAAATTTCAAAATCACTCTAAACATTAAACCTTCTATATAATTGAAAAGAAGAATCAAATTGTAGTTGTTAAATTCATTTACAAAGCCAAAGTAACTACTTAAATTCGCATAAAAAACAAGAAGAAAAGAGAAATAAAAAAGAAGAAAGGGGTGGAGAAGGAAGAAGAAACTGGATGAGAGAGAGAAACGACGGCAACAACCCCAACGGGGGTTGAGTTTCTCTAAACTCTAGAATTTGGGGGTGGCCACTATTTGGTGGGAGGCTTATTATATATAAGAGTGCAATTCAATATATAAAGTCCAATGATATGATATGTCATCACACATACTTATCTAATAATTTTTCCTAATCAAATGATCACAAAAGAAAAAAAAAAATACCCGAATATTCGTGTGTAAATTAATTTTTCAAGTATCAAAGTCATTTCTCATGCACCATATACATTTTCATATAGACTTCCTAATAAGTAATTACATTAGTTTAGCTAAACAAAAGTTCAAGAGGTAATTAAGAAAAGGAAAAAAAGGGTGAGACTCCAACGGGAAAATGATGCATGTTCACGTGAAAAAAATATAGTGCTAAACTGCTAATTGATGAATAGTCCACATTCATCCTCCTATATAGTCCCATGCTTTCTTGCATTTTTTATCACTTTCCATTTCTACTCAACTTAATATGGCATATCCTTTTAAAAAAAAAAACTTAATATGGTATATGGTCAACTCATAGTTGCATTCAACTTAATTTGGTATATCCTTTCAAACCAAAAAAAAAAACAAAAGAAAAAGGAAAAGAAAAAAAAAAAAGAAAAAAACATAATATGGTATATGGTCAACACATAGTTGCATTTAACACATGAGTAGTATTAAACCGTTGGGATTATCATTTAAGACATTAAAACACTTGTGTTGCCAAAATCTAAAATCATTAATGCACTAGCAAGAAAATTAAAGCTTTTAAGGTAGACATACTAAAAAGGAAGGAAAAAAAAATATCATAGTTGGGTCAAATAAAATGAATTCACATGAAAAAAATTTCACTACTATCTCAATTTAGAAGTTAAAATGATTATTTATATTTAATTAGAAAATTGTGTTAGAGCAGGATATTTTTTTTTTTACTATTAACCTTTTTGAAGGAAAATTGTTGTTCACTAAAGTTGACTTTTGAAAAATGAAACATAATGGTAAAATATGCATACCATAATTCAATTGTAGCCCAATGTATCATAAATAAAATGCTACTCCCTCTGTTCCTATTTGTTTTATACGTTTTGACTTGCATATATTATCACATATGCTAATGCACTTGTTTGACCATAAATATCTTTTGTTGTGTATATATAAAAGTTATAATAATTGGATATTAATAAAGTACCCAGTAAGATGAATCAAACAAGATTCCATATGACTATATATGCTTTATATATTGAAAGTAATTATAAATATTATCTCATTTTATGAATAATGTCAAGATTTCAAACGTATCAAATATTTAAGAACGAAGGGAGTACTAATTATCATTTTCAATTTTTCCTTGCCAAAAATAAAATAAAAAATCAACTCTTTTTTATACTATTTATGTAAATATTTAGTTGCAACAAACTATTTTTTTAATATTCATAAATAGTACGTCTTTATTGTAACTAAATCTTTACATATATCCATACTTTGGGCATCTATATCACCTATGTATAAGTGGGCTAATAGCAAATTTGTAAAGACATCAAGGCCCAATTGAATCAAACACCTGTCATGGACTCTAATTGTTGTGCCGTACTTTTTGTCTTTAAGGTGCGAACTAAAGACACTCACAATAAGAGGTTTGTATGAGATTTGTATTGGGGTTTTTAAGATTTGAAAAACAATTCCCTTGTTGTTACACTTGTTAGTAGGGTAGAGTGACTTAGT
This sequence comes from Suaeda aralocaspica, assembly GCA_016808085.1. Classification (NCBI taxonomy): domain Eukaryota; kingdom Viridiplantae; phylum Streptophyta; class Magnoliopsida; order Caryophyllales; family Amaranthaceae; genus Suaeda; species Suaeda aralocaspica. Next base: position 5,082,484 of record PYUH01000120.1, on the reverse strand, counting down.
GAGGTTTAAAAGTTGAGAGGGGTTTGAAATTAGTGAGTGATTTATATGAGTGATGTGGAATTTTGGTGGGATATAAGGGTATTGAATAGGAAAAAAAAGGTAAAATAAAAATGATATTATGTAACAGTTTTTCTTTTCATTTTCTTTTGTAATTAAAAATAAATGTATATATATATATATTGGGGCCCCCTTTAAAGGTTTGAACTATTGTTGATAAAAGGTTTATTGAGTGATAGATTTGTATAAATATGATACGACAAGGTTTCAAGCATTGTAGATGCCCTAACAAATGGAATTATGGCCACAAGTACAACAACAATATTCTAACAAAGTTTTTGCTAAAATTAGTAGTTATTAGTTAGACTCATTACTCTATATAGCAAATAAAATGATTTCTACTTCGTATTTACAATTTACATGCTCAATTTAAATTATTGTTTCACATTTTTTATGCAATAAAAAAATGTCAGAATAATAGAAAAAATGTCAGAATAATAGCAAATTATATATAATCTATCTTCAAATGACTTAATGTTGTACCATCTACACCAAAAGTTCTTTTGTAGACGAGCTGAGGTTAACAAACTAACAGGTATATACGTATATAGTTATATGTTTATAATGAGCAGGACTGATGTGGAATTAATGGGGTCAATATGAATTAATTATCGCCCCAAGAATACACATTGAGTAGGTTCGTCTCACAACGAGATTGTGATCAAATGGAATTGAATGAATTTTATGGAAAATTAAATGATAATTTGATGTATACAATAGATAGATAACCTTGATAGCCGCAACCACAAGGATTCTTCACTTGGCCTCAACCTAATGAATAAGTAGACACACCACGATAGCAACACTACCTTAAATCAAATTGACTCAAAAACACAATACACTTCTTTTATCAATGACTAATGAAACTATATATATAGGTAAATATCCCTTGCCAGTTAAAAATAACAAATTAAAAGATAAAATTTAAAAACTAATCCTAAAAACCTAAATTATTATCTTAATCAACTATTAGGAAAATAATATCCTAACAACTAAATTTAAGATGATAAAACTCCTAATTCTATTAATCATGCGGGTCTTTCGGATTGACGAAACTCAATCTCACGATTAATAGACGACTCAACAAAATTAAATAATTGAAATTAAATTGATGTTATTAAATACGCATCAAGAACAATAGGTGCATATATTATCATGCTATTTCGTAAAATGACGAATTACACAATTTGTATTTTATATGTGAGAATAACATGGTGTCACCTTAGGTTGCACAAAAACGAATACTGATATGGATACGGACACGAAACGGGTAAGTGAAAACGCCATTGAAAAAACTAATGATACGGATACATGAAAAAAAAACAATAAGAAGATATATAAATTTTGAAATAATTTCAATAAAACATAGAGGCAAATATCGAATTTGATGATGATAATACGGTTATTAGACAGGAAGATTATTCAAAACCTAAAAATCATTAGTAATTAAAGCGGGAAAAATTACTCAAAAGCTATGAGGTACTCGAGTGAGACTAATCAATTATGTCAAAGTAGCTACGTGCGTCCAATGTTGTCGGTGTCGTTTCAGTGTTGGATACGGGGTACGATAGATTGGAAGTGTGTCCATGCAACCTAGGTGTCACCCTTTTAACCTAGAAAAATAATCACTAAAATTCGATCAACTATATGTGTCTCCACTTTCTCATTAAAAGTTTACCACAATGGGAATATATAAACCCATTTAGTTCGTTCTTTTTGGATCCATTACAGTCCAAAAGAATATGACCTAATTACACATTAGTGAGTAGTAAAAATCAAATGCCAATAAATTTTTAATCAGCAAAATGGGTCAAATATTCATGATCTCACAAATTTTCTTATATAATGAGAATAATTTAGAAAAATTTCTTTATCCATATAATTATTCAATTTCAAATATAAATAGCAAAAAGAAAGTAATTACTCATTTACTCCACCCATAAATAGTTTGCACTAGTAATCAATAAAAGCTTCAATAATGAAATGCCGTAAGATCTTTCATCATCCTAACAATCAGCTCAAAATGAGGGATAACTCATTAAAAAAAAAACCCACAAATTAGAATTATGGGCGTGGGATATTAGCTATATTAGGGTTTTTGATACTAGTCACATTGTAATTTGATTTACTTTGGTATTTAATATGTAATGAAAAACATAGTCATTTGGGATCTTGTTTGATTCATTTCTATATATAATTTTCGAAAATATAATTTTTATAATTTTTTATTGTAACAAACTCGAGATATTAATTTTATAAGTTGCATCTTGGGAGATGCGAAAAAGTAAATGTAGCAAGTAAAAAAAAGACTGAGGGAGTATTAGAGTTTGGGTTTTTAGGGTAAAATATTACTATCTCTGTATCATATTAGTTGCAACGATTTGACATAAAGTAGAGAGGAAAAATGTCAGATCGTTGCAACTAACATGATACGGATGTACTCCCTCCGTTCCTTGAAGATCCTACCAGTTACTATTCATACGCTTCTCAATGCGTGTTTTATAACGTTTACATATTTAGTTGCACATGTATAAAACTTCTAACAATTGAATATTAATAATGTACTTATTAACACGAATCAAACAAGACCCCATATGACTATTTTTTCTTATACATCAATAGTTATGTACAAGAATCTCTTCACTTGTGAATAGTTAAAAAAACACAACTGGCATGATTTTCAAGGAACGGAGGGAGTAGTAGAATTCATGAAAACATTAAAATATTGCTATTTTACTTAAATCAATCGAATCGAAAGTGGGTTACATTATATTTGAGAATATAAGAATAAAAATTAATGAAACTAGTTAGCCCTTTTAAATCCTTTTTATTAAAGTATATTAGAATTCATGAAAAAATTAAAAATATTGCTGTTTTATTCAAATCAATTGAATCAAGAGCTGCTTACACTTTGAGAATATAAGAATATAAATTAATGAAACTAGTCAACCCTTTTAAATCCTTTTTATAAAAGTCAAAATTGTAGGAAAATTTGCTAAGAATTTCTGCTACCCTTTTCATCTATTGGAGCACCAACTAAATCAAAAGTTTAAGCTTATGGTTAAAGTCCTGGAATAGTCTATATACTCTATCACACCCCCTCACATGAAAGCCCGTTACGGTTTGAAATGTGGATGCATCATGGGTCCTCCCATACACAAAGCTAATTAATATTCCACTTGAAAGTGAGGAGTGGATGAGATTTAAACCCGTAACATTGGAGTCACGTCGACGTTTATACTATATTAGAAGACCAGCTCAATCAAAAGCTTAAGCTTATGGTTGAAGCTCTGAAATAGTTTATATACTCTATCATTATCACTAAAGCCTTACTACTTTCCAATTTGGTCGATTCATGAAATTTCTTCTCACTTTTGCTTAGGGGCCGCTTAATTGGTGAAGGGGAAAGAGAAATGAAAGATACTCCTTTTGTTTGAAAGAGTTGTTTTAAAGGAATGAATGCTATTTTACAATCACTGCCATACAACCTACACACCACCACCCCACCCCAACTTCCACCGCTAGCCAAACCACCTAGATCACCGCCCGCTCTCCCCCACCCCTCGCCGTAACAACAATCCCTCCCAATGCCCAACTCTTTCGCAAAACCCATGTAACAGGAATCCCGCAAATCACCTCTACCACCCCTAAAACTACCTCTATTACCACCGCCACATATCCCCCTCCCCTCACCGCTCATCCCCTTACCCCGTAAAACCCCTAATTCGAAAACTATTGAAAACCCTAGAATTCACAAATTTCGATTCATTTGAATTAGGGGGTTTAGGGGGGAGATGTGGGTGCAGTAAGAAGAGGAGGAGGGGCGGTGAAGCGATGTGGATAGTTGTAGGGGGCGATGACGGCGGTTTCAGGCGGTGGCGAGGGGGTCTGTTAGGTTTCCGGGTGGGGGTAGTTGTTTGAGGCGGCGCCAGTGAGGGTAGCTGTTTGAGGCGTCGGTGAGGGTGGGGGAGGGGAGGTGGGTGGTTGATTTGGTGGTTGGGCTTAATTAGGGTTGAGTGGTTTGTGTGGTGGTTGGGTGGTGATTGTGTGGTAGAAAGTGGGGAAAGAGAATGCACAAGAAAAGGGGAGGGGGGGAAGAGAGAGAGAGAGAGCGCTAGAGAGAGAATGGAAAAGTGCTACATTAGGGGAATGTGGAATGAAAAAGAGAATGCAAAACTGGCCAGCATAACAAACACCATCAAAGGGAATGGAGGCAATTGATTCCCATTTCCTTTGATTATAACCCCCAACCAAATGACCCCTCAATTCTTTCTATACAGTAAGACAAATTTAGTGTTCTGTTCTACCAAGGTAAAATTTTCTACTGTAACAATTTGATCATCTCACTAAGATTTTTCTAGGAGATTTTAAAATTTTATTTACACACTATTACTATTTATGACATTATATATACACTACATAGTCTACATTCTCTCTCTTATACTTAGAAAGTGGAAATAAGCTTTTATATGTTTTCACTTTTTAACCATTGCATGGTAAACCTAGAGGAATGTATACAAGCTTAATTAGTGGTGTCACAATTTAATTATGGACATGAGGTTGAAGAAGGATAACTCAAATTGATTAGAGTTTTCCTACCAGTCAATTCAAACTGAGATTGATTCTTTTCACTTTTTATGTGGCTCTTACCCTTTAGCACAGAAGAAAAAAAATAATTTAATTTTATAATTATGTGGGAACATACCAATTAATAAACTATTTAGTGTAATAATTTAGCGTCATCCTTAAAGAAAGATGGGTAAAGAAGGAAAAAAAATTAACTCTTTTTTTCGGAAAGATATCATAATTTTTGATTTTCTTAAATAGTATGTGATTCGGTACACACTGTAATTAAAAGTTACCTCAGCACTATTTTGTAACTAAAGCTTAAATTAAATACTTTTTTTTTCCTATAAATTGTAGTTATACATGTGCTTGAATTGGTTGTGACTCTGATGGCAGAAATTTATTTTTAGTATATATTTCCAATCTATATCCCCCCTCAAGTCCTCAACAATTGGACTTACTCTCATCCACTCGCTCTTTTATGCATCTCTACATTTTACTCATTATAATTCTAAATTAAAATTTTCGTTTAATAACATTTTATTGGATACCAGAATTAACAAATTAAACGTTTGTTGACAATCAAATAATTCATTTGGAGTCAGCGAAAAAAATGATTCATGTGCGAAACATGTTCAATAAACTTAAATTGAGATTGAAAAATAAAGTAATAAATAATAATATTTTGAGAATGCAATTCCAAACTACAGTTTAATACATTTTTCACGGATAACATACATAGCGCATTTACCATAGTACACCGTTAAACAACTCATGTGAAAAACGGGCTCCATATTTGGATTGAGGCTGAAAAAGAAGAAATATTACATAAGAAATACAACAATTTTTTTTTTTGAAAATTCTGTATTTCTAATATCAATTATAATCGGTTGTGTCAAGCAAAATACGTAAGACGTTTTCTTACATCCAAACGTAATATCGACTTGCGGTTTCACGACTTTATATTAATTTTTGACTTAGATAGATAAATTAAATAACACCAACATTTTTTTATCCCAAATTTGTTTTCTAGCTAGCTAGTAAGTCATTAATTAACCTCTAAATTTATGGCAATCAAAATAATAACCAATTAAGTACCTCAATTTTTTTCCTTCTTTATTTTTTTTTCTTACAAAGAATATGAGTTAATACAATGACCAACCATTAGGTTATCAGGTAAAATCAACCTCTATAAATTGACTTGAATAGCATAAGCCTTAAGTCAAGCTTTCCCTCAATCATTTCCTCTCCATAGTCTCCATTCTTACAATTTTTTTTTTCATTTCTCAAAAACAAATTAGAATTTCAATCCTTTCATTTTTCACCATGACACCGCCCGAAGAACTATTAAAACAAGAAAAAATTATCCTCCTTTTCTTAGAGAGTTTAAGCCCTTCTTTTTTGACCTCACAAACTTCTCCTCCTCCCTTAGCTGCTATCAATAGGTTTTTACAAGCCCACGGGTTTGAAGCCTTGTCTTTGCCTTTAACTGACCCTCAACCTGAATCATCCACCACCATCGCCATTACCCCGAAAACCAACTCACCAACGATCACTGATGATGGTTCGATGACCTCTAAGAGTTTCGAATCATCATCAATTTATGAAGTTGGTAGTAGTAGTGAAAATACCAGTCACTTTGATGGCGTGGTGAATGATGGTACAATTTACCCTAATCGTGTCATTCAAGATGACAACTTTGTCAATGGTTTTTGTCAGTCTTTCACTAACAATGAGATTGTTCATGAACCAAACTCGGACAACAACCAAGAGGTTGTTCAAGTTCTCGATCAAGGTCGGAGATCCGTTAAAAAACTAAAGGAAAAACCTCTCTACAAATGCCAGTGGACCGAATCGGAAGATAGGTTTGTTTTTGTTTACAAGAGCAACAATTTTTTTTGATTTTTTTTTTCACTTTTTTTAATAGACTAGATGATAAAATGTAATTTTTTATTTTATTTTTATCCTTCATCTATTTTTTTCTTTTATTTTAAAAGAATTTTTCCTTAATTTCTAATTTGTTAATTTTTTTGTTATGATTTATAAATGAAGGCTTCTTATTGAGCTGGTGAGAGAATTTGGAGTACAAAAATGGTCTATAATCGCAGAAAACATGAATAATAGAGTTGGGAAGCAATGTCGCGAAAGGTGGAGCAACCATTTACGACCAGAGATCAAGGTATACTATTGTTGATTTGTTTTGGTCGAATTCCCTTTCTTTTTTTGCCATGGAAATGCTTCGATTATTTTGCTTATTGAATAAAGTCATATTTTTCATCCATCATTTCAACAATTATTTTTTACTGGGAATAATTATTGCTTGTTAATTACTTTAAAAAAATTGGTTTATTTAATTTCTTGAGGAAGTTAATGAAAGTTACCTGAATTTGGAGAATGAATTAGTGAAAATTTTATGTTAGATTTTAAGTATCTTGGCGTGATAATTTTTGCGAATTTGGCATGAATAAATTCCTCTTTTCTCTTTCAGGATGTAAATTTAAGAAATTCAATATGTTAAGAGGTCTAAATTGTTTGGACACAATGGATTAAATCTCAAACTTAGTAATTCAATGTCAATGTCCCATGAGTTTTTAAAATTTTATGTATTCTAGATATGTCCCATGGATTTTTCTAAACTAAGTACTTAATTTATGAGTGTTCTTGCTATTTCTCAAGAATTTTTCTAGAGTTTTGTATTTCAATGTCAAAAGTTGAAAAAAAAAAAAACCCTTCATGTTTGATACATGCAATTTTGACTTAATTACCGTCTCTTTTGATATCTGCGGCGTATCACATAATTAATAGGAAAAAAATAAAACACCTTTTCTGCCTTACAAATTTGATTTCATTCCGAAAACGTATTTTCAATAATTGCGCATGCAAAGCATATGAACGGAGCTTTGAGCTTATCTACTTTAATATGCACCTTTTTTCTTATTAATTTCAGTAAACATTCGTTTCTTTTTAGTTTTTCCTAAAACGAAATTCACTATTAGAAAAGAAGTTATTTATGAAGTGAAATCCCGTCGTAAATGGATTTTTCCCGTCGTAGAAAATGGTCGTTGTAAATGTGAACCCATCATAGAAAAGGAGAGTCATTCCCGTCGTAGAAAAGGGTCATCGTAAATGTGAACTCATCGTAGAAAGGGGCGTCGTAAATGTAATTTTTTATCGGGAACCCATCGTAAATGCTTTTTTNGTAAATTTTTTTTTTTTTTTTTTTTTTTATTGTTGGTGGTTTATATAAAGTTACCAAAAATCAAGTCATTTACGACAACCTATGTGGCTATCTATGACGGGATATAAGCCCGTCGTTAATATGTACCATCACAAATGAAAAAGATTTTGGTAGTGAATGCAAGTTGTTTTACGGTCTGTGAACTATCTCTTCTGATTTATTTTTATTTCCATTTATAGATTTAACATATAAGCACACTTTATTAATTCTGTAATTAAATAATGCAATGTAGATAAGCTCAGCCTTTCGTAATAATGTGAATCAATTTTGATCTTAAGATTAGAACACTATAATAATAATAATAATAATAAT